>CAAKHD010013587.1:461929-481688 GCA_901007705.1 Fistularia tabacaria | reverse complement strand
GCTGCCTCTCCTAGACACTTCCATACCTCCACAGGTATATCATCTGGACCAACTGCCTCTCCATTCTTCATCCTCATCAATGCCCTCTTCATTTCACTTTTACTAATATCTGCTACTTTGGGGTCTACAATAATCACCTCTTCTACTCTTCCCTCTCTTTCATTTTCCTCATTCATCAGCTCTTCAAAGTACTCTTTCCATCTTCCCATCACTCTTCTAGCATATTTCAATACATTTCCCTTCTACATCCTTAATCACTCAGACCTGCTGTATATCCTTTCCGTCTCGATCTCTCTGTTTTGCCAACCTGTATAAATCACTCTCCCTCCTTACTGTCCAACCGAGCATACAAGTCATCTTATGCCTTTGTTTTGCCTTTGCTACCTCTATCTTTACCTCACGCTGCATCTTCCTGTACTCGCATCTGTTCTCTTCAGTCCCCTCAGTGTCCCACTGCTTCTTTGCTAACCACTTTCATTGGATGTGCTCATGCACTTCCTCATTCCACCACCAGGTCTCCTTATCTACTTTCCTTCTAGACGACACACCAAGTACTCTCCAACCTGTCGCCCTGATCACATTAGCTGTAGTTGTCAAGTCATCTGGAAGCTCTCCCTGACCACCAAGATCCTTTCTCATCTCCTCCCTGAAAACCATACAACACTCTTCCCCTTTCAGCTTCCGCCACTTTATCCTCTTGATCTTCCTTGTCATCAGTCATCCTACAGATCACCATCCTATGCTGTCTGGCTCCACTCTCCCCCACCACTACTTTGCAGTCACTGATCTCTTTCAGATTACCTCATCTATTCAAGATGTAGTCTACTTGTGTGCTCCTACCTCCACTCTTATGAGTTTCTTTTTTTCCAGAAAAGACAGGAACATAGGGTATTTACTACAGCCATTTCCATCCTTTTTGCAAAGTCTACCACCATCTGTCCCTCTACGTTCCTATCCTGGATACCAAACCTGCCCATCACTTCTTCATCACTTCTATTGCCTGAACCAACATGCCCATTGAAGTCTGCCCCAATTACCGTTCTTTCATTTTTGGGGATATTCTGCATCAATTCATCTAATTCATTCCAGAATTTCTCCTTCTCCTCTAACTCACATCCTACCTCAGGGGCATAGCCACTAACAACATTGAGCATCACACCTTCAATTTCTAATTTCAGGCTCATAAGTCTATCTGACATTCTTTTCACCTCCAGAACATTCCTAACAAACTCCTCTTTCAAGATAATTCCTATTCCATTTCTCTTCCTGTCAGTACCATGATAGAACAACTTAAAACCTGCTCCTAGGCTTCTAGTAGCCTTCCTACCTTTCCATGTGGTCTTCTGGACACACAGTATATCCACCTTCCTTCTCTGCATCATGTCAACCAACTCTCTATCTTTTCCTGTCATCGTCCCAACATTCAAAGTCCCGACTCTCAGTCCAAGACTCTTGCCTTTCCTCTTCTCTCTCTAGTTCCGAACATGCCTTCCTCCTCCTTCTTCGACCCACAGTAGCCCAATTTCCACTGATACCCTGTAGGTTATCGGCACCAATGGCAGTCGTTGTTAACCTGGGCCTCGACCGATTCAGTGTGAATTTTTTAGGTCCCATCCGCATATTTGGTTCTGGCAAAAGTTTTACACCAATGCCCTTCCTGACGCAACCCTCCGCATTTATCCGGGCTTGGGACTGGCTCAGGGAGACACTGGCCTCTGCCCCCCCCCATCCACCATGTCTGGCTCAGGGGACACTGACCTGTGCAGCCCTGAGGCTGCATTAAAGAAAAGAATATACAATACACAAAATTACAAATGACACCATTATAACCTAGTTATAATCAGAACTTAGTTATGATAAGTTGCAGAAGTAATTTCTTCAGTCCAGACAACAAATGAAGTTCTTGCATACACGCAAGGGGATGGGATAGTCTCACAGATACCGCACACAAGGATTCCCCCATCAGCTTGGTTACGCTCGGTTCGTGGTGGCAACGGAATTAAATTGTGGAGACGCAACCAAATAGCCCCCAGGATAGATCAGTGTCAACTGAGCGTTTTCATTCACGAGGAAGAACTACATCCAATAAATGTAAATAAGCTTTTGTGCGCGTGTGCGTGCGTCATGATAACATAAATGAGCCGCTTTCCAATCATGCAGAACAACAAAAGCATTGTTGAAAACCATACAGAATAATTCCGCCACTCACTCACTCATGTATTTGGTACTTGGAGCAGCACTATGATGTCCAGATTGCATCCTCTTTATTTTACAGTGTTTTGTGTGTCAAAATTAAAGGCAACTCCAGGCTAATATATGGGTTTTTCTCATGTTTAATTGCTTTGGCGACACCTGAAGGGAAAAGCCGAAAGTAGAAGAAAAAGAAGTATTTAAAATAATGACCAGGACAGACTCATTTGTGTTTGATCTGCCAATAACCATTGACTTCAGTGATTGACCAAAACAGGTTTCATTGCATTCGCAATCATGTGCTTCCTGTGTTAGGTCATGGCTATGTGTTTAGCCTGAAGCTAACAGCTCACAGAGTTAATCACGAAGCAAAGTTCCTATTTTGCGTTTGGCTTCATTACTCTTGAATTTTCAAATCCGAGAATGTTGATTGTTATTTATGTTTGCTTTATATGCGAAAAACATGTACTTTAAACGTAACATATCCCTGATAGAATGATGACACAGGGAGTGGAATTGCCACCTGTTAGGCTCATGGGTTGCATGACCAGATAGTGAAGAAGGGCTGTCGGGGAGAGGAGAGGAGAGGAGAGGAGAGGAGAGAGTGTCTGCTTGTGCTTCTGTGTTGGGTGTCTCAAAGCACAGGACACTGCTTCTCAACACTCACATCTGTACTAATCAGATAACATAAGATAATGCTTTATTGATCCCCAGAGGGGAAATTTGGGTGTTGCAGCAGCAACAATATAAAAAAAAAAAAAAAAACAGTTCAGAAAGAGATATATATATATATATACACACATATGCACATACCTCACCATACATGTCCACACATGTATGTATACATACATATATACATACCCATACCTACATATAATATATATAAACAATTTACACATACACATATATACATTCACATATACAGATAGATAACGCACACAAGCAAAAATAGATAAAGTAAGTGGCCAGTAATAGGTTTGGGCACCACACGTGTGAGTGGGTGACGGAGCAATGGGGAGGCGGTCGCACAGATGCCCTCCAGGCAGTCAGGGTTGTGTCCCGTCCAGACTGCTATTTTACAGTCTGATGGCCGTGGGCACAAAGGAGCGTCTGAAGCGTTGAGTTCTACACCAGGGTGGGATGAGCCGTTGGCTGAACTAGCTGCTCATATGCCACAATAATTAACAATGTATAAAACAAGTCATGATCATAAAAAGGATGATGAACAGAAAAATTGGGTTTCAATGTGCTACATTTGGGGCATTTTTTTATTTATATAGTTCTTAAAATGTTATATTTAGTAATTGTCTCATTGTGATGATGGGGCAGTTCTAAGTCATAAAAGCTTAATAACAATATGTATTCATTTTCATAGCCAGTCATAAAACTATATACTGGCATTAAAAGCATAATTAAAGTAAAAGCCTTACTGAAATAGTTTTTGAGTGATAAGAATGGGTACTGATATGTTGATAGAGGTTATTGTGTCTGGGGAGGATTCCTCCGTAGGCACAGTTGTGTTATCACTGTTCCCAGAGATGCACAGTTTGTCAGTTTATCATTCAAGGACTGTTATTCAAATTTGATGACCTTTTTTTCCTAAAAAAGAAACTGAAATAGTTCTTATGCTTTTTGATCCTTTTTTTCTTCATCATATAGCGACTCAATGAGTTGTTAATGTGGACTGGGTCAGGTTAACTCCCCAGTGAAGCTGTTGTGGGCCACTGTGTTTTGATAATTACTTTGCTCTCTTGCAACAGAAATAACCAGAGTATGTGTTGAGTTTAGAGAACCTGGGGCAAATGACATGAATAACTGTGATCTGAACTCTAGTTTAAGAGCTGGATTTAATGGTGAGAAAACTTTATTGCACCATCTAAACAATATTATCAGATCCCTGCTGCCATAATTTCTTTTTAAATGTAATTAGAAATATATCACAAACTTTTAATGAGCGCACCTTCAAAACACTGTGATGAGCTGAAATACACACACCAACACACACCCACACACACCAGCACACACAGACACACAAGCCTGTTCACTTCAGGCTAAAACATTACAGGCAGCAGAATCAGTCACACGCCCGGCAGAGTGACTTTCCAGACATGAGTCGGAGATTTAAAAAGCCTGTGGCAACTGGAAAACCAGTTTAATGAAAATGACAGTTTCATTCGAGGAGCCTTATGGACTTCGGAAATTCTGCTCTCGCCCTGCTGTGTGTCTCACAGGTGAGCGCGGCCCTTTGTTTTAAGCAAAAATAAAACACGCTTAAAATGTCCAGGCTTTCTGCAGATTGTCTTTCTGGTCCTGCAGATCCAGCAGAGGGGGGCTTGTTGAGCATGCACACAGACACAGATGCGCACACACCTCGACCCGCAAACTCACACTTTTTCTGACCCAGACAGCCAATTTGACGGAAAATCGGACCAAGCTAAACCACTTAAGTGACCTGATGTCCCTCTAAATGACTATATTAGAAAAGAGATAAATGTGCTTCTGAGGTCCAGCTGTGGAAACCTGCTCAAATTATGCATATTTTTTTGCATCTGATCCTGAGAAGGGGCTGGCAAGTGTCTTTTAAGAAATGTATGCAAATTTACACACACAACGAGGCCAAGAAAAAGGGAGGCATTACAGAACATGAAAACTCACAGATTGTGTGGGGGGGGGGCTGTACTGAGTGATCAGCAGGGTGTGCTGGCACGTCATGTGCAGTCTGCTAAGTGAGCCATTGCAGGTAGAGATACCTGCAATCCCACCCCTCCTTAAGCCTCTGCCGCTGACTGCCCCTGATCTGGTCCAGGAAGCAGTTAGCAAGTCTTCTGTGGTCAGTAAATAGCCTCCCCCTCCCCCAGACTTTCACTATGCCTCCTTGTGGCAGCCCACGGAAACTGGGGCCTTCCAGCCCCAGGCTGAATTAGTGAGAGATCTCGGAGCCTCAGTGGTCCCCAGAGGTGTCTGTGCCAGCCACTGCCCCGCTGCCACGTGGGTAAACCTGGGAAGGTATGCTGGTTAGGGGAGTACACCCTGAACACAAATCCGCAGATGGGGACTGGCAATAGGCGGAACCCAACAGACTGGACTACCGGCAGTCCCCTGCAGCTTGAACCAGAGTGAAGGTCGTTGTGAGTTTTCTCATACCACTGGAAGCTACTCTGCTTGAGCAAAGAACGGTGGGAGTGAGGATTGCGCTGCCACACCCTCACCCTAAACTTTTCCCTTGCACAAGCCCCTTCTTCCATTCATCTACGCCCCTCCCCTATACCCCCCAAAAGTCCTGTGGCAATGTGGAATGGCGGCTGGCACAGGCCTGGATGTGGCTGGGAGTGCCTAGCCAAACCACATGCACTGGCGTATGGAGTGACTGGCAGTGGAGTGATGGTTGTTGTGTTGCGGGATGGGGCAGCACATCACCTCGGCAGCTTTTATTGTGTCTGAGCAGCTCCACACTGCTCACCCCTGAAGGGGAAGGACCAACAAAGGGTGGTCCAACAATTGTCTGCTCCCCCAAACTCTGGCTGGCTAGCAGCAGCCATCAGAGCACCCCTTACTGCAGCCGAAAAACAAAAAAAATATAAATTTGCACATCGCCACCTGGAATTTTCGCACCCTTCTGGACATGCCGGAACCAATCAGCAGACCCCACCTAAGAAGCTTGTGCCTAAGAGCTTGCGCGATATAATATCAACATTGCCAGAGTCCCAAACAACCCCTTCTGAAAAACCGCCTCAAATCCACATGGCAACATCCCAGATCCAAACACCGGCATCTTCTGGACTATATCATTGTTTGTCAAATGGACAGACAGGACGTGACGATTACCAGAGCCATGCATGGGGCGGAGTGCTGGACCGACCACTGCATGGTCAGATCCAAACTGCATCTGGTCATCCCACCCTGCTGCCGTAAGACAGCCCCAAAAAGAAGACTGAACATTGCAGCTCTTACCAACCCAGACACCATTGACAACCTCTGTCGCCAACTTGCATGCTACCTCCCATATCAGGGAGGACGCTGATGCCATCGGCTGGCCAGCCCTATCTACAGCCATGCACTCTGCAGCCTCAAAAGCTCTTGGCACCAAGACCAAACAACACCAGGACTGACTTGACAACAACTCTTCCCATATCTATGTGGTCCTGCAAGAAAAGCAGCAGATGCACAAAGCTCTGCTTTCCAACCCACAATCCCCCAGCTTAAAATCTAACTTAAGTAAGGCCAGAGCCAAAGCACAGCTGGCTCTAAGGGCAATGAAAGACACCTGGTGGCGGCAGAAAGCAAAAGAAATTCAACACCTTTCTGACTGCAATGACACACAGGGCTTCTATGCTGCCATTAAAGCCTTATATGGTCCAAGGAAACAGATCTTCACCCCTGTCTGATCTGCTGCTGGAGACAGCCTACTCAAGGACTGTCAAGAGATCCTTGAGCGCTGGACCAGTCACTTTAAAAGTCTCCTTAATACCACCAATACCGTAGATATGAACATCCTTGACAAGCTGCCAGCTAGACCTCAGGTGCGACATCTCGACACCCTGCCACACTTCTCAGAAACACGTAAGGCCATCAAGAGCTTAAAAAACATTAGCCCACAACCTGATGGTATCCCAGCACAGGTACTCAGACATGGAGGTTATCTTCTCACACGCCGTGTACACCTCCTGATCACTCAAATCAGGCAATCTGAGAAAGTACCCCAGGGCTGGAAGGATGCCAACATCATTGTCCTCTACAAGTAGAGAGGGGACAGAGCAGACTGTGGCAACAGTCGGGTAATCTCACTCCTCTCCACAGCAGGCAAATTGCTTCCAAAGATTATGCTCTCCCGGCTGGTGGAGTACATTTCAGAATGTACTCTCCCTGAAACACAGTGTGGCTTCTGGAAGTCCAGATCCACAACTGATATGATCCTTGCTCTATGACAGATGCTTGAAAAAAGGAGAGCAGCGCAGAGACCTCTACATTGCCTTTATTGACCTCAGCAAAGCCTTTGACGCCACAAATCGTGACACGCTCTGGAAACAACTCTGCAAACTTGGAGTGCCACCCAAGTTCCTCTCCATCTTGCAACAACTACCCGATGGGATGCAAGCCAGAGTTGTTATGGGAGATCTCCAGTCAGAGCCCTTCAAGGTCAATGTTGGGGTGAAGCAAGGCTGTATCCTCGCACAAGTACTCTTCAACCTCCTATTCTCAGCAATTACCCGACTGTTCCACCACACCCTGAAGCACAAAGATCGTGTAGACCTGGAATACCGCCTCAACAGTAGCCTCTTTAACATCCAACAGCTCCAGGCTCACACAAAGACATCAACCTACCAGATCCATGAGCTCCAGTATGCAGATGACTGTGCTGTCCTGGCACACAGCCCAGACTCTATGCAGCATGATCTGGACACCATCTCAACATTATACCAATCTTTCCGTCTCCAAGTCAACACCAAAAAAAACGGAGTCATGGGTCAACTCCGCACCAAATCCCCTTCACCTGCTATCCTCCATATCAGTGGGAGTCCACCCAATCTTGTCCACCAGTTCTCCCACTTGGGCTCGACACTCCCTGCAGACTGTTCTCTTGACAGTGAAATAGACTACAGGATCAACAAAGCCTCATCAGCTTTTAGGTGCCTCCGGCAAAGGGTTTTTGACAATAACAACCTGAAAATCAGTACCAAAATGGCAGTTTACAACACAGTCTGTGTTTCCACCTTACTCTATGGGGCTGAAACGTGGACTCCATAAAAATGCCATATAAACAGCTTGAAAAATGTTCCACATAAGATTCTCAGCCTGTCCTAGGAAGAACGTATCCCCCACACTGACATTCTGACTGCAGCTAGTGACATTAGCATGGAAGCAGCTCTGGCCAACAGGCATCTACGCTGGGTTGGCCACACTTTTCGCTTGCCTGGCTATCGCCTCCCCACGCCAAGTCCTCTATGGACAACTGCATAACTGTAAGCGGGCTGCTGAAAGGGCATCAGACAGAATACAGCGATACAAGGACTTTACAAAAGAGCTCCTGAGGCACTATAACATCAACCCTGGCGACCTTGAGGCGCTAGCATCTCACAGACCAACCTGGCGAGCTACCTACAACAAAGTAACTGAACACATCAACCACATATTCATTCAAAGGAGGACCATGAGACGAGCACGACACCAGCAGGCAGACCCACTATCAGTATATGCCTGTTCCACCTGTGGATGAGTGTGCGGCTCAAAAATCAGCCTCCACAGCCACATGAAATGGCATCGATATCAACATTGTTGACTCACCCCCCCCCCTCCAAGCAAGCGTCATCATCAGACACAATGGACAGCTGACAGGTGTGTGTGCGTGTGCGTGTGCGTGTGCGTGTGCGTGTGCGTGTGCGTGTGCGTGTGTGTGTGTGTGTGTGTGTGTGTGTGTGTGTGCAGCCCAGTAATACAAGTTTGATGGTAATGCATGTTATGCAATGATGCCATCAAAAACAAAAAATGAAAAATAAGGATTATTGATTTGAGGTCCACTGGGAAATCAAAAATGAAATCAAGAAATCAGATGCTCGTCTTTCCATACAGGTTTTTTTTTCTCTTATTCCCGTGCACACCATTACCAGTGATCATTTCATCCCCCACTCCTGGTAAGTTACTGGTGTTCTCGCATTACCTGGGTCTTCATAAACACCATAAACATTTTTAGGTGGTCGCCCAATCTCCAAATATGGTGCAAAGTCAGGCAGACCAGATGCAAGACGCTCCCTTTGATATTAACAAATGACAATGTTTGAATATTTCAGCAGAAAGGAAACCCGACCTGCTTTCTGCCTGAGCATTATTTAACAATAAATGAATAGTGATGTTCTCCTGATGCTTCATCAAAGGGGCCCTTGTTAGGATTCAGCCAGTGAGCCGACAGTGCATGGAGGGTTTCCATACGAACACCCTGGATTGTGAATCCACGTTTCGAAATTTAGGCTCAGTTGTTGTTCTCAACGCTGACCTTTGACCTAATGACGCCCTGAACGTCTCCCCACCCACTGCTCCACCACAAAATTGTGTTGTTGCTTTTGAAGGGAGGAGCAGTGCTGGACAAAAGCCAAGAGGATGAGGCGGTCAAACAGAAAACAGGAAATAATTGAAGAAAACAAGATGAGAAGCACGAGACAGAAAAAACTGACTGACCTTTTTTTGTTTTTCCATTTTTAACCAATTCAATGACTGTTATTATTTCTCTCAACATTGGCAAAACTATTGAGAGGAGAGGAGCTGCCAGGCAATATTCACATGAAAGGAGAGAGTGCAAAAGAATGTCATATTGCTTTTCCTCACAATTAATATGTTTGAGAGGGTGATCGGATAAAATATGTGGAGACAGTCTTCTGGTGATGCCTGACGAGTTTTTCATCAATATCACAGACGTGAAATTAGACCCAGTGCATTAACCACAAAAACAAACAAACACACACACACTGAAAAGGCCTTTTCCCGCTGTAAAACTCATAAAAGCAATGAACATGAAGGGAAAGGTTTAGGTAAATGGAACAAAAGGAAAAACAACACCTCTACGTGCTTTTACTGTTGAGCCAGCATCGTTTGTGTTATTACGGTAATAACCGTAGTGTGTGTTTGCGTGTGTGTGATGTGGGGCTGCCGATACTCAACAAGCATGTGAGGTTTCCAGAGCAGACAAGAGTCGGGAGGCAACAGAGTGACACAGATGGTTTCAATGTGTGACGATAAAATATCGAGTGAGGGAAAAGAAAAGAATAGAAAGAGAAAAAGAAAAAAAAAGATTTAGACATCCCTGTATTCAAATGCTGGGAAGCAACATGTAAACATACTTGGTTTGACTTAATGGCAGTGACAGGATGAAAATGGCCTTGGCAGGGTGATCAACTTGAAATAAGAACATCAGCTAGTTGTGGACAGAAGACAAAATACATGGTACTGCCCAAGTAGAAATAAAGTTTCCCAGGTTGTCCATTAATGAAAAGAAATTAAATTCCACTTTTAAGCGAGTCTTTATTAGTACCTTTAAAACTGTTGCTGGATTCTCATTCCCTCTTGTAATCACTTGAATCCTTTGGACCAAAAATAAGCAAAACGAAAGTTAAGGTAGCCCTCAGACCAAGAAACAAACCCTTCAAGAAACTATACAGTGACAGCAACCTGGGGCATTCAATAAACAAATGAGGCAATGTTTCAGGGTGATAACAAAACATTCTCCTGTCACCCAAGATTCAGAATGTGCTCTGTATCTCTTTGTGGCTGTGGTGTCATGCACAATCCTTCACTGCAGGTCACTTGCCTGTTTTTCCAGTGGTGACTTGTACAGGGCTCCCCATCTCCCCTTCAGAGAGGTGTCCGGTCCAAAGAAGTTAAGCCACTTGGATACCTTCACTTGCAATAAGGGTTGAAGGTTAAGAACCTTGACACAAGCTACGTAGATGTCTTTTTATCTGTAGCTTGAAATTCCTTCAAGCTTCTAGTCTTGGAGGTCAGAGGCAGGCCATCTTTGTCCTCCGACTCCATGATCCATGGCAGGATAGTCAGTAAGGGGAACCTGGAGTTGATGTTCTAATTCTGGAGGCGGGAGTTATCAGTCGCAAAGCATTTCAGGTAGGGTGGAAGGGCATTGCATATTACCTTGGTACCTCTGGTGACAAACCAAGCAGAGGTGATGCATCCAGATTCCCTTTATGCATTCAAGGAAGAAAAGGTTAGGTAAGACCAGCCCTGCTGAGGCTGAGACACAGGCCAGTGGAACACAAAGACAGGGACCTCAGAAAAAACAATATTGATGAGCGGAGGCTCTTCCATCAGCCAAGGGGGTCATTCAAGAACAAAAGAGCGAAGAAGTAAAGAAAGAAAGAACACCCCATTTGTGTCTTGCACAATGACTAGTTGCAGTTTTTGGTCATGAATGTGGGCAGATGTTCTTGTATACGTAAACAGTGCCTGAAATCAGATCCCAAAAATGTTTTGTGTGTTTTAAATCTGGGATCATCTTGACTGAAACCAAAAACACAAATGCAAAGAAATTAGAGGGTATTGAACATTTTAGGGATTCATACATAGCTTCATGAGCCGTCTGAGTACGTCAGCCAAAGTGAGGATGTAATTCCCGAACAAGGAAAGGCCCAGGGATTCACCAGGAGGAGGCAGAGAGCATCTGTGTGCAGCCAAGCTGGAAGCAATTATATAATATAGTTTAAAAGCGATCGTCCGTGTCTAAGAAAAATGTCCATCTATTTCAGGCTGAGTGACTGAAGCGATACCAGTGGAATGGTCTAATAACTGCCATCTTCTCAATATCTTTCGGCGTATTCCTGTCCTTCTGTCAATTGGCTCGTCATATTGACAGTGTGGAGGCGAACATCCTCTGTACTCTACCTCCCCTGGATGCCCATCTGAACAAACCTTGAGCATGAAATTGACCCATTAAAGACAGGAGACCCTTGTCTGCCTGCTGTTTGATTTACCCGCTCCTACCCACACACACACACACATTCATGCCTGTGCAAAACAGAAGGGGACATCCCTTTTTTTAAAACAAAGGAAAACTATGCAGGCCAGAGTCCAGCAATAAATTGAATATCAAGTGTTGGTTGTAAGCTACTCATAGACCTAGATTTGGAAACTGCGTTGATGTCCAATGACTGAGGCTTGTAAACGGTTCTTGGTGATGAGAACTCTGACATGAAGCAGCAGGGAGGAGACCAGGGGCAGTCTGGCTCGGACAAAAAGCCATGAGGGAACGCCAACTATCCAGGAAGGTTCAATTCTTTCCCATGTATCTTGCTTATGGAGATTGCAATAAGTCTTTTACACCTTGGTCAACTCTTCACCCTCGTAACACATCACTTAATTCCTCCATCAGCTTCTCTGTCTCCATTCTCATGGCTTGTCCAAATTTCTTCTGCCAGGCCCATGACTCAGACCAACGGAGTCACCTTTAGTTTCCACCTGTATGCCTTTCTGATTGGCCAAGAAATTGACAACAACAAATGCTATTATCAAGAGACAACAGACAAGTGCACTTTATCAAAGTCTGCAAGTTTGGGGCGACATGGCACAGGAGATATATCGATCATCGTTGTAACCAAACATTTCTGGTTCGATTCCTGGCTCCTCCTAGTGTGTCGAAGTGTTCTTGAGCAAGACACTGAACCCCTAACTGCTCCCCTGGCGCTGCTAGAAAGCAACCAACTGCAAATTTCCCCACAAGGGATTAATAAAGTATACATTATTATTATTAAGTGAAACTTCGGTGACAACTAAATTAGTACAATGATGGAGACTTTTGAGCCTGATGTGGTTTATTTTTGTTCACTTGATCTGTATCAAACAATGATTCATTCATTTATTCCTTGCATCGCTTATCCTGCTCTAAAGGTCAGTGGGACTGGAACCTATCTCAACAGTCATTGGAACCTATCTCAACAGTCATTGGGTGAGAGGCTGTTAGTTGATCATAGGGCCACATATGGAGACATACAACCATTCCCCCTCTCATTCACACATCTCTGCCATTTAGGGTCTATTTAATTAACCTATTGCATATTTGGACTGCGGGTGGAGACCCAAGAACCTGGAGGACACCTCTGAAGACACGGAGTCATTTCCTTACAAAAAGGCCCCGTGTTGGAATTGAAACAGGGGCCATCTTGCTGCCAGAAGAAGGACTAACTGCTGCACCACAGTGCTGCCATCAAACATTTAATTTGAATGATTTTATTGACCTACTTCATATTCTAAATTTGGCTAAGGACAAGAAATAAATAGATATAGATATAGATATAGATATAGATATAGACAGGGAAAGAGTAGCTGTGAGTGTGCTTGGATGGAAGGGAGGTTTAGAAGAATTGCACACTCAATTTCCAGATGGTCCTTTGTGAAGCCTGCGGAAGTGGCAGGAAGAAGAGAAGCAAATCCTCTGTGAAGGGCCTGAGAATGAATCCCCTAAAAAAAGAAAAAATAGAAAGGAATTGAACTGACCCCACTTGACTCAGCCAGCTGGAGACTTTTGGTGCTAAGTCCAGCCCAACCTCCGCCCAGACCAACGCGGTTACCTTTGTTAATGCCTTTTTTCAAGCAACCAGATCTCATCTACTTATTAGGGCGAACATAACTAATTTATCAGAAGTTTTAAATTGCACTGGGCCCTCTGGGCTGCAGGATTTCCTGTCAGTTTTACTCCTGCCTGACGTTTTAAACAAAAATAAAGCAAACCTCCATCTTAGCTCAGCCAAGACAAGGAGCAGCGGGTGGATGAAGACAGCAGGACCGTGTCTGATTGCACAAGCAAACAACAAAGTCTCTGACTTAAAGCCATGGTGGATTTTTTCAGGGAAGTGTTTCTTTTTTTTTTTTACATTTTCGAACCACAATATCAATGTGACAAAAATAATAATTAATGATAAATGTGCTGAGAACTTCCTGTTTCTTCCCTCTCCCTCACTTTGAACGGAGGTGCAGGGTCCTTCTGATGATGACCGCCAGCCAACACATCCGCTCCTGGCAGCTTTAACAACCATGAGTATATATAATGGTTGCTGTCAGTGTATATCAACAAGCTTGCGGAAAATAATGTAACAACATATTTATTCAGTCATTCATCACGTATACTGCTTATCTTGCACCCAGGTTCGGGGGTGTTAGACAATTTTCTGTTACCATTCTACTGTCTGAGATTCCCTGTACTTTTCCGCTTCTCCTTAATACATACCCCCCTTTCTGTACTTTTCTATTTTATTCATGTGAGACATTGATGCTCTCACGGCCATGTAATGGCCTTGAAGACAGACACTGTCTTCCATCCCATTTTTATCTGTGTCCACACCTGTTTTGTGGGCTGCATCATACTTCTCAATGCCTGTATTGTTTAAACTTTTTTATAAGAAAGACACGTTCTCTGTCTCTGTTTCTCTCCGCTTCCCGTTGCTACGAACTAGCCTCTGATACAATAGGGCTCATCCAAGATCGGCTAGGAGATCCGAACCCTGGCCTTAGACTGAGAGGACGAAGAGGACCAACCGAGGTTCCTGGGGGTCACCACAACTACCTAGCCTCAAAACTGTCCTTAACAGGGGGGGCTGAATGGAGCCTATCTTCACAGACATGGGGAGATCATATAAACTCCAAACAGAAGGCTCCCTGTTGTGACTGAACCAGGAAATGACTTGCTTTGAGGCTTTACTGCTAACCATGGCAAAACCATGCCATCCATGATTACTGACTTAATTGATTGATTTATTTTTTTAATTTCATGGTTCTACACAACTCAGTAAAACTATTTACTTGAAACATGTTTTTACCTTCTTTTTTCCTCAGCCTTGCATCTTTTTGGTCGATTGTCTAAATCTGGCTCAGCCATCTTCTATTGATAATGATTGACAATTATTATTGATCATTATTATCCCTGTGTTCACTGTTGCCACACAGAAGATGTCATTGTTTCCATTGTTGCTATGACTGCCAACTGCCTGTCCTCCAAATTTGTTTTTTTTTGTTTTTTAATATACCAATTTTAGTTTTTTGGGTTGTCCAGGAGGCTGGGAGAGGCAGAGAAGATAAGAATGTGAGTGGTCTGTGAGGGAATACGTGAGGATTAAATGTCTGACGGGAGGTTCAACAATGATGGAAATGGAAATTTTTTCAGATTTACAGGCGCTGAAGAAGCAGACTCATGGGGGGTGTGATATGACTGAAGGCTGGAGAGAACTCCTGACAGATGTGAAGTTTCAACCCCAGTGTGAGAAAAAGAATGCCCTATGAAGACAAGAATTGTGTGTGATAAGTGAATCATCACAATCTCCCCTTGTAGTCTGATCATATAAAGGCCGAAAGACTTCATCAATAGCTTTATGAGCTCTTCAACAAACATTAAGCTAGTCTGTTTTTGCTCATGTTCTCCGTCTTTTCATTATTTCTCTATGATCTTATCTGATCAAAAAGCTCAAAATGCAGTTTTGTGGCAGACACTAAAGGGTGTGGCCTCTCACCCAAGGACTGAGGGCTTGGGGGTTGTGGTTACGGAATGTATATATTCTGGCGTTCCCGAAAGTTCTTGAGAGATGAATTATTCTGTTGGTGTGTCTACACATTAAAGTATGAACACCTCCACAACTCCGCCGTCATATTTCCTCGTCGACACACCACAGTGGTGACCCCGACGTGATCACGTCTGATAGCGAGGAAATATGCGATTCCACCTCGGCCACGTCACCCTATCTCACCCTGCCCATCACGGCCATCCGGCTGCCAGAGTCCTGGCAGAGCGACCTGGCCACGTGGTTTCAGCACACGGAGAATCGTGTCGGAGGAGATGAGGTACTTTTCGGTCGTCGCGGCAGTGGACCAGCAGACCACCAGGAGGTCCATTGAGCTATTGCACGGACCTGTTTGCCCTGTAGGAAAACTGATGTGGGTCAAAGGAAAGGGCAAGGTGATCCACTATGTTATCAGCTACCACTCTTTAACTGCATTTCATGACCACAGACTTCAGTGCATTTGATCTGTTGTCATCAGGGCTGCTGACAGATGTTTTTGGGGAGATGGGTATGATGGTAGCCGCCTTCAACACTGGTTTATACTCACATTCCAAACGTAAATAAAAACGTCTATTTCAAATGTTGTAAACGTCACTACCCATCTACTTCCCATGCATGCTCTGTGTGTCCATGGCTGTTGGCAACAATACATCCACCAGATAGCAGTGCAGAGTTCACTTCAAATTTCCAACTTCATGTGTCCCATTTCAGAAAATGACAAACATGGTGACGATGTGAGGACACACTTCATTCGCCAGAAGAACAATGCCAAAACAATGCCCGCACACCACTCTGTTGGCTCCTCCACCCGGTTGATCACCCCTAGTTTCTCCATGTGAGACAGCTCCCTCTTCACTTTATCCATCAGGGGCAGTAGAATTCTCAAAGATGGTTATAGTGAGAATGGTTGGGCCCCTGGTTTTAGTCTGGTTGAGTACGGCTGCCGAATTTCCCAGAGACCCTTGCAAATGTTTAGGTAGCATTCCTCCACTGTCTTGATTGAGATGGAATCAAGACGTACCACAAGCTGTATCTTGTGGATTGCCGGCCTGCCAAGCAGCGCAGTGTGCAGGTGTCGTGTGACATGTACATCCTCTCTAACCTCCCTTTCACCTCTCCTTATAAAAAGCCCAACAATGCCCACAACATCCAGTGAACGTCCACCTGTTCCCATCAGGGATTTATTCGACTTCCAGAAAGCAGGTAGAAATTTTCCCCTATTGATCTCCCTGCTTGATAATCTTAGCTGCGCCACCTCCTCTCCTTACCAACTGTGCATAGGCAAGAGCAAGCGTATGCTAGTGTTGGATTCTAATAAAAAGGCACTGTTGGATGAGAAGTGTTTGTGAATTTGATGACTGACTTATTGACCCCATTTTCTTGCCAAAATATCACAGAGAAACTTGTGTCACATAATAGGGTTGCTGCTTGATGCTGCTACCAAACTTCTCACTGCACAAGGCCGTTGAACAAAGTGTGTGGTTGTCGACCTCTGCACTTCCTTTAGGTTTATGCCATTGCGCTGAGTGATGGTCAGCAGAGCCAAGGGGGGGGCAGCTGTGTAGGCATCAGGGACAGATCCAGAACATTTGTCAAGTTTATTACCAAGACGAGTTTAACAGTTGACCTACCGCTGGAATCCTTTAAGAGCTTTGTCCAGTGAGCAGTGATTTAAATTACCCATGATGATTTGGGGGCATAAGGGGAGGTCTGCTCAAATCTGTCAAGTGTGGATTTAATATGCTCTGAGGCTGAGGCTGCATTGGCATTGGGTTAGATGTATACCAGGATCAGAAAAAGTTGTGGGAATTCTCTAGGGCAGGTGTTGGTCAAACTTTTTGACTCATGGGCCACAATTGTTTTTAAAATTTTACAGAGGGACCAGGCCAGGAACAGATGGATGGAGTGTTTGTGTGAACTAATATGAATGGCATGGATAGAATAGTAGTAAATGTAAAAGCCATTACATGAAATGATTGAAGCTTTTAGCAAATCATTAATATGCAAGGCTCATTGTACAAGTTGTTTTCCAAATCAATTGACTTTATAACACAGTAGAGAAAGTCACATTCAATTTCAGTGGGAAAAGTGTTGTTGATCTTCATTTTTTGCCAGTGCATCAAAGTCTGGAGTTGTGTTGTGGCAATTATCAGGATGGATCCGAAGGTGTTGGTCAGATAATTTGGATCTGTCACTGGCTTTGTTGGTGTTCACGATGCTGAGTGTCTGCTCACATATTTAGGTTGAGCCAAACAACTTCAGCACCTTATGTGCCATCGTCTGGAGGCTTGGAAACATTGCTGATTGCTCATTTGAATGCCAGCACAACGCTTGTCTCGGTTGTCATGATTCTCAGTGCTTTTTCCCTGTGGTTTCACCTCGTTAGTTGATTTTGTCCACCAGGAGAGCTGCCACCTATGGCAGGCAATAAATGCAGACCTAAAAGCTTCACCTCCAATCCCACTAGTTGCCAGCTTGTCTTCATTCCCTTCCCAGTGGACAGGTTGCCTTGTTTGCTGTGGGAGACCTCCCGGAACTGACGCTGTCTATCCCCACCCTCCCTTGCCGGGGTTCGGGACCCCTGCCCTCCCTTGCCGGGCTTTGTGCTCCATTAGTAAAGCCTCAGTAGAACCTCAGTAAAGTCTTTGAACTCTTTCTCTATTTGGTGTGTAGTCGCAGTGTTGAATTGGTCCGTGCCCCAACCATTAAATTGGTACTGGACACTTGAAAAAAAAAATTGCTGAGTCTGTAAATTAGCCGTCAACCTCTGTGCTGCGACCTCCATTCTTGCGTTGACTGCTCACAAGCACTGTTAAAGATGATATTGTATTTTTTGAAAACTGCAATTATTTCAGGGAAAAGGCTAAATAAGGGAGGTTTAATTATAATACAATTTCATGTTCGGCGGACTGGATTGGCCATAGTTTGCCCATGCCTGCTCTTGGGAGAGCTAGGAGCTAGGAGCTCAACATCTGAGTTGCATAGCATCTCCCTGACAACCACCATCTTACACCACTGGGGGTTGACGTAGAGGCATACCCCCACCATGGTTTTTCCCCATGCTAACAGTGAGCTGGTCTCGCCTTATTAGATGACCTATGTGTAGTGAATTATCATTTTTGTTTCTACTGTTCAACTATGTTTCTGCAAAGGAAAGGATTGAGGCAGTCCAATACTCGTGCATGTGGTTGACACTGGCCTGGAGTTCGTCCATCTTCCCACAGAGCGAGACCTATATATATATATATATATATATACACACATATACACAATATACACATACAATATACACATACACAATATACACATACACATATATACATACACATTTACACATAGATAGCACAAAAAAAAAAAAAAAAAAAAAAAAATTGGGTGACGGAGTGATGGGGTGGCAGTAGCACAGATGCTCCCCAGGCAGTCAGAGTTGTGTCCCGTCCAGACTGCTGTTATACAGTCTGATGGCCATGGGCACAAAGGAGCGCCTGAAGCGTTCAGTTCTGCACCGGGGTGGGATGAGCCGCTGGCTGAACGAGCTGCTCATCAGCCACAGCTCGTCATGCAGGGGGGGTGGGAGGGATTGTTCAGGATAGCTCCCAGTTTGCCCTTCATTCTCCGCACAGCCACCGACTCAAGATGGTCAAGGTTGAGTCCCACCACTGAGCGAGCTTTCCTCACAAGCTTGTTGAGCCTGTTGACCTCACCTGTCCTGGCACCGCCCCACCAGCACACTATAGCAGAGAAGAGTGCACTGGCTGCCATAGACTGGTAGAAGGTCTTAAGGAGCACGCTGCAGACACCAAACGACCTCAGTCTCCTCAGGAAGAACATCCTGCTCAGAGCCTTCCTGTATAGGGCATCTGTGTTGTGTGTCTAGTCCAGTTTTTTGTTAATATGGACCCCAAGGTACTTGTAGGAGTCTACAATCTCCACCTCTTCACCCAGAATGGTGATTGGTTGAGGTCTCCTCCTATTCCTCCTAAAGTCCACTACCACCTCCTTAGTCCTGGAGATGTTGAGTAGGAGGTGATTTTGGTTGCTCCACTCAACAAAACTCGCAACCAGCTCTCCTCCTCGTCATCATTGGTGATGCATCCAACGATGGAAGAGTCGTCAGAGAACTTCTGGAGGTGGCAGGAACTGGACTTGTGTCGGAAGTCGGAGGTGAAGAGAGTGAAGAGGAATGGAGATAGGACAATACCTTGGGGCACACCTGTGCTGCACATCACGGCCTCAGAAACACAGCCGTCCACCCTGACATACTGCGGTCGTCCTGTGAGGTAGTCCAGGATCCAGGCAGTGATGTCAGGGTGAAGTTGCACACTCAGCAGCTTGTCCTTGAGGAGTAATGGGCGGACACAATTGAATGCACTGGAGAAGTCGAAGAAGGTGACTCTCACAGTGCTTCCCGCACCCTCCAGATGGGACAAGGCCCTATGAGAGAGGAAGATGATTGCATCCTCCACACCCACATGCTGCGTGTACGCAAACTGCAGAGGATCCAGGGAGGCAGACAGCCGTTCCTT
>CAAKHD010013587.1:433343-461909 GCA_901007705.1 Fistularia tabacaria | reverse complement strand
CTCTTCCGTCTTGACAAAATGGCTTCTTTGACTCCTCTCTCGACCCATCTCTGGCCAGAATATGGACATTGCTGTCTTCAAAGGAATGACCCTTGTCCTTCGGATGTTGGTGGACCACGGAGTCCTGTCCTGTAGTGGTGGCGCTCCTGTGTTGGGCCATCCGTTAGTGCAGAGATTGTTTGGTCTCTCCAATGTAGAAGTCATCACAATCCCCAGGGCAAATGACAGCATACACAACATTCTCAATCTTATGCCTGGGTGTTTTGTCCTTGGGGTGGACAAGTTTTGTCCACCCCAAGTGCGGTTTGAAATGTACCAGTATATGGTGTTTGGTGAACACCCTTTAGATTTTCGACGAAACACCAGTTACATGGTATGACGATGTTCTTTTGTTTGTTGTCGTCTTTCTCCTGTTTTTGTTCCGGTGTCTGGTGGTTTTTTGATTTGGTGAAGGCCCAATTAGGGTAGCCGCAGGATCTAAGGGCTTTCCTAATGTGTTTTACCTCAGTCTTGCTACCTTAGGCGGTTGAATGGATGATCTTGGCCTGGTGGTGTAGAGTTCTGATAACCCCCAGTTTTTGCTCAAGGAGGTGGTGTGAGTGAAAAAGTAAATACTGGTCAGTGTGTGCTGGTGTCCTGTAAATCTTGATGTGCAGGTTTCTGTCCTGTTGGGTTTGAACACAACATGCCAAGAAGGGGAGTTGGTCAGCAGTGACATCCTCGCTTGTGAATTTGATATGGGCATCAATCATGTTTGACATGAGTGGTGAAAGCTTCGACCTCATTCTTCTTTATTTTGACCCATGTGTCATCTATATACCTGATCCAGTGGCTTGGCGGTGTTCCCTTAAACGAAGCAAGGGCCTTGCTCTCAACCTCCTCCATGTATAAGTTTGTCACCATGGGGGATATGGGCAAGCCCATGGCGCATCCATGTTTTCGCTGATTGAAACCGCCGTTGAACTGGAAATAGGTGGTCTATAGACAAAGGTAGACAAAGGTCCAGTCGGATGCAGTTGTGATCCATGGTGAGTTTTGTTCTGTTCATTAAGGTGTTGGGGTCTCTCAGGCTCTTTGAGTTGCCTAAGAGATTTACAAAGAATGCAAAATCAAATATGTGTGTATATATTTTTCCTGTTTTGGGTTTTTTTTTTCCTTTCTCTAATGTTGCTGCTGCAACACCCGAATTTCCCCTATGGGGATCAATAAAGTATTATCTTATCTTATCTTAAATCTGTGACAGCTACTAGTAGTTCTTCATAAAGAATCAAATTGTCGGCGATGGCCAAATATCCTAAATTTATGGCCTTGTGCAGCTGCAGCCAAAGCTCCTGAGGAAGGATAACCTACCATGTTTATCCAGTTATTCACCTACAAAACAATTCTACATTTTTTTCCTCTCTCGTGGTACAATATTGTATTGTTGTTACTGCTCAGAAGGCATTTCTGCCTTTCTCTTTTCTACTTCAATGCAGCAACAGCAGTATCTCGTTTTCTCTTCACAGTGTTTACCAACTTGTACGTAAGCCAGAGACAATTCAATAATCCTATTGTCAACATGAATGACCAGGTAGAAAAAGACAAAAAAGCCTGCCACATTGAACTTTCTTCTGGGTTTTCTCCGGGTGCCCTAGACACAGTAATGGTAATTGTGTAATATTAAAAATCGGAACGATGCCTGGCATTTTTTTCTGACTCTCAAGATTCCAGCCAGAAACTGGAAATCCCTCTCATGCTTCTACAGTTTGTCAAAAGCTTTCTGAGTTTGTAAAATCTGATCACAACATTTCTGTCATTAATGTTGGCATTTCTAGGATGTTTTCACACCTGCCAATTTGTTCTAGCAAATGATCATATTCTTCTCAGCTTGTGTGTATTTAGAAGGGTTAGTTTTGACTTTCTCAACATATGTACTGTATGTCGTCTCCCTGCATCTCCCTGCACATGAGATCAATTGGTTTGGACTATTATTATTGGTTTATTAGATTATTCTCACTTCAGAATTTTCCATAAAGGCTTAACATTTTGCATTATTTCTGACTGGTAAATTAAACCTCAAGTTATGCTGTTAATGAAAAATACAAACATAAAGTAGTAGGTGAACATGATTTCCTCAACCACACATCACAGATCTCCTGCTGCTATCATTGTAACTTCATTGTTGAGTGGTTTACATGAAAGTAGTATAAAGTGCGGGAGTAATTGTTTTATTTCCTATTTATATAGTTTTTTTTCTTTCGACAGCATTCAACAGCCCTTGCTATCACATCACGCCTCCTCTAATCATTGAAAAACAGCCAGCGGGAAATCAAAGTTTGGAGAAATGGGTGGCTTTTTGTGACTCATTTCTCTGTTGCTGCATTCCTAAATGAACGAGGCCTCTCTGGGTCCAAGACATAAGAATAAGGAACATATCTGCAACTGGAATAATAATGGTATTATTATTATTATTATTATTATTATTATTATTATTATTATTATTATTATTGTTATTAACACTAATAACAGTAATAATAATAATAATAATAATAATAATAATAATAATAATAATAATAATAATAATAATAACAATAGGGCGGCACAGTGGCCCAGTGGTTAGTACTTCAGCCTCACAGCTTGAGGGATCCTGGCTCGACCCCAACATCGGACCTTTCTGTGTGGGTTTTGCAGGTTCTCCCCGTGTCTCCTTGGGTTTCCTCCCCCAGTCCATAAACATGCAGCAGGTTAATTGGAAAATTGGGAAAATTGCCCCAAATGAGAGAGTGAAAGGTTGTCTGTCTATATACAGTATGTGGCCCTGCAATTGCAATCCAGGGTGTACCCCGCCTCTCGCCCGATGACAGCTGGGATAGGCTCCAGCATCCCCTGCGACCCTTAGTAGGGTAAGCAGCAGAGGATGGATGGATAACAACAATTATAATAATCATAACAGTCAATAATTCAGTTTCCATTTCAAGTCTCAAATGGTCCTTTTGTTTGGGATAATTTCCCTGCCTTAGTGCACCAGATAAGATTTTAACTGGTAAATTACACAACAGCTTCACAAAAAAATAAACTTATGCAGCAATACATTATTGGTGAATATGGTAGCAAAAGGTATTTGAAGTGTCCGCATTTTTTAGTCCACAAAAACCTTAAGATGTGTTGTGACTTATACCTATTCACAGCAAACATATCAAAGCACACCATGGGGTATCGCTGCTCATGTTACACAGCTATGGTGTAGATTGGACTCTTTCCTTGGCCTTCACTTGGGCCTTAGTTTATTCAGATTATTTGTTCAGTATCCGCATGGAAAAGTTCTTCCTCTGTCCCTCTGTATGTTCTGTCAACGAAGGATTATCTTTGAATATGTGATCAAAGGCTTTTTTTGCTGCTGTCAGTAAAATCCCTATCATGGCTCACTGTTTTATTGGTATTGTGGTGGACCCTGAGGGGCGTGGCCCCTCACTAGGACGAGGGGTTGGGGCGCGTGGCTTAAGCGTGGTATATATGCGCCCCAGAAGCGCACCGTCTCCATCGCTGTCTAGTGGTATGGTGGTGCTCATAATTAAAGATAAACTCTTCCAAGACCTCATGTCTGCATCATCGATTATTCCTCGCAGAGCACCACATTGGTGACCCTGACGCGATGCAGCCTCAGGGACATCTGAAGCTGTCATCGTCAAGATGTAAATTGTCAACGTCATCGTCAAATACCGGTGCTTGCTCTGCCGCCGCTACAATAGGGGCGCGAGCAGCTGTGTTCAGACCAAGCAGCTTGGCTGTATGCCGCGTTGCGGGACCAAGATGAGCACAGAGCTCGCTCTTCGCGCCGAGAAGGAGCAGGTCGCCCCCAAACCTGGGGAGGTGTGCGATTCGGTCTCAGCCATAGCGCCGCAACCCGCTCAGCCATCCTCACCCACCTTGACCATCCGGCTACCGGAAATCTGGCAGAGCAACCCGGACGCCTGGTTTCAGCATGTGGAAGCACTTTTTCACCTGCAGGGAATTTTTGCAGATGAAGCCAGGTAGTTTTTAGTCGGCGCGGCACTGGGTGACCCATGGAGCTGTTGCGCGACCCTCCACAGACAGGTAGATAAACCACGCTCAAAAGTCTCCTGCTCCTGCGAAGCGGGCGGACAAGCTGCTTTCCCTGCCCGGTTTGGGCAGCAAGTAGACCTAATGGATGGCATGCTGGCACTGTTGTGATCCAACGATGGCAGGTTCCTACTCGTACATATCTTCCTGCCCCAGCTTCCGCCTGCAGCACATGCGATCTTGGTGAACTCCTGCCGTCTGGCCACCGCCGACTGCCATCCAGGGTGTGGCACTGGAAACCCGCGGATGGCGCCATGGGTCACAGATTCAGCCATGGTGGCCAGTGTGGCCGCCCCAAGGAGGCGAAGGACCAACCTCTGCTTCTTCCACAACAGTTTCAGCAGCAAAATGCAGCATTGTGTTTACCCGTGCTCATTTGGGGCACCGGGAAAACAGCAAAGCCGGCACTCGGTAGCAGCCGTGTGGGCCGGCAGACACACCCAACTGCTGTTCATCAAGGACTCAAGGTATGGACTGAGATTCCTAGTGGGCTATGGCTCACAGAAGAGCCTTCTCCCCCAACGCAAGCAGACATTCAGGCCAGAGGCAGCGGCCCGTTACTCAGCGCTGCTAACGGGTCATGCATAGTGACTTTCGGCTCACTGTCGGTGTCTGTTTGTTTTGGCGGCCTCCATTTTGAGAGGGACTTTGTGATCGCCTCCATCACGGCCCACATCATCAGCGCAGAGAAGCCAATGGCTTGTTCGTGGATGGCACGAACCGCTGTTTGATCGACGCCATGTCTTTCACCACCTTTCCGTGCGAGACAGGGGGGGATTTGCTGTGAGCACACACTAACTTTTTGGCATCCGCTGGCGCACGTTCCATCAACCCATGGGACAAGGGGTTGGGGGGCATGGTTTAAGCCGGGCGTATATATACACCCTGGAAGTGCACTGTCTCTGTTGTTTTAAAGTGGTATGGTGGTGCTCACAATTTAAGATAAAGTCATCCAAGACTTCGTCATCTATTATTCCTCGCCAAGCACCACAATATGTATTTTCTCTCACATAAACCAATGTAACTCTCAACATTGTAAATGATCCAAAGCATTAAATAAAGTAAATGTTTTGTATTACCTGCTACTCCTTCCAAATTCATTTAGTAATGCACAACATGGGTCACCCAGCTTCACAATAGAAATTCCTCATGGTAATCTGTCTCTTACACAAAATTTGATACTAACACCCTATTGGCAGATTACATATTAGCACATAGTCTGGCTTCTGCTGTGACATATACTTCTCAATACTCATTGGTAACAACTCCCTCATGTAACTAATCTTTACTGGCCAGAATGCTCAGGTTGAGGAGGTTGAAGCACTTTCATAAATACTTCAGGTTTGGAATTGTAAAGGTCTTTAATGAGCGACACACACACTGGATGAAATTTTAAAGACAGATAGATATCTCTACATTTTGGGTAGTTCTATCACCTTGTAGATTTGAGACTTGATTAAAGGTTGTTCTATCTGCGATAAGCTTGAGGACTCATTTTTTTCAGGGGTGGGGTGGAATGAAGGCCCCTCTTTGATGAGTTGACAGCAAGAAATACTGTTAGTTTCTTCAACAGCTGGTCTTTTCCACAACTCTATTGACCTGTTCTTCTTTGGTTATATTTAAGATTCTAATGGCCCATGCAGGGAGTTCTATATAGTATCATCTCCCTGAGTGAATTTTTGGGTCATCGTGGCAATGATACATCTTGACAGAACCAATGTAATCACCTGTAATGCCCTTCATTTTTTGAACTTCACACAAGAGTGCACACATGAGGTACATGGCCAAAAAAGTTGTCACAAAAAACACAAATCTCCCACATTCCTCTCAATGCTCCTCTACTTTTATTGATAAGATTAAGATAACTTAAACCATTCTCCCAGGCAGGCTTTTCATTGTTATATAATTTTCTGTTCAAGTATTGCAGATGAAATCTGAAACAGATAAATGTAAGTCCTGTTTAAATAGCAGTGAATAATTGATAGGCTAATTTCAAATGTGAAATATGGCTTTGTGATTCCCTTGCGCCAGCATCTCTGCCTCTACTTCACAGTATGAAAACCTATCAATCGCCGTTCCTCACCCATTTAAGTTCCCATGTTATATGTGCATCAAATAGTTTGGTAGTTTCAAGAACACATTTACTGTATGCATGAGCCATAAATGTTTTGCATTGACACCTGAGTCATATTTCTATTAACATGAATGCACGATAGGAGACCCAAGAAGTACGCAGCTTGCATGTTGTGTATAAATGCTATGTTGTTTTTTTTATTTAGTTTATGATTCAGACACATGTCTTAACATGTGCTGAAGGCAAATGTGATAAGTACAAGGTTAAAATGATACATTTTCAAAACGTTCACAAAAAGTTTTTTATACTGTGTTTTCAAAGGTGTAATTCTATGGAGTGATGTGTAATAGCTTTGTAAAAAGACATTCTGTGACTCAACTGTTATCCCTGAAAAAGTTATTTTATTTTATTCTTTTTGTTATCCAACATAGCTTGAAAGCAACCATTCATATGTATGTATATATATGCGTGTGTGTATGTATATGTATGTATATGTATATATATATATATAGATAGATAGATAGATAGATAGATAGATAGATAGATAGATAGATAGATAGATAGATAGATAGATAGATAGATAGATATACATATATATATATATATATATCTACATATATATATGTAGATATATATAGATATGTAGATATATATATATATAATATCAGCTGATAGTTTGGATTGCTTTCACTAGCATTTGTATTCCCAAATAAAGTAACCCAATATTATCCAACATTTTGCTAACACATTAAACTCCTGAAGAGAAAATATTTGCATACTCATTAGAGGATTTTGCTAAAAGAAGCATTAAATTTGCTTCCAGTACTTTATTTCTACTCTACAACATTCATTCTGTCTGACAAAACATGGTCCGACATGGCAATTGATTTGATTCATTCCAGCTTCAAGTTTTGCATGTTATTTTTAGGGATTTGTGACTCATTCATATTTAGCTCGAAATTTTTAGATGAGCAGTCATTTGTTTGTTGCTGAGGATTTTGTTTGCTTCCGGAGCCTTTTGGCCAAGTGTGTACTTGTCTTCTCTAAAACTGCAAAGCATTTAATCTGAATTTATTACTGCCTAGTGTTGAGACTGAAACTGGCTCTAAAGTTCTCCTATCAGTCAAATCTAGTGGTAACTGCGATGCGTGTTAGTTCATGTATTTCATTTGGAAACTTTGGAGAATTAAGATATTGTTTAATATGGCTTTGTGCTGGCTGATGTTACAATGAAATCGGAACTGATTTTTGGATCAGTCCACCAATTTATTTAACTTCAGGAAAATTGTCTGGTGATCATTAGAGTGATGTTTATAGGTCTCTGACCACTGCATGCTCCAGGCTCAGCTCAGCAAAGCTTTTTGGTTAAGCATTATTGATTATTCCTGATAGCAGGCCCTTTTGTCACATCACCTTCGTTAAAGCTCCAAGCGAACTCATTCAATACTAATAATGTCAGACCATAGAAGACCAGTGAATTGCAGGAGAGAATGAACCTTAGCCCCCCCGGGATATGTGCTTTTTTTTGAGAGACAAAAAAATGTTGTCACTAAAAAAAAAAAAAAGAAGTCAGGTGACGATCATCATCATATTTACTCTGTGAAGCGTGTGGAGAGAATAGGCCTTTCCAACTATAGAAAGTACTTTCATGTCCATGAGCTAACATCAAGGTTATGCTGTCTCATCTTGCCACGAGTGAAGGGCCTCTATCTCCTGCAAGAAGCTATGTGGCTTATGAGTTTGGGGTATATAATAGGGCATTAAAACAAAATTAAAATATATTTCAAAGACAGAAGATAGTTTGTCAGAGTACTTGCTTTTATTAATCTATGATTCAGCCCTAAATCAGGAAAATTCAGTAGGTATACACTGCACATATAAAACAAGAGCACACTTTGTAGCCTTAATTCCTTTCCTTTGAAAGGCAACGCCTCTGCTAGTCCATTGCAGCATTTTTCTGCCATTTCTAGGGCCAGAATCTCTTTATACATAGAGGCAATGCCTCTACTTCCATCACAACTGACAGGGGGGGATGTGCTTTAATGAAACTGAGAGTCAGCTCCGCCTCTGAGTAGCAAATTACTTGCCAATGTAACAGTGTATCTTAGCTTGTTTACTACTCTTTTTTCACATAGCAAAGACAAACCAAGATGAAAAAGCCTCCTGAATCAAGCCATACAAAAATACCTAAAGACAAACAAACAAATGAACATAATAAAACTCCACTGCTCTGGAATAGAGGGGATTAAAAAAGATTTTAAGTGTGAATGCTCAGACAGACCACCTGACTTTCACAACTATGTCGTTTACTTCAGCTGTCACACAGTGAATTGACCACTAATCACCACAATGCTTTTTTTTTCTCAGTTCAAACAGTAAAAATTATCACCTCTATAGTCCACAGGGAGCAGCTAAAGCTTAAATCTCTTAAACCTCATGTCTGCTGATCATCTGTTCAAGGTTGTTTCTTCTTCTTCTTCTCCTTTCGGCTTTTCCCTTCAGGGGTCGCCACAGCGAATCAACCTTCTCCATCTTACTCTATTCCCTGTATCATCCTCTCAAGGTTGTTTGATAGCAACATAATTGCTCATATAATTAAAAAAAAAACAGAACTAAACCATTCCACTGGAGATAATTGTGCAACAGCCTACTTGATAAGATTATATTTCAAGTTCTTCTGGATGAGATTGAAACCCTACTTAAAACCACTCTTCCTGCTTTACATTCATCTGTTCTCCACAATGAGGATTACTTTAGGATTACTTATTAAGGAAATTTGCATCCACAATTAAATTATTAAGTTACCATCCCATGGTCCAAAGGGATTTTTTTCCAAATGTAATATCAAATGTAAAAAATGATCTTTATTTAGTTAGTAGAATCTATTTACAAATTAGTACTCACTGGTTTAGAATAGTAGTTAAAATACTGAATGACCCCTTGCTTCCGCTAACCCAATGTTAATTACATTGTCCTGCCACTGTTTAGAGTGTCTGTAAAGGTTCTCAGTCATCCAGTTCATGGTCAATCATTGTCAAATCATACCGTGGTATCTGGACTTTTTTTAATGCAAAACTGACCAGTGCCTGTTGTTTGATTTTCTCCACCCTCTTGAACACAAACTTGAACTCCACACAATCAGGAAGAGAATATCCAAAGAACCAACAAAAGAAGGAAAAGTGGCTGCCCTAATTGGCCCTTTGCCAACACAGAAAGTGGCAGAAGGAAGCACACAGAACACAAGGAACACAGAAATAAGCGTCAGGACATGTAAATAATATACGTTGCTGGCATTTCTGAAAAACTAAGAGGGGTTTTTAACAAACATCAAATCATAGTACATTCAAGCACATAATACCCAACGGCAAATACTAATGCACCCCAAGGAAAGAACGCCCAGAAACAAAGTCTAGAATGTGGTGCATCCTATAAAGTGCAAAGAGGATCGTGATGATCTCTCCAGTGGTGAGAAAAAACAACCTTTGCACAGACCAATGGTCCAACACAGTAGAGTCGCCTCTTGAGGTCTTGACTCTGCAGTCCACTTACTCCTTAAAAACAAACGCCACTCCTTTGAATGCAGCAATGTCCACATTCTGGCTAGAGAAGAAAGATGATTGAGAGAGGAGTCAAAAATCCATCTTTGTCAGACTGGAGACCTCCACTGAACATATGAGGGGGTAATTGACACATCCATTCCCCAACATACAATGCGTTGCTGAGATCTGTACCAAAACAGATCAATGCACTCAGATCCAAAGATCCATCTGCATCCTGTAAGTCATCCAAAGTGGTCAAAAAGCAAAAACTAGGCCTCAGTGACTCCTGACCGTACCTAAGCCCAAGTGAACAAACAGACTTCTTTTGTTCTTTCAGCCGTACAATTGCCTATTCAGATTCCAACGCAGGTGGGAACCCTGAAGTCTTACCTTTGTTCCCCAAATGACATGCACATAACAGCCTACACCTTATCATAACCATATTCAGCTTAATTGCTGCACAACTCAGCCATTAACATAATGAACCATTTCAACTTGGACAAACACCCAACTCTGACCCTAACCCCATCAGTTATGGACCGCGAACTCCCCACAATCATTTAGAACTGAAGAAGCCTCTAGGATGAGAGGGGATACCTCCTCAAGTAGAAATACTAAATCAATGTACGATGATATGTAAACCACTGTTGAAAGTCTTTTCAATTACAGATTTCTACCCCTTTACCTCTCTGTTAGTTACTCTTCTCTGATACCTTTCATCAGATAGATTGGAATAATTTCAGCTGCAGTGTGACAAAACACAATAGGGTGAATGTAGCTGGTACAATCATAGGCTTTCCTAGGTTGGAAAGGAAAAGCTGTGTCGGTGTAATCATTCCCCTATTGTATCGAAATGCTGGGTTTCCTTCTGCCCTGAGCAACTGGGGCGAAAAACCCAGATGCAACCATTGCAAATCAATGTATCTTTGACATTTTTTACTAAATTATAGCGGAAATTTACAATCAAAAGTCTGACTTAAATTAGGCCTTTATTAAGTTGAACAAATAATCAGCTGAGCTTCAAACAGCAACAAAAAGCATGTCAATGGCTGACTTTCACAGTCCTTTTGATGACAGATAACTCAAGAACTGGCATTTGGCGAATGTGTTTTGATATATATTTTTTGGTTTTGTTTTGTTTATTTTAGTTTACTAATTTGCAGGCTTAAGGGCAGCAATTATGGACCACTTTGTCATTAAGTAAGATGACTGTTCTGTATGTATACCTCTGTATGTGCTTCTTTTTTGACAAAGGACAATAAAAACACCTGGACAAGCATTTGAAATTGTAAATGTTATTTACTCATTTAAAGTTGTATAGAAATTATTCTGGATATTGGCATAAAAATTAGTGTTATTGATTACATAGTGTTTTTGAATAAACAAAGCAACGCTATTATTTTTCTCAAATGTAGGGCCAAATATGTTTGTCTCATTCATCTTTTAAAAATATGATGTTTAAACTAACATTGCAGTAACATCTTTATTAAACTATTCCATTATATGAAACTTAAATAGGTATACATGTGGACTGGCTGGGTAGATTGATTGTAGCACTTATTGCAAGGAATAGGATGCTGGAAGAGGTTAATTTTGCAGCAGCAGCTTCTTTCACAGGAACAATGTGGCTGTATGTGGCTGCAGTGTGGCTGTATTTAAAAACACATTTGAAAGTCATATTATGAAGGGTCCTCTCATGCAACTAAGTCTTCATTCACTTCCTCAACATAGGATTTTCCAGAAATGACAGGTAAGCTAGTGAAGCACCTTTTGTGCTGTGTTCATCCTAGTTTGCCCTCTTTCTGGACAGCCATCATTAACGGTAGACTGTAGAATATTTTACTGACGCCTTCAATGAACCACGTATAGAAACACTGATAGCTAATTAGATGAGCTTAGTTCGGACAAAATAATATAACCAGACTGGGAAGTCATTAGTTTTTGTCCAATTTTCAAATAGGAAAAGATATTGTCATTTTTTTCAGAAAACATAAATATTACTGTATTTTTTTCTGCATTGAATAACATGCTGACATGTACGTATTCTAGGACTCCCCATGAAATTAATTGTGCACTGAACATGAAATTTGGTTATCATGTAATTCATGAGGATTCCTTGGTAAAACACAGTAAACACACTAAACAAATTGGCACATTCCGCTTAATAAGAAATAAAGATACTTTCCTCAGAGAACAATGGGAGGAGATGTGTTTTTGTTTTTGTTGTTTGTTGTTTGTTTTGTTTTGGGTTTTTTTTTTGTTTTGTTTGGTTTGGTTTGATTTTCTTTCCTTTCCTTATTTTCCTTACTTTTCCTTTCCTTTCCTTTCCTTTCCTTTCCTTTTCTTTCCTTTTCCTTTCCTTTCCTTTCCTTTCCTTTCCTTTCCCGTTTGTGTGTTAAATTCTTAAATGTTAATTTAACAATCATAGATAGGTCTGATATTGCATTTATTTGGATAGTCTGAAACAGTCAGAATATAGTGAGAAGAATAGTATGTTTTGCTTCTAATCCCCAATCTGTAGTCTGTAAATTAGAAAACATCAGGTTAATAATATGTATCATACCAGGGCCAGATAGTGTCAGAGATAAGGATATCTTGAGGAAATAAAGTACTTGACCCCTGGAAAGTTAAACTTATGGTTCACTTGTGAATAATTTCACTTTATTGGAAATGTTTTTTATTTTTTTTTGTTTTAAAAATTCAAACAAAAAATAATAAGTATAATAAGTGTATTTAGCAGATAAAATATTATATTAGCTAATGGAAACGGAACACCAAACACCTTTATTTGCTGTGTATGAAATATGCATAATGTCACATTTATTTTCTGGAAAAAAAATAAAATAATGTATGTTTATTTAAAAAAAAAATTGTATTCCACCAATGCAAGCAATATCAAACTAAGGTCATTTGCAGATTACTGTCCTTCACATGTGTGCTAATAATGAATATTATATGATTTGTGTTTGTTTGTTTTACTTTTTCCCTTGTTATTTGATTTCAGTAATCTACAAAGTCGCTTATTGTGCTTTCAACAACACTGTATTTTCAGACCTCAAGTGTTATGTTTTGGTGATTTGCATTACTTTTGGAATAAATCACACACGAATTTAGTGCTTTAAGATTTTATACCTGAAGAGCATAACTTCCCTTTAGGCTGCAGTCTGAGAGAATTTGGCCCCAATTCTTTCATCAGTGTAGTTACATTGAAAGGAATGAAAGGCAGGGCATCATCACATACTGTGGCAACTATTCCAACGAGGACTCCCTCGACAAGAGAGCTGACATGTTATCACTGGAATCCATTACACATTCAGCTCCAGCCCGCAGCAGACTCAAGCCACGTCATTCCACAGTGTCCCAGTGAGAGGCTGAGGTATCGTCTTGAGGACAGGAAAAGCCTTACTCTCCAGGGCCACAGAATCCGCTCTGTTGTTTTGAAACTGAAATTTGATTCATAAGAGACAGACACTGCACTGCTGGTTTTAAGCCAAGCAGTACAGACAGCATGCAAACGTCACTATATTTTAAAGCAAAGACAGTTAAAAAGCGAGCAGGGACTCCCTTCTTTATTAGAGGTGTCTCATAGCTGTTAATGAGAGGCCTTCATTTTCATATCTGTATTCATACGTCTGCCCCTTCTGGTCCAAGTTTTGTTCTCTGTATTAGCCTAGCACTGTTGAGGAGCCGTCACTGCTCCACTGTAAAGCCTTTCCATGTTGATTTTTTTATAAATCCAATGAGTGAAGCGCAATTGTGCAAAGCTTTGATTGATTTTACTCTTCAAAATGGGTTCACACAAAAGGTTTGAAAAGCACAAGTAGGAACACTCACACTGAGTTGGCTTTATTTTTTGCACACCAGCAAACCTCAAACATATCATCAAGGTGAGCAACATCTACAGCTAGCTTTGGTGGAGAGTGGAAAAATTAAGGTACCACAGCAGCATGGCTTACTGTTACTGTTTGATCTCAGCATGCTTTACCTATTTTCACGACACTGGAAAAATCCTTCACGTTTCTGAGTTCAACCCCTCAGATAGTCCCTTGTATTTCAACTCCCCTTATAGCCAAAAACTATGCTTTGCTGTTGGTTTTCCTTCTTTTAGGTGGTAATTTGAACCTGGCTATGAAGAATGATTTACGTGCAAAGTTGTTTTCACATACAGTGTTTTAATCTTCTGTTGTTTCATCATGAAGGACTTTTAAGCACTGACTGACATGACAGAGAGGCAGTATAACGCCTCACAATCAAGGATTCATATTTGGCTTACACAGTTTGGATTTCGGCATTATCAACTTGCTATTTGTTAGATTTTCACAGAAACGGAGACTTAGTTGGTGACCTTTTCAGTTTTATTAATTGTTTATCTATTTACTTACCCATATAAACTATTCCTTGGGCATGTAATTTCCAACCTCTTGAATCTCTCATTGATGGTCTCTAATCAAGAGTAAAACACATTTCAGCTAAAAAAAAAAAAAACGAAATCTGAATTATTCATAAAGGTTTAATCGTACTGCAAGGTACATCTCTACCTCTAAATGTTTACATACTTCCTTCAGTCTTTCATAATTTGGAGAGTCACAGCAGGGAGCTCTCTTCAGGTCTCAGACTGCCTTGACCCTCAGCACAAGACAAGAAATGTATTTAAATGCTACAAACTCCCATAAAGATGCAGTAATGTGAGCCTGACTAACCAATTAGTCTTCTGCAATCATAAAGGAATAGGTAGTGGCATTTACTCAGCTCCTCACCAGCACACACTGGTCTCATCATTCCTCACTGGGCATTGTTTATTGTATAGCTTATTTGTGGAGAAGTGATTTGACAGTCTTATATGCTAATAAAAATGGGAAGATTCACGATTCACTGTCTAACAATTTGTGCCTGGTCAGCCATATTGACTCTTCAATCTACAACGCACAAGTCAGTCAATGGCCAGATGGTGAAGTTATTGAGACCCGATAACCTGTCTAAAAGGCCATGTAGATGACAATATGTCTGACCACTCTTTGCTCTCTAACAAGTTTTACTGGACACTACAAAGAGCCAATTACCTAACGGGCTGCAGTTTCCCTCTGAACTGACAGACTTCTGTGATACTGAGATTTCAATCTGATTAGTTTGTTGATTCAAGGGTTTGTGTCCTTAGTTTTGAACACACCCCAGAGAGTGCAGAGGCACTAACAACTGTGCCATCATTCCGCCTGTTGATATGATATAATGGCTATTTTTTGATCGTCTTGGTGGGTATGGGGACTTTATGGTCAAATGTAACTCAGAGATGAATTCTACTTTCAAATTCCTCAATCTGCTTAAGTTTGCTATTATTATGCAAACAATAGACAGCTGCTGAAACTTTGTTTGTCTACAATTGTGTCTTGTAGTTTGAAACAAATTACTTTGATGAAATTAATGTGAAATAAAAACTCAAACTCTATCACATTTTTACCACCACTGACGGGAAGTATTGATAAAATAAAGATGCAAAATCTTCCTGTCGTGGCAACTAGACTTGATTTTCTTCACTGGAAGACATTTCACCCCTCATCTGACAGGCTTCTTCAGTTCAGTTTGAACTGAAGAATGAGTTCGAACTCTCGGATGAGTCTACAAGTAAAGAAATTCAAGTCCAGTTGCCATGACAAGAAGATCTTGACAAGAATTCATCATGACCTGGATGTCTGAGAACCTCCACAGACATGTTGATCTCTTCTCATTATGATGGTTCAAACTATCCATGCGTTGAGTGTTATTAATCTGGGCTTAAAAGGGAATGTGCATTCTACCAGCCTACTAGTTAAGCCAGGAAAGGGCCAATACCAGGGTTCCTTTCCTGGCTTAACTGGTAGGCTGCGAGGTGTTTTTAAACGTCTTAGATTTGTTTTAAGAATATAATTTTGCAAGACTGATAATAAATATTCCCAAGAAATGCATCTTAAAATTTCTGTTTGGATGGAGATATTGCTGTGGCAGAGAGGAGGTGTGATTATTCCTTCACCAAACAGCAATCGATGAGGTATGCCTCAGGTCACTCAAATCTCAGACATGCGGTGAAGCATTTTAGAGAGTGAAAACTGGAAGAAAAAAAAAAGTTTTGTCCAAGAGATATATGTTTAAATCCAAGGGTATCCTTTGAGGTTATATAAATCTCTCTAACCAATAGTTGTTGTTAAAAATAAATTATGGAATCCTCTGGTTTGGATGTTGAGGCTCATAAAATTATTATTACTCAGAGGTTCAAGTCCTTTGGTTCCGTTATTCATCATTTCACTTCTCTAATCTCTGAGAAAAAGCAAAAATAACCCCCAAATGATTTATAAAGACTTTTTCTAATATTTTTTAGATTTTGCTACCAAAGACATTGTTCATCTGATTCTGCAGCTCAGCTACTTTTTATGTCATCTTAATCTTCATCTGCCCTAAAATTTACATTTTGCTTAATGTTGCTATCTAGGCCAATATTCTTCACTGGTTACGTATGTAAAGAGACCAACAGGAGATACTGTAAGGATAAGTGGGCACAATGTTTCAGTCTGATAGGTACTTGTACAGCAGGACTTATAAATCATGTTTTGAGCTTCATCTTTTAATAGTAATAGTCAGTTACACAAACAGTTATTTACACAAACTACAAAGCAAGCACACACTGTACAGAAGTAGTTCATACTGTTCAAACACATTCTCCCATGAGCATTGACTAATGCTATTCTTTGGACCGTGACACGGCAAGACAACATTACACTATAGCTCATGTTTACTCAAATAAATGCAAATGCATCTCCATGTTCCCGAGACATTGCAAGCCTACCAGGGGGGTCGACAGCTATCTTACGGTGTCACCAAGGCTTTGCCTCAGGGCTAAGCCTCGTCCAACACTCTGACCTCCCCATGTGGCCATGCTGTGACCCCTGCAGCAAAAAAGATGGCACAGTCTCTGTGCTCATATTTTTTTTCCAATAGTGTACCTGGCATACCTTCATTCATCCTACATAGCCATTTTTCCTTTTTTTCTCAGTAAGCATCCTCACGCATCCTTGCTTAAAGATAAAATTCCAATTAATGAATGCCAACCTCTAATCTCATGATTAGCAGATTTGTAATATAGGGGAGCGCTTTGTCTTTATATAGCATTCTTTTTTGCGTCTTTCAGATACAGTCACTTATTATGACTAAGACAAAATGAAAGTTCTGTTGCGACAATTCATAACTATATCAAGGTCATAAATTCGGTCCTTGGTCCATTGTTGAGAATAATGTATTAATTCTGACTATACCTGACCATACATGAAAATGAATCTGTTCTTCATTCACCCATCCACTAACATCTTGTCTTTTGTCCTGTTTCCCTCGTTGTACCCATGCCTGTTTGTGTCTTCTTGGTTTTCAGAACACACCAGTGGGCAGATCAGTTTTCATGGTAAACGCCACAGATCCAGACCAAGGCACCGGCGGCAGTGTCCTTTTTTCTTTCCAGCCACCCTCTCCTTTCTTTGCTATTGATGGTGCTCGAGGAACCGTCACCGTCCTCAAACCTCTGGATTATGAGACAACCTCTGCGTACCAGCTCACAGTCAATGCCACGGTGAGCAAGCATGCAGCCCTGAAATAACTAGTCACTTACAGTGCAAGCCTAATTCAACTCTGTTGAATAAATATACATGTATCTGTACTTTTTCTCATGTTATAATCAGGACCAAGATAAAGTGAGACCCCTCTCGCGGCTTGCCAATTTGGCCATCACAATCACTGATGTCCAGGATATGGATCCCATTTTCACTAATCTGCCCTACAGTACAAACATAGAAGAGGATGTTCCCATGGTCAGTACTACAGCTACCTGAATCCTCAATACCTTTGCTGAGCCTCAAGCTGCTGTTGTGTGCTTTAGGTTTTGTTTTAGGACTAACGTGCTCTACTTATTAGCTATTTCTCCAGCTGTTCCATCTTTATCCTTTCTTTTGATTAGATCCAGAGGTGTTTTCAGCAGGTGCAGAAATATGATTGAGAGGCTGCCTGAGTTTTTGTCAGAGCAGCATTTCTCATCTTTCCCCCTGAGACCCTCAACCCTACCCCCAAGAATCTCCCACACTGTCAAACCTAGCCACCATAACCAACATATACTACCATGGATGTTAGGGACTGTAATTACTGTAAGAGATTTAGAGCTCTACTTTGGCAATGTGAAGCCTCTTGCAAAGGTCATGGTGGCTATAGGCTTTATCTCAGCAGACTTCATCAAGACTCATACAGTGTGTGAAGAATGAAGCCTTTGCATCGTATGACGGTTCAGGCGGTGGAGTACACCAGTAGCTTTGTCGTTGGTATTTGATACACTAAGTGTCTCTGTCAAAGTTCACCATTCATTCCTTTGGCTGATTCCTCCCAATTCAGTTCCCAGGTGGCCAATGGTCAGGCTATTGATGTTCTGTACTTGTAGAGAGGGAATTGTACACAGGAGCATTACATGGCCTATACTTTTTCCTGGTTAATCTCATCAGTATTCATTCCAGTTCACTCTCTGTCTCTCCCCTGCCTCACCCAAACTCACATCCACACTCAGGTTGTCACACATATGTCCCTCATCCCCGGCCTGAGCTCACTGTAGTAGAAATGTCAAGTGCTACATTTGCATGCATATTAACAGGGCATGACGGAGTCAAAGCCCGGTGTCTCCCCACCTCTCTGATTCATCAACTGTCACCAGGAAGGTCAAAAAGATGTGTGTGTGGGGAAAGGGGTGTGCTCAGAAATTGGAACTGGACAAAGTTACAGATGAAGGAATAAAGCGAAAGATGCATTGGATCAGAGAGTTGACAGTGATGTCTGGATCTTGGGTTTATACAGCATCTGAGAGTTAAGTCCGAGTAAAACTGCTTTAGGATGATGTAGCTCTTGCCTTTATCAGTAGGGGGCAGTCTATAATCCTATTACAGCAACACAGTAAGAGGAGGTCATGTCACGCATGCACTAAAATCTGTTACTAAGCCCTTTGACCCAGCAGCGGATACAGACAGGATATGCAGAGTGCTTGAAGTGGAACAAAGAAATAGGAGCCAAAAGTTTCACCCTGCCTATGCAGACTCATGCCCTCTGTGCCATCATGTGGAATTCTAATAGCCATGTGTCATCTCCATTAGGCAGTGCTCGGCAATGATAAGCCGAGGGGTATAATGACAGAACGAGTGTCAACTGTACTCAAGGCCCATGACATTTACCCATAAAGGGGTATCAAGTTTGGATCCCTGTCATAGGTCATTTCTCAAAGGTGTAAGAGCATACACAAACACAGGCTCACAGACATTGACACACACAAACAGAGGAGCAAGCACATATACAAACAGACACGCACATGCACACATACTAACTTACACAGAAAGAAAAGTCCTCTATTTCTGCTTCCATATCTCTCAGGTCCTGTTTATTTCTTTGCCTGTCTTTCTCTTTTTCTTCAGCCCATCAACCTGTCATCCATAGAAACTTTGACAAAAGAGTAGAATAAAGTACTTTTTTCACACAAAATCACCAGCCAGGATTTTTAGCTGTTAGCTGTGAATCCGTGCTGCTGGGACTGACATTTAAGCATCTTCTAGGACAAAAACAATTTGGCTGTCAAATCAATGAGGAGAGCAAGAGAATGGGCTTGGGTAATATACTGGTGAGCTATAAATGAAAGGATGAAGATGCAGAGAGAGGGTTGAGAATATGTGCCAGTGTGTAAGTATCTTTTTGTTTGCTGTGTGAATTGTATCTTTGACACCCTATTGAGCATATTCCCCTTGTATGGACAGCCAGAGAGCATTGCACATATTATTTCAGCATCACTTCTTCTCACTTCCATTCAGTGTCTTTTCCTTCCTATTCGCCTGTACGTGTCTCTCAGTCTTAGATAGTAATTCTTGTGGATCGGCCTCTCTAAAAGGCTTGTAATTGATTCGACTATAATTGGTCAATGACAGGAGATGCTTTGGCAGAAATGGAGCATAAACATGCCTCAGACACAATTTGCTGGATCAATGGGAAACAGCATGCTTGAGAATGAGAGTGAGAGAGAGAGAGAGTTTAGGGGGGAATGTTAGTATGAGAGGGAGAGTAAGAGGAGGAGACAGGGAACAAAATTGGGAAGTAGAGAGGTTGGCTCCATCTCTCGCTGCAGCACAGGGGCATTTAAGTATCACCACCGTGTCTGATTGAGGCACGAAGGCTGAGGAAGCTTAGCGGATCAAAGACTTTCAAATATTTTTTTCTCTTTCTTTCTCTTTTTTTCCAACTGTCAAACTGTGCATTTGTCAATGAAATGAGAAATTCAGAGTATTTAAATCACAATGAAAAATGTATAATGCTCCTGGAATAACAATAACAATGATAATAATATTAGCCCATTATCATTTACCAACCACGATTGTTGTATTTTTGCCTTCCGATGTTAAAATGTAGCGAGAACTTTTGAAATGTTGTGCTCTTGTCATTTTATTACTTGACTACACCTAAAAAATGTGCATATACTTGGTCTTTATAATCGTATCTGACAGTAAACCAATGACAGTGACTGCTGACATCAATGTAATGAATATGTCGGAATAATCATCAGCTTACTAAGGTCCCCAAAACATTTTTTTTACTATATTAAGCCCACTGCAGATGTAATGAAGTTTTCAGAATCAGAAGATGGTGAAGATGAATAATTTATGTGATTGATGTTGAAATACAAGATTAAACACAATGTACTCAGTATGTTCTATGTGTGTATGTATGTTTCTTTGCAGGGTTATGAAGTGCGGAAGATAACAGCCATTGATCAGGATCTGGGCAGACCGAGAGGCATCGGCTACACCATCATCTCAGGTCTGAGTCACATAATCAATCTGACATTCACAGCACAGAGAGGGGAATCGATCACCTCTAATCATAATCCACAGTAATAATAGACAAGTCCCATCAAGGACAACAATCCATAGCAGTTTAGAGCAGTGCATCAGAACTAGAGAATAGGCTTGACCATAAGCGGTTATTAATTACCGCTCCATGCAGTCTTAAGGAAGAAATACTTCAGAGAGCACGATCACTCTCGAGCTGGCTCCTCCCATCCAAACAGGACTAAATTCGGAAACAGTGACAACCTCCCCTCAGCAAATAGGCTGATCTCATGATCTTCAGTTGCTGTCTGCTTATTATGTATTATTAGACATAAAATACTACTACTTTGGGTGCTGATATCAAGTAACACTATTAAATCCAGATACATGATGTCTACTCATGCATTTAAAAAAGTTTTCGTTTAACATCTAAAGACACAGAGATTGGACAGAGCCTCAATCTCAATTGCTATGATGAAGTAGTAATAGAAATAATGCTTCTATAATGTCAAAATGAATTCTTCCAGTCATTTGATGTCCATGCCAGTTACACTGACAGGAATAAATTATAAAAGCAGATAAACATATTGCCATAAAATTGTAAGCTTTATTTTGGTGTTGATCCAGGGCTAGGATTATCAAAATTGGACCTGTCTTTTTCTTGTCTCTTCAATGAAAAATATGAAAATATATGATTAATTCCAAATCCCTTTGGTATTTTTTTTTGCGATAACGAAAAACAAATGAAGAGTGTTTTTTTGTGCAGTTACAGCAAAGTGTTTGGAAGGTCCTGCAAATATTCATTTTTTTTGGGGGGGAGCTCAGACACTTGGTCTGGGCAGAAATTCTTTAAAACTGTTTGCTATGGGGCATTAAGGAGCTTCAACATTGTGGAGGTAAGATAGAAAAATTTATGAGATTGAATTTAGTCCACCAGAAGTTAAGACAAGTAAAAAGAGAGATGAAATGACATGTTTGATATCAGTTTTATTGATTGTCTTTTTGGTTACATTGATTCATTTTGTGGCTCGTCAATTCCATTTACAAGGAAAAAGGATTTCACAAAACATCAGACATCCTTCAGAGGTTAAGTTTCTGGAACAAGATTGAACCAAAAACTAAATGAACATCTCTTGGTAAAGTCAAAGTCATATTGCAGATCCTTTGGATTGCATCCTTTCAATTCTGCATGCCCCTTGACGACCACAATATGGTCAAGATGAAAGATACCAGCTTTGCCTGCTGGCAGATCAGGGCTGACACTGCTTGATAAGCCTGGTGCAATGTGAACATTTTTTAAGGTGGTGTAGATACTCATCATATGCCATCTGCTAAATCCTTGCTTGACCTCATTGCTTAGTGAAGGAATATAAACCATTTGTAAAATTCAGAGCACATGGACAGTGATGAATCATTTGAGGGCATGCATGAGAGAAATCGTGCGTGTTCTTAACGCTCATGTACTCGATTGGTGTACAACCCAGACACAGTCAACCACCCAACATATGTCTTTCTAGATATCACCATAAACCCCCTGCTTCCCCTCAGTGCACACAGCTTTCAGTCTCAGTTTCCGTCCACTGTAACATGCTTCACCGTAGTGTGTTTTTGTTGCAGAGATGTAGGGATGAGTTGAACTCTGGAGGAAAACAGAATTTAAAATACATTAATTATAAGGTGTAATGAATTCCCAGTCATTGCAAAATCTAGAGTTATAGCAATGCACCAAGCCCTCATGGAGATGAAGCCCGGTGGTGTTAAAAAATCATTATGAGTTTGATAAATAATGGTGGAAGAAAGGTGATGCAGTGCGAGGATACATAGGTGGAAGAACAATTACTATGCTTTGTTTTTGTTTTTTACTTCCTTCATCAGAGGTTCAGCACCCCTCTTTGAGTATTTTTTATAGAAGCTTGTGTGTACTGGGAAGTCTTAGTATGATGTCGGCTTTTTTGTTGATGCAAGTATGATGCTGCAAGAGGCCTCGCTTGTCTTCCCTCTCTTCACACATTGTCCTCAGAGAACGAGGCTCACTCCGGCGGGACTCATCTCATTAGCCCAGTAATTAAGATAAATGAGGTCTTAATTGCAGCTGTGATTTATGTCAATGATTGTGGGACTCAAGATCAAAGGCTGGATCTGGGATTTTATGTACACCAGAGATAGGATATCACAGGACTGCCTGCCTCCATTGATATGGTTGTTATTGTTTATTTTGATGGAGGATACTGTTGGGAGGATAACTGGTCCACAGGGAATGCTATATTTTCTAATGTACCTTGGACCAACTCCTATGCATCAAAATGTTTCATAGTCTCTCCCAATGTTTTCTAGCAGAAGGACATTGAGTGGTATTTTCTCTAGGATCAGGCAAAGTTGCAAATGCACAAACAAGTACTTTTTTTTTTCCTATGTGCCACCCCGAACGGACTGGCAGCTCACCACAGCAGCTCCGGCTGCTACGGAGCCTTTTTCCTCTTTTTTTACCTTTTTCCGTTGGAAAGTTGGAAAACGTATCTTAGCTAAAGCTTGGAAGTAGTTCGAGTATCAACAGTTGGGTCAAAACTCAAGTTTTTTAGCAATGCTAGGCTACTTTCACTTTCTCTTTTGCAATTTTCGCTTTCGGTTTCCGCGTCTGGAGATGGCGAGGCAGATTGGCTCCCATTGCTTACACCCGGCATCAGCTGCTAACACAGCGGAGCGCTAAGACAGCACATGAGAGACCCAAAGTCTCAAGGAGCTGAGGAGGAACAGGCGAGGGACCCCTGCCAGTAAGCAAGGAAAATGCAGAACTGTCCTCCAGTCCATCGTTATGGGACATGTGAGATCTCTTCCCAACAAGATGGACGAGCTAACAGCACTGACTCAACATCAGAGGAAATTCCGAAGTTTTAGCTGTGAGCATGAGGCCATACCATCTTCTTAGGGCAGGCGTCGGCAACCCATGGCTCTGGAGCCGCATGCGGCTCTTTAGCACCCCCTCGTGACTCCCTGGACCCCCTTCAAAAATGTATGAAAATGGATTGGGGGATATATTTTTTGTTTTAATAAGGTTTCTGTCGGAGGACAAATATTCTTAATGTTTTCCAATGCTGTAAAAATGTGCATAATAATTTTAAATTTCAACATTTCTGTCAACGAAAATTTGCATCATAGCCTGCGACACACGTTTCAGAGTGGCGGCGAGCCAGGCAGGTGGCTGTTGTAAACAAACCGGCGGGTGTGTCAAGGGCCATGGATCCCAAAGGGGAAAAGAGAAAGATAACTGATGAGAACAGAGGATTCAAGGAAGAATGGACCGAATCATTTGCTTTCATTGCCAATCCGTAAGGATTGCCTGCATGTTTGCTTTGTAATGAGAAGTTGTCAAACAACAAAAAGAGTATTTTGGAAAGACATTTCCAGGGAAGGCATGCTAAATTTGCACCCGACTACCCAGTTGGGATTGAGAGAAAACGTGCAATTGTAGTACTTCTGGAGAAATTAGAGGAGCGCAAAGGTAGATTTAAGAAGTGGATTGCATCTCCAAACTCCACTACTGCTGCAAGTTTTGTTGCTACCTCAGAGATAATAAAGTGTGGAAAACCGTTCAACGATGGTGATTACATGAAGGATTAATTCATCAAAATATCAGAGCACCTCTTTTCAGACTTCAAAAAATAAATTACTATTTAGTCATTTTGATCGTAGGCTAATATCACTAACATACATTTAGAGTCTTTATTGCCTTCATATAAGGCTTCTATTGTGGTGTGTTGATGAGGAAATGACGACGGATTCATGGAGGTGTTTCTAACAGAACACACCAACAGAACAATTAACCTGCAGAACATTCGGGAACACCCGTATATATACTGTGTAACCACGCCCCCCAGCCCTCAGTCCCGGGATGAGAGGCTACACCTTTTATTGTCCACCACACAGCCCCCCCCCCACCCCCACCCCCCCCCGAACACCCAGAAGGGTCTCTGGGCAACAACTAGTCCCTTACGGGAGGCCTGAGCAATCTGCCAAAGCGGCTGCAGTGTCCCACAGTCGTAACTTCAGGAGGCGCCGGACACTGGACCTGCGGAGGTGCTGCTGGAGTCCTGGATGGTGGGCAACCATGGCGAGGAACCTGGAATAGGGAAACAACTTCACCTGCTACACATTGTGTCGGCTTTAACCGATCCAGTGCAACATGCTCGATGCGCCCACCCATGTCTAGAACAAAACCCTTAACACCCACTTCCAGTTCGCAGAACGGCCCATCGTACGGGCTGTAGGGGCGAAACCGTGAGCGTCATGCCGGACAAACGCAAAACGAGCTGACTTCAACTCCGCAGGCACAGTCGACCTCAGAAAACTATGGTGGGCCGAGCCCGGATGACGCAAGCCGAGGGGCGCGACAGGACCCACAAATGGACAGGACAGAGGAGCAGACCTCTCGGGCAAAAACTCGCCTGGGACCCGGAGTGGCTGACCGAGAACTAGCTCGGCAGGTGACGCATTGAGATCATCTTTAGGGGCCAACCGCAGCCCAAGCATGACCCACGGCAACCAATCCACCCAATTGTCACCTGAGAGCAAGGCCCTCTATCCGAGGTAATGTCGGACGGTGTTCCAAAACTTGTCCCCCGGGTGCGAGAGCGAGTGTATCGAGTCAAAAACCCAGTGGCATCAAGCTACAAGGACCACCAGGCGGGGTCAGCCAGTAGAGACGTCACAGAGGAGGCAGGGCCCCCGTTCTGCACCTTCAACTTTAGGCCAGTGTGCGACGACTTCAGGGCGAGGACATCCATATCGCTGGGCTGGTCATTAGCCATAGCCACGAAATCAACCCCGACAAGCACAGAACACACCAGAACCTGAATTTGACCTTCCCGCCATATGCCGAATGTCTGTGGTAAACTCCGAAACAGACGTGAGGTGCAGCTGCTGGCGAGCAGACCATGGTTCAGCCACATAGGACATAGCGAAAGTCAACGGCTTGTGGTCCACATACGCCGTGAAAGAGCTGCCATTCAGAAGAAAACGATAGTGCCGCGTCGCCAGGTGCAGGGCCAACAACTCCCTGTCGAAAACACTGTCTTAGATTCGTTATCACGCAATTTGTGGCTAAAGAGCGCAAGTGGCTGCCAGGCGCCTGCCACCTGCTGCTTAACCATAGCCCCAACTGCAACGTTGTACGCATCGGTCATCATCGCACATGGGCTGGCCACCAGAATGTCTTCCAGATACACAAATACAAATGAGAGATGCTGCAGCACCGAGTCCATGAGCTTCCAGAAGGTCTGAGCAGCTCCCTTCAGACCAAAAGGCATGCGCAAAAACTTGAAAAAGCCAAACGGGGTGATCACCACGGTCTTGGGCACATCCTTAGTGTGCATGGGCACCTGATTATAACCTGCACCAGGTCCACCTTGGAATAAATGGTGGCGCCCTGCAGCCGCACGGAGAAATCTTGGATGTGGGGAATGGGGTAACGGTCCTTCGTGGTCGCAACATTCAACCAGCGAAAATCGCTGCAAGACCGCCATGACCCATCTGCCTTTGGCACCATGTGGAGAGAAGAGGTCCACGGGCTGTTAACCGCCTCACAATCCCCAAATGCTCCATGGTGGGGAACTCCTCCTTTGCGATCGCCAGTTTAGACGCGTCCAGGCACCTCGCTCATTCGAAAACACAGGTGGTGTGTGAAATCCTCAATGCCATGTCATGTAGACGTGGTTGAAAATGTGGGCATCGACAGTGACGGGAAATTTGCGAGCAACCGTTGGTGTACATCACCCACAACCAAAAACTTTGCGAGTGTTCGTGGTCCCACCTCCTTCGTCTCGCAAGGATATGTGGCGAACGATAGCGCTTCGATTTGATGATGGTTTTCTATGTCTACTAGCAGGCCGTGGGCACAAAGAAAGTCTGCGCCGATGATGGGAACTGTGATGGCGGCGATCACAAAGACCCATTCAAAATGGCGGCCGCCGAAGAGGCTGAGACACCAATAACCTAATCTGTTAGGCTAATCTCACATGCAATTTGAACATCCATCCATCCATTGTCTGCCGCTTATCCTGCACTCAGAGTCACAGGGGATACTGGATTCTATCCCAGCTGTCATTGGGCGAGAGGGTACACTCTGGACCAGTTGCTAGTCAATCGCAAGGCCACATATAGACAAACACGGATTCACTCTCTCCTGAACACATATATTGGGCAATTTTTCCAATATATTCCAATTTACCTCCTGCATGTGTTTTTGAACTATGGGGGGCTCATAGCACGAAGGACAAGGGGACCATCCTGTGTGGTGCATGTACTCCTCTCCTCCCTCATGTCTGCCTGGGTTTCCTCTGGCTTTCCGGTTTCCTCCCGGATTGACTGGCGACCAGTGCCGGGTACCCTGCTTCTCGCCCAATGACAGCTGTGATAGGCTCCTGCATCCCCCGCGACCCTGAGTGCAGTATAAGAGGCAGACGATGGATAGATGGATGTTTTTTGGACTGTGGGAGGAAACTGGAGAACTCAAGCAAACACGGGGAGAACATGTAAACTCCACACAGAAAGCTCCCTGTGGGAATTGAACCAGGGTCCTTCATGTTCTAGGGGCGGAAGCGCTTACACAAGCACAAATTAAAATATACGTAGACTGTGGTGTGTAGATGAGGAAATGATGACGGATTCGTGGAGGAGTTTCTAACATTATTCAGAACACACGAACAGAACTATTTACCTTAAGAACATTTGGGAACACCTGTACATATATATACTGTGTAACCACGCCCTCCAGCCCTCAGTCCCGGGATGAGAGGCCACACCTTTTAGTGTCTGCCACATAGCCCCCCCCTGACGCCCAGAAGGGACTCCGGGCAACAACTAGTCCCTCACAGGAAGCCATAGCAATCTGCCAATACGACTGCGGCGTCCTTCAGTCATGACACCCGCAACATCGGACGCATCGGTTGTCAACACTATAGGAGCAGCGGGCGCGGGATCAGTGAGAAGAGCCACATTGGCCAAGGCACGCCTGGCCCTGTCGTAAGCGCGAACCCTCTCCAGGGTCCACCTGGAAGCGCGCCCCCTAGCCCTCAGTCCCGGGTGAGAGGCCACACCCTTTAGTGTCTGCCACAATTTGGGGCTTTAAATTTTTTGTGGCTCCAACAATGCACTGGACCTTTTCTATGCTAACACTAAGGAGGCATTCAAGTCAACACCCCTCCCTCCCCTGGGGAGATTAGACCACAATCTGGTTCCTCTCCAAACTGTGTACAAACCCCTCGTGCACTGACAGACAGCTGTGTACCACACAGTTGGAAGATGGGCCGAGGAGTACGAAGGGTCTATGTGGGACTGTTTTAAAAACGACTGTGTGGAGTGAACTCTGTGATCCTGATGGGGAGGACTGAGACAGCATCACAGATACCATCTCTGGCTACATTAACCTCTGCATGGAAAACACTGTACCCATCAGGACTGTACATGGCTTCTCTAATATTCTCTAACAACAAGCCCTGGGTCAACCCTGATATAAAGGCCGTTCTTAAGGAGAACAAGAGGGTGGAGGATTAGACAGGGGAAGAGGGACTAGAGGGGGAAGATGGAGGACCAGCTGCTGCAGAGCAACATCAGCGGAGTTTGGAATGGCCTAAAGACCATCTCAGGCTCTAAAGTGCCAGACTTCCAGGCTGAGGGGTATCGGAGTTCGGTGAACAAGCTGAACCGGTTCTTCAACAAGTTTGATCAGTCATTTAATCCTCTCCCAACCCAATCGTTCCTACGGCAGTCTCCACTGTCACAATTTGGGCCCCTCCCCCTGCCATTTCCACCCCCACTGCCCAGCAATCCACTGCCACAACTTCTGCCCCCCACTCCCATCTCCAACTACTTTCTTTCCCCCATCAAACTCCTCCCCCCCCCCCCCCCCCCCCTTTTCCCCCCCCCCCCCCCCCCCCCCCACCCCCCCCCCCCCCCCCCCCCCCCCCCCCCCCCCCCCCCCCCCTTCCCCCCCCCCCCCCCCCCCCCCCCCCCCAAAAAA
>CAAKHD010013587.1:401019-433323 GCA_901007705.1 Fistularia tabacaria | reverse complement strand
CCCCCCTCCCCTCCCCCACTCCTTTCTTTCCCCCATCAAACCCCCCCCCCTCCCCCCTGTCACTTCTACCCCCACTCCCACTACCCCACAATCCACACCCTTCCCCCCCCCCCACACTCATACCTCCAACTGCTTTCTCCCACCCAAGCATCCTGCCCCTGAGCAAAGAAGTGTACCTCACTACTGACCAAGGTGGGAAAAGAGCTTGGGGAGATCAAGGCTAGAAAAGTGGTGGGTCCAGATGGGATCAGCCCCAGGCTCCTCAAGGCCTGTGCAGATGATGATGCAACCATCTGCCTCCTGCATTGAGCTCTTTCTCACCTGGAGGGGCCTGGAAGCCCTGTGAGGACCACATTCTTTGGTTTCTCCTGTGCCCTCAATACCATACAGCCTCCACTGCTGAGGAACAAGCTGCAGCTGGAGCTTTGTAAGGTGGATAGCCATCTTACAAAGTGGATATTAGACAACCTCACTAGCCGTTCACAGTAGGTGATTTCAAAGATCTGTGTCTCAGACATGGGACCCCACAGGGAACAGACTCACTTGTCACAACTTTTTCACATGCTTATTCTGTTTATTCTGTATATGTTGTTTGTGTCTATATATTTTCATACTGTTCAGGTGCAACTTGTAAATACAAGCCCTCCAGGTTTATATGTATTGTTAACACTGTTTATTGTTTACTCTTGATTTTTGATAACTTGCCTTGCACTGTCCAATTTCTGCTGTGAGTGGTTTGATTTTCACCACTGCGCAATTATTAAAGGGATATTCTATTCTCTTCTATAAATCAATATTAATTAGAAGCAACTAATAATGGTAATTTAGCAACTTCCATTTAAGAATTCTCTTGTCCCACTCCTACATGCTCTCGAATATAAATGCTCTTCCCCTCATTTTTAAGTACAATAAACTAAAATCAAATGCTCTGGCTATTGTCTACTTTTTCCTGTATTGTTCTTATAACTCCATGAGCAATACAATATTTAGTAAGGCATTTTTGACCGTTGGCCTACGTGTCCATTTAGTCTAATTCAAACAACAAATGATTGGCTCTGTTTAATCACAGTTGCACTTTCCCCGTAACCTCGTTCGGAGTCCTCCGCAGAAGTCTTTTGAGTTTCTTTGTATTGTTTTGTTTTGTTTTGTTTTGTTTTTTGGTGTGCCTTCCAACCACTTGCTCTGTATAATTCACTTGACAAAACGAGAATATTAAAGCTGCTACTAGAGGCTTTCACCTTCACCTGAGGCAGCTGCATATTACCAGACTGAATTTTGCATTTTCTGAGTTTGCCACAGCTTGATGTTCTAATTATGTCTGTCTTTGACGGAAGTATATGAATGGACAAAATGTATTATGGGCCCACCACCCATAGGAGGGGCTTAGGGAGTTGCACCCAGTGGGAGGAGTTGCCCCCAGTGAGAGGCGACGGGCAAGTGTGGGCATACAGATTGCCCCCCTCAGTGCTTGTATGTTAAGTTTCAACCTGGTGGGTGAGAGGATAGCCTCCCTTTGCTTTCAGGTTGGGGGACAGGTTGTGACTGTTTTGTGTGCATATGCACCCTACAGTAGTTCAGCCTATCCACCCTTTTTTGAGTCCCTGTAGGAGCTGCTCAAGAGCACTCCGCTCCGGGATTCCCTTGTCTTACTGGAGGACATCAATGCTCATGCAGGCAGCAACAGAGTGGCCTTGAAAGGTGTTATTGGGAGGAATGGTCCCCCTGCTGAACCAGAGCTGTGATTTGTCAGTGGACTTCTGCGCTTGTCATGGACTGTCCAAAACAAACACCATGTTCAGACTTAAAGGTTTTCACATGTGTACCTGGCTTCAACACAGCTTAGGCTGCAGTTCAATGATTGTCTGACTTAAAGCTGCATGTTCTGAAAACTCAGGTGAAGAGAGGGGTGGAATTGTCAACTGATCATTGCCTGGTGGTGAGCTGGTTCCGGCGGTGGGGGAGGATGCCAGTCAAACCTGGCAGATCCAAACATATTGTGAGGGTCTGTTGGGAATGTCTGGCAGAGTCCCCTGTCAGAAAGAGATAAACTCCAACCTCCATCAGAGCCTCAACTATGTCCTGAGGGAGATGGGGAACATTGAGTCCACCATGTTCTGTACCTCCATTGTCAAGGCACAGCAGAGCTTTGGCTGGTGGACCCCTGCCATGAGGGATGCGGTCGAGCCGTTCGCAGCTGAATGGGAAGCGGCCGGGATAAGGATCATCACCTCCAAATCCAAGACCATGGTTATCAGCCCGAAAAAGGTGGAGTGCCGACTCGAGGAAGAGGAAGAGGTCCTGTCTTTAATGGAGGAAATCAAATATCCCAGGGTCTTGTTTACAATTGAGGGAAGGATGGAGCAGGAGATCGAAAGATAGATTTGTGCGGCATCAGCAATAATGCTGACTCTCCACCGATCTGTGTTGGTGAATAGGGAGCTGAGCCAAAAGGCAAAGCTCTCAATTTACTGGTCAATCTACGTTTTTACTCTAACCTATGGTCACGAGGGGTCGTAACTGAATGAACAAGGTCAGGGATCCAAGCAGCACAAATGAGTTATCTCCACAGAGTGTCCAGGCTCTCCCCTAGAGATAGGGTGATGAGTTCCAAAGTTAAAAAATAGTTCATAATGAAACTCCATATTGTATAACGCACATAGAAAACTCTTCATGTGGGACAGACAAAGGTTTGAGTAGGTGTATGTGTGTTGGACTGTAAGGACAACTGGCATTACAACAGCTTTGGGTTTGTTTTTGTCCTCTATTCAGCTCTGGCAGAAGCAATCGTAAAATGTCAGGCATTATCCACTCAAACTCACCCCCGAGGACAATGGAGACAACCACACAGACAGCTGCAGTCAGTCCAGCAGACACCAACAGCTCGCGGGACTGTCATTCCAACACCCAGAGACTCACACTGGCACCATGTCCAGAAGCATGAGGGTAGCCACATACATTCACACATTAAATGGATGGATTACCCCATCCACACACTCACAGAGGGAACACGCAAGAGGGTCTGGTCCGGACAGCTAAACAGGAAAGCACGATACTATATGCCTGGGTTGGGGGTGAGGGGGTTAAGAACCCATATTTTGTTGATGAACTTGACCTTTACATTCCTAAAAGAGCTTGTTTTCTGTGATTTCTATGACATTGAGTTACAAGTGTTATTGCTGCCTGCCAGGATAAGAGTCAAGCAGTTGTGTAAAATTTCTGTAGCTTCTCTGCTGTGCTGTTATGATAGTGTAAGAGCAAGTCGAAGGAAAGTCAGCCTCGCATCTCATGGAGCCTCTCATGGAATGAAATTACATCCCTGAAGCCTTTAATGCCAACCTGTTGTTTATCAGGGTGTGCTTGTTTCTATTGCTATTGTCCCAAGCAAGCAAAACTAATCCCATCTTAAGCCTTTTTCCATCCTCTACCCCATTCTAGCCCTTTATAACAATTCCCCCTTTCTTTTTTCTTTTCTGGTTGGGAATCTGCATTGACTTGATCTTTATGAGTTCTAATTTGAAACAATCTGAACGGAAAATTGTTTCAAACATTAATAATTAAATATCATTGCATGCACTCTTGCAAAACAACTCCAGGTGATTTGTGGTTTGCCTTAAAACAACTATGATATTGTTCATGTCCCCAACACTAAAAAGACCCTTTTATCCTTACTACTGTGGAATAAATAAACTGTTCAAAAACCTCTGGTATCAAGGTGAAAACTAAAAGGTTGAGCTCACTGCTTATGCACCTGTTCCCAGTGGTATGGTATGGTAACATCTGAAGAATTTCAATGTAGTTTGACACCTGGAACCTTCCTGAGTAATGTCTGTAGTATAGTAAGGAACACCAGCCAGTGATATCATGGATTACTGTTAAAAGTGCCTTACCAATTTTACAACACAGTTTAGGCTGAAGGTACATTTCATTGAAGAACCTTGCAAAATCAGGCTGTCTCCGTCAGCTCTTCCCATTTTTGGCTTCTACTTCCCAAACCTAGCCATCCAAATTATAACAAAGAAAATGCCATTCATTTGAGAGTTTTGGGAGACAGCACATCATTGGCAGTCTGAACTGCCAGTCTTTCACAAGCTGGTTTTGACAAACCTTAGAAGCTAACTGTGCTACAGGTGACTCTCAGTGCAATTGGACCAGAATTTTATCATTTGGCCCTGGGCTCCCATGATTTCAAAGCAGAGCGTTTGAGGATGCGGTTATAGGGTTGTCTAGTCATCTAATTTTGGCCCCTAATTTAAGTCATGTAGATTACAGCACCTTGTTTTCTGCTGCAAAAACATTATGTTCAAGAACGGATCACTTGCTGGCTACACATTGTACACAGTCAAACACAAAACAGGATGGGCTGAATAAGGAATGATTGTCCTGAAACTCAATTTTTATTTCCTGATAGAATTATTCAATAAATATTATTAGAATACAAGGGAAAATTGAAGGCCAAGCAACACATTCTGTACACATGTATATACAATTTTGCACTTAAACCTGTTAAAATACAGTCAGTCAATCAGGTTAAAACAGGAATCTGCAAACTGCAAATCTCTGTAATTGCATACTCAACAGAAATTATGGGAGTCTTTCAAGTGCAAGGGGTATAGTATTAGTTAGGCATCAGGACCTTAAATTGCACCCAACCAGAAATGTCAAAGGCATAAGGTAGGATTGAACAGAAAAAAAGAAAGAAAGGAAAGAAGTCGCTTTAACCTGCCATGAATTGTCTTAGAATATTTGTCCTTGAACCTCTTTGAAGAAAGACTTTTGATAAAACAAATTCATTGTGTATTCATGAAATGCAACTTCTCTGCCAATGGCAAGACACCCACTGGGGCAATGAACACTCCACTCACATTCAAAATCACATACACTAGTCGCTGTCATACACTTAGGTCGTGTGTTAATGCACTATTGAATAGGTGCACGTAAAAGTCAGTACATTCGAAGCTTTTCACTTAGATTTAGATTTAAATATGGTTTGAATACAAAAACTAAAACCTCATCATCTACATCGTTTGCCTGTAGGCGTAATCCTTATAAGTCACTCTAATTTGTGTACATTTAGAAAAGTGCTTAAAATCTTAGCCCAAAGACTTTTAGTTTTGGCTGCATGCCAGATCACATTACTAGAAGGTTCCAGCGCCCCCATGGTGTTGTCACAAACTAGAGAGAACAGTTGTCACTGGCTTAGTCATGGCAATTACACTTTGAGAACTCTGGCTTTGGCTGTCCTTAAAAGCTCATTGCCCAGAGAAAGTCATTGTCATCTACTTGTCACACACCTGATTAAACCTATCAGGTCAAATCAAATGCCTTGTTTTTTCTCTTGATCAATAACTGCATGCATAACTGCATGATTTCAAATTATGCATTTGACCATATTTTTTCTCTCCTCTTACTTGCCTTACTTGCCTGTGTCTGTGCAGTTACCATATTTTGTTTATACATGGATGAAAGAATTTCAATTAAGAAACTGCCTTAGTATATGAGCTTCCCTTCGCTTTATTGTTCATGTAAGATGTCTACTCCAATGTCTGCCTTTTATGTGCTGGGAAATCACAATTTTGGAATTGCTGCCCTCTGAGCAGTGAGTCGTGCAACACCCAAATGAAACAAAAGGAACTGATGTTATTATTCTTGTTATTATTGTTACCACAAAATAAGTATAATTTTTGAGGCACTTAACATAATTGAATAGCTTACCCAAAGATTGCAGATACACTGTAGACTGGAACAGATGAGCACAGTGAAAAAAACATATTCATATCTCTACTCATAAATATAACTGCTCACTAACGAGCAAGTTTACCTTTATGAATCAGGCCTTTTGGAATTATGCAAAAGGGTCAGTCTTACATCCTGTCAATTGTTTAGGAAAAGATTTATATTTTCGAGGGGTCTATTTTGCTTTGTAGACTTAAGAGATTAAATCTCTTTAAGAGGAAAAATTCAGAGAAAAAAAGGATCCATCGTGTAGAATTCCAAACTTGTGCTACTGGGACATTTACGTTTATAGCAATTAGACTGACTGTTTCATATCCCAACAAAATTATCCTGACAACAGTGCTATCCCTACATCATTTTAAAAAGCACAGTGTTCTTCATTGTGATTTGGACTGATAGAGAGGATAGCCACCAAATTATTTGACAATGACTTTACATTGAGACTCTGCTAAGGCCCATTCCTATGTGTAGGTGCATATGATTTGCTGGGTAAGGTGACAGGAGAATAAACACTTGTGTTCAATGCTGCGATTCTTTACAGAAATGTGTATTTATAATGTATTCACCACCATCAAAGATAACTTCATAACGTTTCAGGTCATAGTTCATTTCCTACCCTAATGGCAAGAAAGCATGGATTGACTTCCATTTTGGATGGCATATAATGTATATAATAAGTGCTCTTGAAATAATCTTGACTCACTTTAGAACCATGTAATATTACACTTACTGTTTCTTCTCTTTACTCGTTGTATTTGCTCCTGCTTTATTTTAGATTTAGAGCCTGAGTAATTATAATCACTGCAATATCAAATGAGTTTCTAAATTGTTCTACAGCAAAGTAAAATACATTTTACTGAACTTGAGAAAATGATGCAGAGATTCTTATTTTCCAGTCCAGTATTGTCTATACTGTTAGAACAGTTTTAATCCCTCTATTCCCTATAAAGATTCATCTGTCTGTGCTGGTTGTGGATATGCCCCCAACCCCATAAGATATTTCTAACCTTAAAATAGACAACTAATTGCCGAATATTGAATCTCAGCTCAATGTAAATGTAAGCCTCATTTCAAGCACAATTTCCGAATTTATATCGAAATCCAAACAATATAAAAGCCACATAGAATACTATGAATGTTTGCTCTGTGCACCTGTTCAAATCAGTTTTATTTTTCCAACAAAATGAGGCACTACAGGTCTGCAATAACATCCACACATTAAATCCACATGGGGATTTGAATTGAAAACCTGACATGTTAACTTACATGCTGCTTATAAATGCTATCTTATGGTGTTAATTTCAAATGCAAAAAGTATTTCATTTTTGTACTGAGTGTGTTTGTATGTATCTTTGTTCAGCAAATTTTACTCTCCTTGGGTGTCTAATCACAGTGTTCTGCCAGATCACCGTAGAACATCCTCAGTAGGCTATTAGAATATATTATGAAAATTATATTTGATTTTATTATTTATATATTTATATATATAAAATGATATGTTTATTTTATATTTAATTACATATTCTATATAATATTTAATTTAATTATTTATTATATTTTATATTGTATTTTATATTTTCTCAGTGGGACCTGTGAGTCACTCTGTAATTTCAGTCCGTCTCTCTGGTCAAGCTCAACACAGTTTAAAAGTGCGGTGGTGGCATTCGATGAAAATAACCATCAAGCCAGCGCTGACAGATGCAAACAAAGATATGAACAGTCTGTTATTTATGTATGCAGCACACCTCTCATGTATGTTTGTCTAAGACAACATTGGGTGGCCAGGTGAATGACTAGTTGTCTGCACAAAGAGCAGGTTTTAAGTAGAATGGCACATTTGTTGGTCCTTAGAAGCTGGCCAACCATTTCACAGACAGGAAGATCAGTCTGAATATGTATCTTGGTCATTTTCAACCTCATGACCCCCATATCTCCAAAATATAAATATGTTTCAATTGTTGTATCACCTTGTTTTCACTTATGCATGATATCATGCAGAAGTTCCCCTCACCAACCTATCACAATCACATTTGGCCTCATGAGTTAAGAAGGTGGAAATTTATCACACAAAAGCTGATGCTCTCAATGTCTACTCACTAGTGGAGCTTAAATTCCCCCAGATCATGGGCACTGGCGGTACGGTGGCGCAGTTTTTAGCTCACAGCACAAAGGACCCTGGTTCGATTCCTTTCTGTGTGCCGTTTGCATGTTCTCCCCGTGTCTGTGTGGGGTTCTCTGGTTCCTCTAACAGTCCAAAAACATGCAGCAGGTTAATTGGAAAATTGAGAAAATTGCCTCGAATGAGACAGTGAATGGTTGTCTGTCTAAATATGTGGCCCTGCAATTGACTGGTGACTAGTCCAGGGTGTACCCTGCGTCTCACCCAATGACAGCTTGGATAGGCTCCAACATCCCCTGTGACCCTAAGTAGGATGAGCATCAGAGGATGGATGGATGGATTTACTAGATATCCATCACAACAATGTATTTTGAGACATTCAGGGGAAACACCATTTCTGCCCTCAGGCTCTGAGGGGGAACAGGAGACAATATTTTGATTAGTGATCATTTTACAAAATCTCACTGATTAATTTAGAGAGTGATGACAACCCAGTGGAACAGAGAGAAACTTTCCAGTATCGTGGGACTATTGCTGTGCTTGTAAAATTACATTTCTTGATTCACTCAGACCTTGGTGAGGTCGTCTTCCTCTGAAACATACATCGGATAACAGTTTGAGCACTAAGGTATTCTGGAATTCAAATAATCAAGGAATGTTTACATTTCTCAATTCCTGCAATTTAATAGGACATGTGCACCTGAAATAATGAGCAGTAATTTACATTCCTTTTATGCCTCCCTCACTCCACCTTTTGGCCTGAATCCAGGCTAATTACCCAAGGCCTCAGCTCTCTCCGACAGCCAGTCTCTTCTCGTGTACACCCCATCCACACTCTTTGTTCTGAGGGTTCTCTCCTTTCCAGTCTAGGATCAGTACAGGGCAATAATAGAGCAGCCAGCGGGGAGTGGAGAACACAAGCATGGGTTAATCTGTTGACCCGCGCGCTGTGCACAGTAGACTTACCAACGATGTGCATTTCTCCAGAGTCCAGACCTTGGCTATTACTATAAATTAGATGAAGAGAGTGATTCTTAATCTTTCAAACTACAGCCCGTCGCCTGCTGTATGCTGCTGTTAAAAAAGAAACAGTTGAGAATTCAAGGAATTCAAGGAATATGCATGCTGAATACAGCTTTTTCACTCGACAGTCTATGACTTACCAAGTCATATCCTTACATACAGTACAGTGCAACCAACCCTTTTTTCCCACTTTCCCACTTTTCACTTTTTTTCATCTTTACTTTTTTACTTTTTTCTCTCTACATATCTATCTATTTAATCTTCTCAATATTATTCATATTTTTTGTCTTGTATTTTTTATGCCTTATATCTCTAACCCAGAGCTATTGTTGTATTGCTGTGTTGTGTCCTGCCTTTTAAGGTTTTTTGTGTCTTTTTTTTATTATACTGAACCTGAGAGTTGCTATCCCTAAATTTAGTTGCACTCTGTGTAACGACAATAAAAGTCTTGAATCCTGAAATCCTATCCACTGGCAATGAGTGATTTACAATCTTCCTCTTCTTCTTTTCCTTTTGGCTTTTCCCTTCAGGGGTTGCCACAGCGAATTAACCTTCTCCATCTAACCCTATGATGTATCCTCATCTCCCACGCCAACTACCTTCATATCCTCTCTCACTACGTCCATAAATCTTCTCTTCGGTCCTTCTCTAGACCTCCTGCCTGGCATCCCCAATTCCAGCATCCGTCTACCAATATAGTCATTATCCCTCATCTGTACATGACCGAACCACCTCATTCTGGCTTCTCTGGCCTTCTCTCTAAAACATCTAACCTGTACTGTCCCTCTGATGGACTCATTCCTGATCCTCTCCATCCTCATCACTCTCAAAGAGAACCTCGAAATCTTCATCTCTGCTACCTCCAGCTCTGCTTCCTGTCTTTTGTTCAATGACACCGTCTCCAAACCATACAGCATCGCTGGTCTCACCACTGTCTTGGACAGCTCTCATTTCATTCTGGAATGTGTGATTTACAATGGCTTTAAATAAACAATGAAAATATTTGTTCTGCTTTAATCTGATTAAAGATAACACAGCAAGTTAAAACAAGACTGTGTTTAAAATTTTAAGATGTCTATATGGATCACTCGTGAGCATTCACTTACTTTATTTTATCAGTTAAAACAAGTATAATTCTGAAACTGTCATTGAATTTTTTTTTAATCATAATAATTCTGTACACCCTATAAAAGATTAATAAAGATAAAGATTGAAAAGAAAATTTGCTTTCAAACATCTTTCTGAGGTTCACCCATTTCATTGTAATTGTGACATATTAACATATCTCTCTAGTTCGGAGCCAGTGTGCGACTGGTTCAGGGGCAGATGCACATTGATTGACAATCACAATGTTAGTCTACCTCAATAGCTAATTCCTTGCTTGAACATCATTCCGTCTGATCGAGCACATTTGTAGCCAATATAAAATTGATGATGACCTTCATTTGCATGAATATTCAGCTACCAGACCTGTTTGTCACAGGACGATTAACTCTTCCATCTCACAGTGAAAGGGTGAGTTAGCGTGCGCTCATTCAAGTACTTCGATCTCTTCTTTGGACTCTGATTGCTTCAGTCACTGTCAGCTGAGGGTAAGGCTGCCAGTGATTTGCTATGCATTAACGTACTATTATGTTCATATCACTCTACTTACATAACTCTGAATCTTAGTTTGAAATTTTAATCATAATCCATTAAGATAGCATACCAAGATTAAGCAAAGTGCATCTAGTTGTAAAAGGAATTGAGAGGAAGTGATTTGATTGGCCCCTCATTGAGCAGCCACCTTATCATGGTGGAGGAGTTTGTGTGTGTGTTTGTGAGGGTTGTATGTCCCAATGATCCTGGGAGCTATGTTGTCAGGGGCTTCATGCCCCCAGAAAGGTCATCCAAGGTAAACAGGTCCCAGGTGAGGGAAAAACAACTTACGACCTACTTTTGGGCCAGGCCCAGGGGTGGGATTTGATGGCGAGTGTCTGGTGGCCGGGCCTGCACCCACGGGGCTCGGCCGGGCATAGCCCGAAAGGACAACACGGGTCCCCCTTCCCCTGGGCTCACCACCCACAGGAAGGGTCAAGGGAGTCAGGTGCAGTGTGAGCCAGGCGGTGGCCAGAGATTGGGACCTTGGCAGTCCGACCCTCGGCTGCAGAAGATGGTTCTAGGGACATGGAATGTCACCTCTCTGGCGGGGAAAGAGCCCAAGCTGGTGGGCGAGGCTGAGAGATTCAGACTAGATGTAGTTGGATTCACCTCGACGCACAGCGTGGGGTCTGGAAGCAGGCCTCTCAAGAGAGGCTTGACTCTTTTCTACTCTGAAGTTGCCCCCAGCGAGAGATCCAGGGCAGGAGTGGGCATATAGATTGCCCCCCAACTCGGCACTTGCATGTTAGGGTTCAACCCGGTGGACGAGAGGGTAGCCTCCCTCCGCCTTCAGGTGGGGGGACGGTTTCTGATTGTTGTTTGTGGCTATGCACCCAGAGGAGCTCAGTATACCCACCCTTCTTGGGGTCCTGAGAAGGGCTGCTAGAGAGCGCTCCTTCTGGGGACTCCCTCGTTTTACTGGGAGACTTGAACACTCATGTAGGCAACGACTGTGTGACTTGGAAGGGCGTGATTGGGTGGAACAGCCCCCCTGGTCTGAACCCGAGTGGTGTTTTGTTGGACTTGCAGCCGTGTGTCCTAAACACTCGGGGGTAGTGAGGGGCACTACTGGGTGAGGGGCATTACAGGGTCAACTTATCCCCACCTGGTGGTAAGTTGGCTCCGATGTTGGGGGAGGATGCCGGTCAGACCTTGCAGACCCAAACGTAATGTGAGGGTCTGCTGCTCGGTCGGCTCCTGTCGCGGCGGCAACCCTCGAACCCTCTGGTGGACCCCAGTGGTGAGGGATGCCGTCAAACTGAAGAAGCAGTCCTATCGGACCTTATTGGCCTGTGGGACTCAGGAGGCAGCTGACAAGTACCGGCAGGCCAAGCTGCATTCGGCTACGGCGGTCACCAAAGCAAAAACTCAGGCTATGGGAGAAGTTCGGGGAGGCCATGGAGAATGACTTTCGGTGGGCTTCAAGGAGATTCTGAGCCTCCATCCGGCGTCTCAGGCGGGGGAAGCAGTGCTTCGTCAACACTGTGTGCAGTGAGAGCGGGGCGCTGCTGACCTCAACGCGGGACGTTGTAGATTAGTGGCAGGAATACTTCTCAGGCCTCCTCAATCCCATCGAAACGCCTTCCAATGTGGAAGCAGAGCCAGGGGATCCTAGGGGGGCGGTCATCCGCCTGTCTCCGGGGCTGAAGTTGCTGAAGTAGTCAAAAAGCCCTTCAGTAGCGGAGCCCCGGGGGTGGATGAGGTCCGCTCTGGGTTCCTCAAGGCTCTAGATGCTATAGGGCTGTCCTGGCTGACACGCTTCTGTAGCATTGTTTAAATGTCGGGGAAAGAGCCGCTGGACTGGCAGACCAGGGTGGTGATCCCCCTTTGTAAAAAGGGGGATCAGAGAGTGTGCTCCAACTACAGGGGGATCACACTACTCAGCCTCCTTGGCAAGGTCTATTCATCGGTGCTGGAGAGGAGGGTCCGCTGGGTCATTGAATCTCTGATTCAGGAGGAGCGGTGTGGTTTTCGTGCTGGGTGTGGAACAGTGGACCAGCTTTATACCCTCAGCAGGGTTCTCAAGGGGGAATGGGAGTTTGCCCAACCAGTCTGCATGTGTTTTGTTGACTTGGAGAAGGCATTTGACCGTGTCCCGCGGGCAGTCCTGTGGGGGGTGCTCTGGGAATATGGGGTACCGACCCCCGTTTATATGGGCTGTTTGGTCCCTGTATGCCCTGAGTCGGAGCTTGGTCCGCATTGCCGGTTGTAAGTTGGACCCGTTTCCGACTCCGCCAGGGCTGCCCTTTGTCACTGATTCTGTTCCTAATTTTTATGGACAGAATTTCTCGGGACAGCCAGGGTGTTACGGGGATCTGGTTTGGTGGCCACAGGATCAAGTCTCTGCTTTTTGCAGATGACATGGTCCTGTTGGCTCCGTCAGACCATGATCTCCAGCTCTCACTGAAGCAGTTCGCAGCCGAATGTGAAGCGACCGGGATGAGGATCAGTACCTCCAAATCCAAGACCAAGTTGCTTGACCGGAAACGAGTGGAGTGCCCAGTCCGGGTCGGAGAAGAGTTCCTGCCCTGGAGGAGGAGTTCAAGTATCTCGGGGTCTTGTTCACGAGTAAGGGAAGCATATAGCAGGAGATTGACAGGCGGATCGGTGCAGTGTCTGCAGTGATGCGGACTCTGTACCAGTCTGTCGTGGTGAAGAGGGAGCTGAGTCGGAAGGCAAAGTTCTCAATTTACCAGTCAATCTACGTTCCTGACCTCACACATGGTCACGCGCCGTGGGTAGTGACTGAAAGAACAAGATCCTGGATGCAAGCAGCCGGAATGAGTTTTCTCCATAGGGTGGCCGGACTCTCCCTTAGCGGTTGGGCCTTCCAGAAGGAACTTGGAGTAGAGCCGCTGCTCCTCCGCATAGACAGGAGTCAGATGAGGTTGTTTGGGCATCTGGTCAGGATGCCTCCTGGACTCCTCCCGAGAGAGGTATTCCAGGCATGTCCATCTGGGAGGAGACCATGGGGAAGACCCAGGACACGCTGGAGAGACTATGTCTCTGGGCTGGCCTGGGAGCGTCTTTTGGTCCCCCCAGAAGAGCTGGACCATGTGGCTGGGGAGAGGGAAGTCTGGGCCTCCCTGCTCCAGCTGCTGATTGAATTATTTCAAAAATAATCCATCCCCCTTCATTGACACAGTTATAAAGGTATGCTACATACATATGTGTGTATGTGTGTGTGTATATATATATATATATATATATATATATATATATATATGCATACATATATACACATATATATTTATTATATACATGTAAGTGTGTGTGTGTGTGTGTATGTGTATATTCTCCCCAAAGCAAGAATCTGTTTCCTGTCACACCCACAGTTTCCAGCATTTCCGGAAAGTGCCTGGAAAAAGGCTCCGCCCAAAAAACAGATAACTGTGATTTGAGGCATAGTTACCTTTGTTGAAATTGTGTCAGGGTTTGATAATATTCAAACTCAGTTTTGACTTAGCCTTTGTTGAATTTTTAGACTTCAACCAGGATTCAGTTGTACCTTTTCAATTTTTTAAACCTAGTGTTTTGGGATTTTTTTAACTCAACATTTCCCCTTCCTCTATGTCAGACTGGTAATTATTTTACGCATCATGTTTGCCATTGTTTTCTCCTAAGACTATCTGGTTTGACATACACTGCTTTAAAAGCATATACCTATGTTGTAAGAACAGGTTATATCAACAGGACATAAGACAATTTGTTCCAGGTGGGCTTGCTATCATAGTTATCTTATTCAGCACTGCTTGAGCAAATTTGTCTGATAACATTCACATGTATGCTTCTATCTACAGTTTGCATCAAGGCCTCTCCAGGTCTTATACAATATATGGGCTGAAAAAATAAATCGAAATGAAAGTGTAAATGCATTTAGTGTTCCTGAATCCCGAATGATTCATATTACTTCAGTATGGTAATGCGTTGGTTAGTTGGGTAGATGAAACTGCATTGCCAGGAGAAGAAGGAAAGCATTCATCGTGATCCCAATTGGATGCTTCTTCTTGAGCTGTGTGCGTGATGAGGAGAAGAAAACTGTAGACGAACTGAGAAAGTTAACAAAAAACAGAGACGATTTGAAAAATGAAGAGGGGGTAATAATAAATGAGGACAGAACCTCAATGGTTTTCAGGCTCATATTTTAACCTGCGTACTTAAAGTGAATGGAAAGCACAGAGTACACTTGAGCGACTGTTAATAACTGCATTGATAATTTGTTATATTTATGATGCTTTTATTCGAATGGCTTTGACTTACATTTTTGAGATTTTTTTTTATAACATGTCACTACTCAGGGTGCAATATTGTGTTACTGTGGGGCATTTTCTAATATTTTTCACACCTGTGTTTATCTTTGTGACCCCTCTGTCACTAATATGAATTGAAAAGAATTACTTTTCCCTTCTAAAGACTGTATTGACATGATGAGTCACGTAGGATTGGGATTTCTGATTATTTGAAAAACATTGGTCTCATGAAATAAAAATATTAAGAAATGAACAATATTGAGAAGTGTTTCACTTTATAGTGTATAGTATAACAGAAAAGGCATGTAAAATGTGATAAATAGCTTGATAAATGTTCTTTAAGGCCAATGAGTTTAATTTTAATATCCAGTAAATATGTTGAGTACATTTAATTTCTCATCAAATTATTTAAGATAATTAGATAATGGATAACCAAACCTTGTTATTCCATATTCTCTCCATGTTTTCTCGCCATGTTTTTGGTTTCCATAGTTTTGGTAGATACTGTGGCAAGCTTCACTGCCCTTTGTGGTAAGCAACTGTATTGGTGAAAATGTTTGTCATGCTATATTCTAACTCAACACAGAGCTATACATTAAATCTCCCAGGACTATTCTAGGTCTCCTTTTGGCAAATATTTCAGTTTCATGGTCAAAACTCACAGGGGAAACGGTATTTATTCATATAAATGTTTTTATTCTGATAAGATAAAAATGTAACCGCTGCATAACACAACTGGAATTTTTGTCAAATCTTATCACGGCAACTAGACTTAATATTCTCTCCTTGAAGACATTTCAACTCTCGTGTGAGAGGCTTCCTCAAAACTTCAGAACTGAAGAAGCTTCTCAGATGAGATGAGACGTCTTCAAGGAGAGACGCTATGTCTAGGTACCATGATAAGATTTGACAATTGACTGACCATGCATTGGATGACTGAGAACCTTCACAGACAATTCAACTTGAATTAAGTCAGAACTGACTGTAAACCCTTTTTAAATCCAGCGAAGAAATGAACAGAAAGGTTGGCAAAGACATAGGAGCAGTAGAAGAGGATCGAACGGTGACAGATGAAGCAAAGGGGGACAGGGGAGGCAGTGTGTGAAGAGATTAGAAGTCGTGGGTCAGTGAAAGGTCGAGGGAGGAAAGACAGCCCTGCAAAAGGTACATCCATGTTGCATAAAGTGAAGGCAAGCACATTGCTCGTCCACCACCTTCCTCCCAGTGGCTCCACGCTACATCCAAGGGATTGTGTTGAATTACCCACTATGCCACCTTTGTTTGTCTACATTACCTTTTTTTCATCTTAGTTCATTTCTCTCCATCTATCTATCCAGGGAACACCAACAGTGTTTTTGCCTTGGACTACATCAGTGGTGCTCTGAGAGTAAATGGCCAGCTGGACCGAGAAAACCCTCTCTACTCAAGGGGATTCACCTTGACTGTCAAGGTGAGTTGATGAATTCTTAGTGCTGGGGATGAAGGAACTGTTGGATTCTTGCTTCCCCGGTGAACAAGAAAGCTCTGGCTGAGAGTCAATTTGTCTAACTCTTAATCAATAATCTCTTTCCTTTTGATGTGAGAAAAAAATCATGTAAAAAGGTGTATGTGGTGAGATGGAAGGATTGTTTTTTTACTTGGGCATTATCAGTCAATCTAGGAATATGTTCTAAGATGAATGCTGCAAGTACTTAAAAAGCACAGGGCTTGTTGCATGCATTGAAGAAAAGCATGGATTTTACCAATCACTGTCACATTTGATTCTCTGTAGATCCATGTCCTTGGTCAGGGGTACAAGCACATGTTACTGCATTACAAAAACAAAGTGCAGTGACACCTGAGTTACGCCTTTGGTCCCTTTACAGTCCATTTTAAGGGCCCTATATAATTTATCACATTTTTATTCCAATTAAGAATCACTCCAAAGTCAGGGCATCACAAAGCACAAGAAATTTGTTTTTATATCTCCTTCCCCTCCAATCATGACCCAGAACAAATATTAACGATATTTGTTAGTTTCTGAAGAGAAGACACTGGGCTTTCATCTGCTGACATAATTGTCATGATTGCTGGCTATAGTGCTGAGGTTTTAGATGGGGCGGACCAGGCTTCCAGGAAGCTCGGGGCAGAGACTGGAGTGTTTCCACTTCACACCTGCAACCCATCTGCTCTAATCAATCCAACTATCAAAGGACCTGCAGGAGCTCCAGTCTATGCCAGATTGTCTGCCGGTTTAAGTGCTTTCACGCTCCTGGATTCCACATCTTGCCCTTCCTCGCAAGTTCCCTGCTCTAGAACTCTGTCTGACCCCTCCTCACAAGATCCTCGTTCCAGAATTCTACATCTCGCCCCGCCTTCGACTCTCCTGAATTTCTTCTGGTTCTGTGTTCACCTTTTTAATCTGTCTGACTCAGCTGTAACAGCACAATCTGGCCTAAAATGAACTGACTGAGAATGACTGAGTCAAAACAGCCCTGTCCAAGCAAGGGGAGCTACTTGAAGAACATGAAAAAGCCCTGCGCTTCCGGGGTGAGCAGCAGGGTCTCTGTAATCACTGACTGAAGTGTGTGAGCTAATTCAAAATACTCATGAAGACCTACCGGTCTCTCCTGTGACCCCTGGACCCTGATCAGTCCCAACCCCGCCACATCCGGTGTCTGGTCAGGAGCCGAGATGTAGTCTTTGCATCTCCTTATCAGGTCTCTGGTGAAGTGAGCAAGTGTGGTGGGTTTCTTCAGTGTTCTCTGGCAATGTCACGTTCACCACAGTCATTGGCCTCTGATGCCTCTAAGATTTCCTACGTTGGAGGTCTTTTAAGTGGCAGAGTGCTTGCTTGGGCATTGGTCTATTCCGCCTTCGTGGACGAGTAAGAAAACCTTTGATCAGCCACTGAAGGGCGCAGATGCAGTCAAGAGGTTACTTAACCTAAAACAAGGAACTCAGTCCGTTACTGATTTTATCAGACTTTTGTGGCTAAGACTGAATGGCTCTCTGACGTGCTTAAAGGTGTGCTCCTCAATGCTCTCAACCACCAGCTAAAGGACCGGCTAGTCACCAGACAGAAGGTGGATTCTTAGTCTGGTTGCCATGGTCATTCGGCTCAATGGCAGGCTTGCTGAGCGCCGGAGGGAGAGGAGCTCCAGAGCATCTGTCGATGAGGAAAGTGAGCCAGCAAGGACACCCACTTCCAGACCCAGTCAAATCCACACTACATTTCCCGTTTCCCTGTCAAAAGACAGCACCCGCCAGTAGAGGCAGAAGTACCGGTGGGTGGAACTCTCCAACACAATCCTCATTTAACTATACCTGTAAATATTGTGTTGGAGCAGCTCATGGCCTCCAGGCGCTTATGGATTCAGGGGCTGAACGGAATCTTATCAATCCCAGCGTGGCTCGCCGTCTCAACCTGCAGCGCGTGCTGTTGTCCACTCCACTTTGTTTCTTCCCCGGATGGAAGGGTTATGACCACCATCACTCACAAGACAAACCCGGTCACTCAAGTAACCATAGGGAAACTGAGTTCCTCCTGTTGCTCACGTCCCACTTGGGTTTCCATGGTTGGCCCTACACAACCCACATGTCCATTGGGCAATGGTCGACTTGAAAGCTACAGCTTTTTTTTGCCTATCTGTCTAAATTCTGCCCTAGAATCCTCAACCAGACCTCTCCTAAGGCTCCAGAACCAACTACTGACTTCTGTTGCACCAGAATACCATGACTTACGCAGTCTTCAGTAAGGATAAAGCTGTCCTTGCCACCACACAGGCCCTATGACGGTGCTATAGAGCTCCTTCCCGGAGCCCCTCTACCTCAAAGTAGGCTTTACAACCTGTCTCGACCCAAGCGTGAGGCCATGGAGACGTACATCTGTGATTCTGTTGCCGCTGGACTAATCAGACCCGCCACCTCTCCTGTGGGAGCTGGATTTTCTCTGTTCAGTACAAAGACAAGACCCTACATCGACTACCTTGGATTAAATCAAACCACTGTCAAGAACAAATATCCCTTACTTTTGAACCCATTCAGGGGTCCACCATTTTTACAAGGTTGGATCTCCAAAATGCCTACCATCTGGTCAGGATACGAGAGTGTAATGAGTGGAAGACTGCTTTCAACACTCCATTTGGTCATTTTGAGTACCGTGTAATGCCTTTTGGTCTCACTAATGCCCCCGCTGTTTTCCAAGCACTGATCAATTATGTCCTCCATGATTACCTCAAGCAGTTTGTGTTCATTTATCTGGATGACTTTCTCCCTCGCCGATCACCGTTAGCATTTTCGAATGGTTCTGCAGCAACTGCTGGAGAACTGCCTCTACGTCGGTGAAGGTGAAGACCGATCCAGTCCAGATCCAAGCAGTAGTGGAATGGCCTACTCCCACTGACAGGAAACAGCTCCAAAGATTCCTTGGTTTTGCCAACTTCTATCGCAGATTCAATCATAATTACAATATGGTTGCAGCCCCCTCTCACCAAGTTAATCTCAGTTAAGACTGTTTTCCTGGACTCCAGAGGCAGATTGGGCTTTCATTCAGCTAAAGGAGAAGTTTACATCAGCACCAATCCTGATTCAACCAGACCCTGAATGGCAGTTTATTTTGGAGGTGGACATATTATTCCAGAGGTCTGAGAATGAGGGCAAATTGCATCCCTGTGCCTTCTACAGACGGTTGATTCCTGCTTAGCAGAATTATGATGTTGGTGATCATGAGCTCCTAGCAATCAAACTAGCTTTGTAGGAATGGCGACATTGGTTAGAGGGAGCCAAATAACCCTTTCTGGTGTGGACCAACAAATAAAAACCTCTCCTACTTGCAAACCGCTAAGAGATTGAACTCCCATCAAGCCTGCTGGCCCTTGTTTTGGTCGTTTTGCCTTCTCCATTTCTTATCGTCCTTAACATCAAAATGGATGTATTATCCAGGCAGTTTGCTCCAGATGGGGAGAAAACCGACAACCCGTATCCTACCACCTACCTGTCAAGTGTGTGTGGGGAGGTTGTAACATGGCATGTGGAGAGTCACATCCTACAGGGGCTGACAATGGATCCAGATCCTAGGAATGGCCAAACAGACCGCCGCTATGTCCGGTCACCTACTCAATCCTATTCCTCAAGGTTCGCTTGTCACCCTGGCGTTCATCAGACCATTGCGTTACTTCGGCGCTATTTCTTGGTGGCCTTCGTAGGAGTCTGATACCCGGGAGTACGCCTCTGCTTGTCAGGTCCCTCCTCGAAGCAAGGGCATTACTCACCCTCTATCTGGTCATCTGCAGCCCCCTGAGGTCCCTGGTCGTCTCTGGTTCCATATTTTTCTGGACCAGGGAGGCACTCCTCCGGACAGCTGAACCCAACTGTCGTCTGGCTGATCGTCATATCCGTTCAGCCCCCCAGTGCTCGCCTGGTCAGCAAGTTTGGCTCTCTGCCAAGGACCATCCCTGGAGGATGTGCACAGGAAGCTGGGTCCGAGATTCATTGGCCCTTATTAAATTGACTTAATTGTCAGCCTCACGGCCCTCCGTCTCAAACTTCCCCCTTTCTTGCTCATTCATTCCACTTTTCACGTGTCTCAGGTGAAGCCTCTGGTGTCCCTGCATTTATGGTGCAGCAGCCTCTGGATGTCCGGCATCTGGGTTTCCAGTACTTGGTGGACTGGGGGGGTTACGGTCCAGAGGAGTGGTCCTGGTTTCCTCGCAGACGTCTTTTGGATCCCACCCTTGTTGCTGCCTTCCATCGTTTGGGGAGGGGGGGGTAGTGTCATGATTGCTGGCTATAGTGCTGAGGTTTTAGGTGGAGCGGACCAGGCTTCCAGGAAGCTCGGGGCGGAGACTGGAGTGCTTCCACTTCACACCTGCTACCAATCTGCTCTAATCACTCCAACTATCAAAGGACCTGCAGGAGCTCCAGTGTTCAGCAGATGGTCAGCCTGTTTAAGTGCTTTCGCTCTCCTGGATTCCATGTCTTGCCCTTCCTCGCAAGTTTCACGTTCTAGGACTCTACGTCTCGCCCCTCCTCGCAAGATCCTCGTTCCAGAATTCTACGTCTCACCCTGCCTTCGACTCTCCAGGATCTCCTCTGCCTCTAGGTTCACCTTTTATTATGGCTGATTCAGCTATGACAATGTCCCATTTGCAGCCTCGTATTCGGTAAACAGCCAGTTTTCCCAGGGACAGCTTGGGGAACAGAAAGAGGTGAGATAAAGGAATAGGATTTCAAGTCTTTCTCAATGCTAAAGGTTCCTTTGTTGCTCCCCCTCTACTTCATCTATCTGAAGGAGTTGCATTCTCTGGATCCCCCTGTCATCACAGGTCTTTTGCTTTAAAACGGTTTGCCATTGTATAATATGATTATCGTAAGTGTTTAATTGTCTTACTGAAACTTTATTTACTACTTTAGCTTTGATTACTGCTCATTGAGACACTTGTATGAAATGATTGCAGCAGGTGCCAGTGAGATCCAGCTTCCTCTCAGATTGTTAAACCAGCCTGTCTCTTAATTAAAATTGATAATTGTAGAGCTATTGACTGTGATTTGACATAGTAATTTAACCAATGTCTCAACTTCAAGGACGACCCATACTCACAAGTGTATGTAAGCAGATGTATGGGGCAACAAGACTAAGCTACCGTGATTGTCTAGAAACCAGCCTGTTATTTCTGCTTCTTCCCCCATTCCTTGTGACATGTATCGATCAACAAAAGATCCCAACTGCCTATGCCTATCCTTCACTCACATTTTCTCTCATTACAGTCTGTAATTGTATCTTCTGAATGGGATTCATTTTCTCAAATCTTGTATGTGTGGTCTGTGGTAGCCCGTTTATGGCCCTTGCTTTAATCACATTGCTGTGAGGCTGTCTATTGAGTTTCATGTCCACTAAATGGAAAAGCTGTATACATCTGGCTGAGACGATGTAATGACTGCCTCCATTGAGTGACCTTTTCTAGATTAAATGTTTATCATCTCCCTGTCTTGCAACTTTTCCTCTGAATTTCTGACTCTGCAATTTCAACTTCCTTCTGCTCATCTATTAGGCCACAGAATTGCGAGATGATCGTAGCCCATCAGATGCCACAGTGAGGACCACATTTACCATCCTGTTAATTGACAAGAATGACAATGCACCAAAGTTCAACAGTTCCGAGTACCGTGTTCGTATCACTGAGCTAGCCCAGGTGGGCTTTGCCCTACCGCTCTTTATCCAGGCTGAAGATAAGGATGAGGTGAGTATATCACAGCAGTCACAGAGCCTAAACAATGTTGGAATCAGGCTGAATCCAGTATTTACGTATACACAACACGCTTCCCTCTAATCTGGCTTTTGCCACTCAGCGTAAATATGGAACATCAACTCAACTTAGCAGTTATTGATGTGGAGTTTGATCTTAACAGGCTGTGAAAAGGGACATCAATGATGGTAAGTAACAGTAAAGACGCCCATTAAATTTGCCATCCAGGGCACTGCTGTGAAAGGTCATATTGAGCAAGTGTGTCCTATGTACCCACAATTTGACTACGTTGTTTTTGACTTCATAAATACTTTCACATGCGCACAAAAAGTGAGCCGATTATAACTTCCATTGATCAGCAGGGAGCATTGTGTTAATACAAAGCCTGAATGAGGGCCATTTGAGCCTGGAGGTCATACACTTTCCGCTACGATGTTTAGAAGAACTCCTTAATGGGAGTCAGAAATGGAGAGCATAGTGGTAGGTATAGCAGAATAAATTTAGGATGCTGCTGAAACAAGTTCTGGATCTCTGCAGAACAGTGGAAGGAAGAATTGTCCCAGACGACAATGTATTGCATCTGTTGCCTTTGGTTCACTTTGTTGTGCAATTGGTCCAGAAATGTCAGAATGTGAGGTGTGATGTAAGGGCCCATATTGGCATTACTGTGGAGGACCAATGGCAGCACAAGGGGTAATGTTACCCCCATGCTACCCTGGGACATTGACTATAGCCCTGTGGCCAATGGTATTTCTGCCTCCCCTTTGATTTTGTCAGGTTGAACTCTGCGTCATCAGTGAAGATTAACTCATGGGATTTTGTGAGCATCCATCTGTAAAACTGTCTTTAATACAGTGAGACAAAATTGTGTAATTCAGCATTGCTCTAATACGCAGTAAATTTAGGCTGTATGCAACATCAGTGCAATACATACCTCAAGATACTCATGCCGCAACTGCTTGACCCTCTCTGAATTCCGCTCAAAAGACACTGTAGTTGCTTCATTTGAAGTGTTTTTTTCAGGACCTGTACCAGTGTTAAAGAGAACCAATGACCATCATTGAAAATGGCATTGTCACCAGTGACAGACTTGAATTTCACTGAGCCTTATTGCATTATTGGCCAGAACCATGTTTCCAATTGCTTTTGTTCTGTTGTGAAAATAGCCCCCCCTTCCTTGTTGCTCTCACCTGTGAAACCTATGTGGGAAAATACATGTAACTTGATGTAAAATGTCAGAGGAAGCAGTATCAAGTGCTGATATATTACCTACTAAGTAGCTGATTCATTTTGTAGAAAGATTTGTTTTCACCGGTTTTCTTGTCAAAGTCCTGATCACAGAAGCCACTGAAAATCTGCTAAGATTTGGCTGAACTCAGCCCAGCTTCCCTCAGTGTCAGTCTGTGGGTCACCGCATGGTCTACTAATGTTGCCTAAAATTTTATTTGTCAAATTCGGTCCTCTACTACTTAGTGTGTGGACCTGCCTCAGGTCTTCCTCATTCATTTTGGTTAAAGACCGGTGAACTCACCTGCTTTTTTTTTTTTTTTTGTGTGCGCTTAAACCTGATTGGTGTGTCTACAATTAAGCAATCATGTGTTTGTGCACCTGATGGTTGTGTTTAACCAGTTGGCAAGTGCGTGAGGTCAGTGCTTTGGAATTTGCAAGGAAGTGACGTGATATACAAGTGTGTGTTGCAAATCACTGTGTGCATTGTTGTGCAAAAAGTGTGGCGCTCACATTGTGCTAATCTGGTCCAGGGGTTTGCTCTTTGAGTTTAAGGTTTTGATAATTGTGTAAGACATTGATTTTAGTGTTTATGCAATCCAAAAAAACCTGTAACGGACTATAGTGGAAGCAAAGCTTGCAAGATTAAGCCAGAAAGTTTGGCTCTGGAGATGAGCTAAAATGATAAATATTGAATGAATGAATTCAGATAATTTCATTTTAGGAGCTTTTATAGCTATTGAGGCTATTTAAGTCAGAACCAGGACCTCAGGCTAATTGCAGGTCCTGAACTTTACTTTAAATTCTGTTTTATGAAAATTAGGCTTTCCTGCGGTTTCTCCTCAACACTAAAGCCAATCCACCTTTTCAGTGAGAAGTGTGTAGATAGTTTATATTCTATAGATGCAGAAGCCATAATTGCAGGCTTAATGAGCTGAGTGTGCACGCGAGCGTATGTTGGTATGTTAATGCAGTATACAGAAACATGTTTTTGTGCCTCGGCTACTTAGTTTAAAGTGTATCTAGTAAGTGTGGTGACCGTCACACAACCAAGAAATATTCTGTCATAAAATACTTTTACTTGAAGCATCTCTCTCCCCATCTCTTAAATGTTCACGTGTGCTGATATGGCCGGAGACCAGCAAGCCCATCGAACTCAACTACAATTTAATTTGGTCTGGAAGAGCTGGGATAGAGCATCAAATTATACCTAACGAGGAAAATCAATCACCTACGGTGCAGATAAGCCGAAAGCTAGTCAACTCTGATTCACGCACAGAAGCCGCCAGGGTGGAATTTGACAGATAACTGCAAGTCAAGTGGATAAAGAAAAAAAAAAAAAAAAAAATGTTGAGAGGGGAGGAGAGCTAAAAGAAAAGTAGCCTGCAATAGAGCAAAACTCAACATCTGAATAATTGAACGAGTGGGCAGAAAAAGAAAAATCACATAAAGCAGGAGTAACAGAAGTATTTACCAGCACAGATGTTAACTAATTTCAGGGACCATATGGTTTGCTTCTGACTTTGTTGCAATAGCTATATGACTAGACAACTGATGTGATACAATCTCCCTGCATCAGGGCCACTATGTTCCTGGCATTGTGACACTGAGTATGTGATAATTTAACCAAACAAAGTGCATCGTAAAACACAAACTTCACAAATAAACACGTCCGCACTCTACCTTCTTGCATTGTAACAGCATTCCCACAGTGTCACATTCTCATACATGCAATTCAGGGAATTAAATCACAAACATTTTGTAAAGTATTTTGTATTGCTTTTTTGAGCCATTAAACCTGCATGTCAGGACTGGAACGCACACTCATTTACACTCCAATACACCTCCACTGTAATCTCACTATTTCCAGGTACAAGGGATTATAGCCAGACATTTCATTCCTCAGACCATGACACAAGTGGTAGTTACCTCTCTCACAGCGTTTGTCCCTCGCTTCATTCTTCTGCTCGGCTAGCATCCATAAAACTTTGCTGCTTGAACTTGTCACCAAAGTTTGTGGCTTTGTGGCTGTCATTTCTGACAGGGTGCTTTTATTTTGGGGCCTCTAAAGGCAGAGGCAAATGGACGAGCAATTACTTTTATGGGCAGTTTGAGGTGACATCCCTGCATATTGGATGGTCCTTTAAATAGGAGTCATTTGCCACAATGGTTCTTCCAGAGGTGGAAACAAAAACAAGGGGGCTATTTCAACTGCCAGCATAATGCCAATCGGCCACTGCACCCGTCTTCCTCTGTCTACCACAATAGCTTTGTGATTGTGCGCCCTGCAGGTTTAAGACTGTAGAGCTCTAGGGATTTTTTTTTCAGCTCAAGGATGCCGCAGGATTCTCTGACACAATATCACTGATGCTCTTTCTCTTTATATTTACCATTTTGTGTGTGTTTGGAGGATATCAGTGTGTGTATGTGTGGGGGTGGGATAAAGCAAAACATTTTCAGAGAAAATATTACATGTTGAGCCTTATTTTTCTTTTTATTGGATAATTGCTTTTTTGTTTTTAAAAAAAAAAAAAAAAAAAACATAAAATCATGCTGTATTTATCTGCCATTCAGGCCCGCCCAAATACACTGTATAATATTTCTAAATCAGAATCCATGCCCACATATACTAACAATATGTTGGCAACCCAGTAAGTGAGAAAACAAACCCCAGACGTAAAAGGCTGCACTTGCGTAGATAGTCATGGTTGTCACAAGATATCAGTCATCCCATCTTTCTCTTTTAAAAATTCAACTATGATTAAGATGCTTGGTTTTTCTCAAAAAAAACAAGCAAAATGATGCAAATGTAGACAAGGATAGAAAAAGCAATTAACAATTTAAATTTTTAATGAAAATATTGAAAGGCTTACTTTAGAATAATAGAATATTCAGACATAGTGAAACCCAAATAAAGGAAATATGAAACTGTTACGAAATCGGGTCAAACTGGGAAATTTGGAATTTAGTGTAACTCACACAGGTCAGATGATCAGTCGTAGATTGTGAAAGGGATCATATGGGAATGAGGCAGAGGAATATGGTGGCATGACACTTTGCAACTTTTGGTAAGAGGCAAAGTGGCAGAGAAAGACAACATCCTTGCTTACTCTCTTGTACCTTTTTTTTTTTTTTTAAGTGGTGGAAATAAGATGATTAGCATGCTATGTGGGTTTTATTTGTTTTCTTAGTTTTTGTTAAGTATTTTTGGAATCAGGGCAAGACCAGCCCTGACATTTGGTTTCAGTCTGAGCTTCAATAACCAATAACACTTTCCGTCATCTTTGTTTGTTCCCACTTATAGGTATTCATATGTCAAATGTATGAAATGTCCTGTGTTTTACCAAATATTTTTTATAAATATCTGTTATTTAAAGCAGAAAAACAGGATATGAAACTGGCCTCACGTCCATAATCCCAACACAATCAAATTTATATCAGCAATCCTTACAGTTGATCAGTCACAGTGTTTGAATCATTTGCAGTCGTTACAGGACCAGCAGCAACACAAAGCAGCAGCATATGTAAAGAGTGTAACTGTGCTTCTGCAATAAACCACAGCACAGGAAATTATTTGACTTGCCAGAGAATTTTTTTCTCCACCAGCTGACCATTTTAAGTCCAGTAAAATGTTGAATCATGGAATCTATTGTGGCCTTTGAGAAATGTCCAATATCCACTTTCTTGATTCAAGTCATCGTCACTTGCTCATGCTTTTTGGGTTTTTTTTTGGGGGGGGGGGTTCCCCCCCAGAGATACTGTACCTGCAAGATCCTCAGACTTTTTTTTTTTTAAAACAAGTCACATGTGTTCTCAGGCATGCACAGCCAAGGATTTCAGCAGAACATCTGTTCTTGGTTTCAGTACTTTTTTACGACTTAAAGATACTTAAAACAAGACAGCTAAGATTCCACACCAACCTGCCTCTGTATGCTTTTGTGTCATTACTCCAGAAGACTGCCATTTCCAACATTTCAGAGTTTCCTGATGGCCAGGTCATCCCCATCTTGAACTAATCTGCTCGCATCTGGGGCAGAAGGGTCTTCTATTAGGGAGAGTCCACCAGGAATCTCAGTCCTGAGTCTTGAGTCCTTGATGAACAGCAGTTTGGTGGGCGCTCACCGCCAGCACCCACTGCTGCTAGCACTGCTGTTTTGCCAGTGCCCCAAGCCAGCACAGGTGCACGCAAGGCTATGCCTTGCTCCGAAATCTGTTGTGGAAAAAGCAGTGGTCGGTCGTTCGCCTCCTCGAGGCAGCTTAACCAGCCAGCTCGGCCGAATCCACGACCCCTGCCGCCGTCCGCGGGAGTTCTGGCAACACACCCTGGATGGTAAACTGCTTGGTTGTCAGCAGGACACGGTCGGCTTCCTCCGCCAAACCCTGACAGTTGCCGGTGACCAGACAGCGGGATTTTGCCAAGATTGCGCGCACTGCAGGCGGAAGCTGGTGCAGGAAGATATGTACAAATAGAAATCTGCCATCATTGGATCCCAACAGCGCCAGCATGCCATCCATTAGGTCCACCGCTGACCTGTCAACCCGACCAGGCTGGGAAAGCGACTTGTCCGCCTGCTCCTGGCTTCATCTGCAAAAATTCCTCGCAGATGGAAGAGCACTTCCACATGCTGAAACCAGGCATCTGGGTAGCTCTGCCAGAATTCTGGTAGCCGGACGTTCATGGTGGGCGAGGATGGCTGAACAAGTTGCGGTGATATGGCCGAGCTGGAAACACACACCTCTTCGGGCTTGGGGATGACCTGCTCCTTCTCGATGCGCTCTCATTGACGACGATGCTGCCTCTGGACAAGTTTCTTCGTCTGAATGCAGCAGCTCGCACCAATTAACGCCGGTCGGGCAAGCATTGGTATTTGATGACGATGTCACATAGGTACTTGCATGCATTGGGCTCCGGGGCCGAGCAAGTAGCCGACGAGCTTCAGATATCTCTGCATCATGTCGGAGTCACCAATGTGGTTATCGGCGAGGAATAATTGACGGAGCCTTGAAGTCTTGGATGAGTTTATCTTTAATCATGAGCACCACCATTTCACTGTACAATAACACTGGCAGTGCACTTCTGGGATGCACATACAGTATACCCACGGCCCCCAGTCCCGTGGGAGGAGAGTCCACGCCCCTCAGTGTCAACCACAGTACGAGCATTATCCGTTCATGATCAATCCAAATTTTAAGAAGCTTTTTACAAGTTTATCCTTAGCTCCTAATACTTTTATTGTATCTAACTAGGGGGTATTTTGCTCTGTATTTACTACCCCTCTGTTGGCATGGCTGAAGACTGAACTTTTTCTTCCAATAACACATGGCAATGCACTGTCTTGAACTGTATTTGAAATATGCTATGTAGTTCAAATATATTAGCCCAAATGAGGTTGCACTAAAGTGGATAAAATATGGTTTGTTGTAAAAATCGCTGAAGGACCGAAAGACAAAAACAACAATGTAGCTATTCGTCCTCTGATTTAGGACAAAGAAAAAACACTCTAGACCTTTTTTTTAATTCTTTTTTTTTTTTTCAACTTCTATTTAAGTATTCATTTTCTATCAAATATATGTTAATTCAAATGCCTATTTAATACGTTGTTTTTGTATTATTATGGCATATTGATAACTTTGCATCCAGGACAGTACCCCAATCACCATTTGAAAGAATTGCAAGTTTAAGGGAGTTTGGGTTTGATACTACTTTTGCTCCAATACCATTGATATTTATAATTTGAGATGAGAAATGATGAAGATAGTGTTTTTGTGAGTGCACTGTGCTGAAAAAGAATAACTTTATATCGCCTGACTTCTGCTGATTTTTAAGGCTGAAATAACATTTCAGAATGGACAACAAGCAGAGTGCTGGATGACAAGGAGAACGAGTGTTAAAAATGATACAGGCATCTCAAATACATCTCACACACAGCCAGCAATCATTTCTAGTTTCATGATCAATATCAGGATGGGAAAGGTGCAATAGGAAATGCATGCATATATACTATACATGCATTGAGTACATTCTGAGTTATCAAATATTGCATTCCCCTTGTGACTTTCCTTTGGATCCTTTCCTTACTTTTTCACAAATCTGACAGCAGCGAAAAGCATGAGTGACAGGACGACTTCCCATGATAATCTTTATATCAGCATTGAGCTGACAAAAATAAAAATAATACCTTTGCACTATGTTGCACACAATGCTTAATTTAAGTATCTAAAATATATGAAATGAGTATTAAATTTGATCCAACAAAATGAAATAAGGTTACAATAGCCTGATAGCCCATTTTTAATCGGTAGCTAAAAAGATACATACAGTATGTATCATCATCTCTGCATCATTCAGAATGTACATGATCTACCCTGATGTTCTACCCCCACCCCTCTCCCTCTTTCTCCTAACTCTCCATAACTCTCAATCCTGTGACAGGGGGTGAACAGCATGTTCCAGGTGTTTCTGACCGGAAACAATTCAGAATACTTCACCATCTCTCCCACGGCGGTGCAGGGGCGTGCTGATATCAGAATGAGGGTGGCATTGCCACTGGACTACGAAGTCATCCGCAGCTACAGTTTCTCTGTGAGTTTAAAGATAATACTCAAATTACAGTAACTTTGAGATGCAGCAAAGAGCAAGAGTTTTAATAATAAAGTGTTTAAATTGTATCCAAGGTTAGGCAGGTTGGAACAGAAAAAGCCCCTTCCCTTCACACAGCAATAAAAACAAGTGATATTCATTGATTATCATAATATTCTAGAGTTGTGAAATATATATAGTCTTTTCTCATTTTAATGACCAAAATCTGAGCTCTTTGAAAGAAGGCTGCTGTGCAGTTCTCTATGAAGCTTCCTTTGAATTAACTATTAACCTGGATTACATTCCAAGCAAGAAGACTGAATGAAGCTTCATTATATTTCATGAAAGTTGTTTGTATTTGTTTGGACACCAAGCTCCGTCAGACTGGATCTGTATCACCTCTCAACACTGCAGACTTGTTTGAACAGTGAAATTGGTATTTTGTTGTCACCTCAATTTCCCCCTGAGGGCTTTAGATAATACACAGGTGCCATGCTATGTGTGTTATCAAAGATTTACAAATCTGAAATTGGCTAATCATTCATAACTGCATTTTTCTGGGACAGAGAAAATCAGAGGAAATATTTAACAGCGAAACATATCAAATTTTTCCTTACATTTTACCCCCCCAAAATGAATAAACTCTCAATATAGATGTTCCAAAGACAGGTGAGGCTACATTAAGATATTTGGCATTACTCTGCGGTGTCTTTCCTCAGCTCTATGCCAACGAGTCCATGTCTGACCACGTGGGATTTGCACAAGTCTTTATTGAGCTTATTAATGAGAATGACAACAGGCCAATCTTCAGCAGGCCCCTGTACAATGTCAGCCTACCTGAAAACACAGCCAGCGGTACCTCGCTGTTGCACATCTTGGTGAGTATTTATTGATTCTGAAAGTCTGCTCCACCATAAATTGTGAACAATTGATCTTAGATATTAAAAATTACAAAGAAATGGCGTTAATTGTATTTTTTTCTCGGTTTGCCATCGCATAGCTGGAAATAATGTTAAAATTTAACTTCATAAAGCTCCTTTATCCACAAATCAGAATTCACAGATCAGATGTTCCGTATGACCTCTCCGCCACCTTTTATTAAAGTTACACCACACAGCAGAGCTCTGCAATCCTGAATAGTCAGCTGCTAGCTTTCACAGACTTAAAAAATGAACAACATAAAAACAGAAAGTAATGCACCCTTTTTCCCCAATTATCACAGCCAATGACCTTCAAATCATTGGATACAAGTGTAAAAAAGAACAGTATCAAAATCAATAGTTTTTATATGCTGACTGCTCCCTATGTAATGGAGATTGTAGGGAACATTACCGCCCAATAAGTCTGGCTGAAGTTGTTTTTGCAGTGGCGTGTACCGCCTGCAAGGGAATTCTGAAAGCTAGCTGCAGAGACTGAGAGGGCTGTGAGTAGAATGCGATTTGATGTCTCTAAGTGAATACTGTACTGACATGGATTGAAGTGCTTTGACTTTTATGCCACTACAGTAAATGCAGGTATTAAATTTTTGACCTGTTCACACCTAAACACGATTCCCTAAGATACTGAAAAAAAGGCAACATACACAAATGCTTCAACAGGTTTCCTACATTCAGCTGGGTTTGCTCTCACAGAGAGTGAAGTAAGATGAACTAGTGCACCGCAATGAATATACAGCTATATCTTTCAACCCCCTCAAAGGCTGTTCCCTATTCATTATACAACATGATTAGGATCTTCTGTGTGACTGTGCGTGTCCAGTAATGTGTTTGCACAGATTTGTTTGCCAGTCTGGGTCAGTCATAATTTAGTTCATTAGTAATTTTGACACTAAGTTACAAAGGTTTTAATCAAGTGAGACTGTTTATTTATATGCTTCAGTCTGCTCAAACACTCATGTTTGTGTCAGTAATAATATTGCATCCATGTATTGTATGCACGGTTTTGAAAGTTTGTGCACAAAATAAGTAGAAGTTTAAATCGAACCAATGAGGCAGAGGGGTGATATACATTGTATTTCTGGTCATCTTTAAACCAACATTCGTTTTCTGGTAGGAGGGAAAGTGTAACCTATCTATCACCCTGCTACTCAGAACAAATAAAAACAATAAGACTAGTATTTAACTAAAACTCAAATTAACCTTTTCCATGATACTACAGCTCCCCATCAGCCCCTTGTGATTTTCTGTGTACCTGACTCGTTCAGGTTGTCTGATCACTTAACACTCTGGGGTTGGAAATGCAGTAAATGACTGCAACATAGCAAAACTCACAGATCACTGTGAGCAGCAGCAGATGGTGACCACATTATGTTTCTCAATGTTGATTAAAACTGAGGAGAATTTCACATACAGTGGCATTCCCTAAATAAGCAATTGCATCAATAGAAAAGCCCAATTTAAAAAAAAAAAAAAAAAAAAAAAAAATTTAACATTTTAACTTTTTTTTAAGCTTTTTTTTTTTTTGAAAAAAATTTTTTTTTTCCAATGAAGAAGCATCTTTTTTTTT
>CAAKHD010013587.1:346381-400999 GCA_901007705.1 Fistularia tabacaria | reverse complement strand
GCCACATTATTTTTCTCAATGTTGATTAAAACTGAGGAGAATTTCCCAAACAGTGGCATTCCCTAAATAAGCAATTGCATCAAAAGAAAAGCCCAATTTAAAAAAAAAAAAAAAAAAAAAAAAAAAAAATTTAACATATTAACCTTTATTTAAGCGAGTACGTTAGTTGAGAACAATTTCTCTTTTCCAATGAAGCAGCATCTTTTTGATTTTATATGCTGTCAAACTAAGTGAGTGCTAAGAATATTGGCCTCTGGCTTTTGATTGAAATAGAAAGGCTTCCATCAGATTTTATTGCTTTGTGAATCTAATTACCTGCACTCCCAACAAAGAAATTGACAAAACAGCAGTCCGCATATATTTGAAGTTTCTTCTTGGTAATCTTATCAGCTACACCCAAATAGAGGATTTTCCATTGAAAAGAATATTCTAACAAGATAGGGCATTTAAGGTGAACGATGATGGGTCGTATTGTAAGAATGAGATTAAAGCTAGAGCTTTGGAATTACATTTGTCTATTTATTTGCTCTTTGCTGTGTTCAAACATCAGACCATTATTTGAGGAAATGTTCAGCAATGAGAGCGAGATCCATAAATCAACAGAGTGCATAAAACTGAGTAACCCTTCATCTTTATAATACCAACAATAACTGTGAGGATTATTTAATTACGTGTATCTTACATTAATACATTAACTGCCTGATTGACATCTTCCCTCACAATAAAGCTTCCATTAAGAGTGACATACAGTAAGAGCAGCATTTCAGAGCGAGAGTCCAATTCTGCTGGACTCAAGCAGTACCTATGTTAATTGAAATTATGAAAGCTGTTCTCAGTTCTTCTTAAAATACTGCCAAGCAAGCAATCTAATAATTTTACTGGAAAGTTTTTTTGAAGTTAATATTTGTAGCTTATCTGATCAGAGCTTATGTACAATATTTAAGTCAATGCATTTTGCAGAGCCCGTTCCTGTATCCCTGAAGACACTTATGCTAAACACAAAACCCTGCATAAACACAGAAGCAGTGACTGTTTAATATTTATTGTCTGCAGCATTACTTATCACTATAAATATTTATTGTTATTTAGTCTCCTGTCCCAAGCCTTTTCTCTGTCACTCTCATCCTGTCTTTTTCATGCCCGAGAGACTTAAGACACAAGTAGCATCAAATATGAGTGCAGTCACTCTAATTTTCCCAAATCAAATTTGACCACTGTTTATTTCCTATTTATTGTTTCCTTGTTGTTGCTGATGATGTTTTTGTTTTGTTGCTGTAGTTGTTCTGCCCCTTTCTATGATTTACCATTAGATTGCTAATGTTTTTCTGTCATTCCAATGGTTTATGCAACACCATGTATGCCTTGGTTGCAAACTTAATAGTATACCATTAAGCTCCTCCTATGGGGATACATATTTCTTCTTCTAGGATATTAGACACCTGTCATGTACTGTTCGAAGTTAAATTTGATTCTGTAAGTTATATCATTGTGCAAACATACAGTCAACGGTTAGTGGTAATTGCAGCTAAACTTGTGCTATTATTGCAATGTTCTCAAAGTGGTTTCAAAGCTTTGAAACAACAGAGTTTAAGGGGAAGAGCACAATGATAAATGCATCTAGCAGAAGGTGATTAATTTACACACTGGCGGATGTTTCACCATCACCTCTGTTTAAACAGGCTTTTTATGGAGTAACAGTCACAATCGTAATTGCAATTCATTATTGTAATAAAATGGCTGTGGCCTGGCTCTCATCTGATAACTCACACTGAGACAGTGAGAGGGGGCAACTTGTGTATCCGAGTTGGTTTGCTCTATCAGTTCCCTGGAGAGCTGACTGCCAAACAAGATAAAACATAAAATGAGCGAATGTTGAATTTGTATCCCATCAGAATATTGGTTTGGTCATCTAAACAAAGATAATACAGATTAGAAAAATAAATTAAAATTTATCTTTCTCTCAAACTTTAAATGAGATGCTGAATGCTGGTTTATTTGTATGTCTTAATTATAGAAAGAGAAGACACCACTGTCCTACATACACTTAATCTTTAAATTTTTTTTCAACTTTCACATGTCCATTGTGATTGTGTCATGTTTTGACGTTTAACGATTCTACAGCTAACATTCACATCCGTTCGTGGCTGCTTTGTCCCTCTATTCAGCATGTGTCTTCAGTGTAGTCTTAACTCTCTAATCTCATTCCTTCATCATTGAGGACAGAAAGAGAGGGGGAGGACGAAGGCCTTTCGGCAAAGTGGAGTTGGCAGCCACAGAGAGCCCTGCTTTAAGTCTTTTCACTGGCAGCTCAAATTCTATCTCCAGCTTATGCATTTCATGCAGTCCTCCGCCTTTCTCTATCCCCCTTTTCTTTATTCCAGAACGAACAGCTGTTTGCCTATTTTTTATCACTTCACATGTGGAGGGTATCATTATATTTGTAACTCTGTAAACATGCAAACATTAGAATTTATCTCGCAAGCTGTCACAAAATCATGGCAAGACAAGCACTTCACTTTATCAGACTTGTCTTTTATGAAACTATGCATTGTTAAAACAATTAAAGTTCTCTCTGCTTCTTTTTCTCACTGTCTACCTCAGCTTTCTGTTATCTGAGTGGTCAGGAGATAATGGAACAAGCTGTTCAATTCTGTCAGCAGGCAACAGTCTCTATGAGCACCCCCACCTGCTTGTTAATAGCTTAGAGAAATAAAGCAGTCGTAAACATACGCTTGTCATTATGCTGAAGTGTCCACAGTAAAATCACGCACAGCTCCGATCAACCCCTGCAGGTGCTTCAGGTCACTGAGGGTTCCTGTTGATATGAGGATGTTCATCTTATAATATCTGTTCCTGAGGGTGCTGCTCCTGTTCCCCAGACTGCTAAAATACATTTAAAAGTAATCAATTATATCCCGCTATTTTAATGCAGTATATCTATGCATAAAATACATTGACTCCAATTTTTTCTCCATTTTAATGATTGTGACTTGATGAAAATTTGTTCTGTAGATAGAGCAAATCATGACTGACAAACAACTGGTAGTATATCATAAGGGGTGATATAGTTCTTAGATATGCTAGATATGCAGAAGAAACAAAGATAAGTGTACTGAGAATGAGTCTCCTCTGTGTATTTGACATGGCATACAGAGAGGTCTTTGTATAAATATTATTGTGCATGTTGCTTGTGTTGCACTTCTGAATAGTAGTCATCATGGTATTGGAAAAAAAAAAAAGTCAAAGGTGTGATATAAGCGTGAGAGAAGCGATCCAGAGCTAAAGAATCAAAGCTGCAGGAAAATAATCTGACAACCATGTCTTCATCATTGTTTCCCTCACTGTGTGCGCGCGTGCACGTGCGTGCGTGTGTGTGTGTGTGTGTGTGTGTGTGTGTGTGTGCGCGTGCATTTAGGTGTACAACACTGAGACAGAGGGGGCTGTCTATTTGATCTGGGGGTCATCTCTATTTTGACAGCAGGCTTTGACGACCAATAATTGGTTTCCTTGTCCATTCCTCTCAAAGCCCCTCTGGAAAAAGCAGTTTTAGGAGCCAATCAATTCAAATTCCGGCTCAGACAAGAGAAAAAAGCTTGCCCAACTTTAGCCTGTCTTTTAAAAAGCTGGGATGATGATATTCTCTTGAACACTTCCAAACCATCCCCAATGTACCAACATCCTGAATATCTGTCAACCAAGGTGGGAGGGTCTTAGTTCTGTTCTATTTATTTCTGTTGAAAATCAATACAATAAAAGGGCTTTCTTCTGTAAATGGACGACTGACATATTTTCTCCAACAGCGAATAAAACTGGAGACACTGTTGATCGCTGCCCATGTCGTCATCGGCATGCAGTGATATTTGCACACAAAATAATGTGCATACATGCATAAAAAAGATATTCACACACATAAACAAACACAATTAAGCTTACATCAAGTCATACACAGGTACACAAGGATACAAATGAGCTGAGCAATATACTAGTACACTCCCCCATATAATAACATGCATGCATATATATAAAGTTTGCACACACAAACATGCACATACACCAACACAAACTTTTGTTTGCCTCCTGGCTTCACCCCTCTGATGGGAAGAAACACATCATTTAACCAAACTGGTCAACTGAGAACTAATCTCTTTTGTGGTTAGTGCCCGAGGACCCTTGGGTCTGCAAAGTTAATATTGGCAATCAGCAATACTCTGGCTTTTTGTGCAGAAACTCCTTAACAACATAATTTGGATTTTGAGCAGAAAGCTGACTCTGATACTTCAGTGCTAAATTCTTTAGCAATAGGGGAACAAAATTCAATCTACATCCCTCCGTGAAATGATCATTATTATTATTATTATTATATCTGGAGTTGTTTATGTTAGATCGACAATTAGAGGCATGAGATCTTTCCAATCCTCTTCGGTTTTAAATCGCTCTTTTCTCTCATGCTTTATTTTTTTTCCAAAAAAAACGTCTTGAATCTATTGTTTTTTAAGCAATATAAATCATATATATGTATATATACTTCTAAATAATTACATATCTAACAATATAATGTTTATTGTAAATGATTGATTCTCAGTGACCTTACTGTGCATAACGTTAGCTTTATGTTTTTTGTTTTTTCATCATTAAAATGATTCTTTGTCAAGACTGGAAAAATTTGTTTTGCGCTCGCAAGTAGAAGTAGACAACCCTGATATGAGACTCAAAGGACTATATATGCAGCTTCTGTTTTGTGTAATGTATGTGTCCTCATGGAGTTTATTTCCATTATCACCACACCTGTTGGCAAATTGAGCTCATTCCATATTGTTCATACATTTGGGAACTTCGTATGAAGTAACTTGTCAGCTCAAGATAAAATATACCATCAAGTAGTTTATCGTCAGCAATATAGACTATAACAACAATTTGTATCAGACATCAATCGTGATCATTCGTGTTCTACTTTAACACATTGTGTAGGATAACACATTACAGAACTAATTATAGTCCACTATTTAAACACATTCTTATTTGACATGGATGTAGTGAACAAAGCGTCTGTGAACATTGAGCCTTGAAGCTGAGTTAGACAAGTCACGCAAGTGTTTTGAGTATTTATTTTGATACCAAAACATGGTTAGAGTTTTGCACCTTAGCCCCAACTTCATCACACTCTATGTGTGGTTATATCAAGATATTTAGGAGGGATGAGCATTTTTTTTAAAGCCCTATAAAAGGCTGTTGGTGGATGCTGGGCATGGAGGTGGGTCTTAATACTGTGCAAAATGGCAGAGGACTGGCAGAAAGGAAAAGGGGAAAGATAAGATATTTTGCAGTTCACAAATCCGTACAGGTGGAACTGGAATGTGCAGTTTGTGTCTACTGCCTGAACAACACTGCAGGTGTCCCTTCATTCATGTGGTAAAACTATAAATATATGATTAACTTCAGTGAACCAATGAAAGAATGAAACTAAAAATTGCCTAAGCTTGCAAAATGCAGATAAACATATGATTTGTAAATTGCCATTTGGCATCACCCTCTTATTGTTTTGAAACTAAACCCAAACTGTAACTAACTGCTGCAGGACACAATCATTGTGATTGTGAATCAGATGCTATTGTGAATGGGGCAGTTGCAGAAAAATGCAAAGATTAATTTCAGAGTGTACTTTTGTTCGAGACGTGGGTGAAAAAGGCAGTCAATGCACTGGCATTCCAGACACATTTCCATCCTCCCTCGTGTTCCATTTCACCTCGCCAACTTTTTGACCTCTTTAAACTCCTCAACCAGTAATAAAGTTTGAACTACTATGGCAACAAGGGACAAATGCACAATACCCTGGAGTCAGGATTTAAGCCTGTTGTATTAAAATGCCAATTTTCTTATTTATTTCTGTAGGGGATCCTTACCAGCTATCTGCCTGGCAGTGGAAAGTCTTTGGTGATTATTTGGCAAAGTTACGGCTTCGAACTGCCTTCATGATTGTTCGGAAAAGGAGAGGTGTTGAGTGAATGACAGAGGGAGATAACTATCATATTTTTCTTTCCTTTATTTCTCTCTCTCGTGCTCTGTCCGTCACCTTGGTGAGAGGGGCAAGGCCACTGAGGCAGTGTTAGCTCCCTGACAGAACTCCTGTCACTCGCTCGATTGCTGTCACGCTAACACCCCCACTGTAATCATTTGGGCACTTATGGGCCTGTCACTCACCTGGGAGAGAGGGAGCAGAGGAGGGACTGAAGTATCGTAAAGAAAGAGTGTGTTGAGGGAGATATGCAGAGGAGTGGGGAGGATGGTGTAGCTGAGTATGCAAGAAAGAAAGTGAGGTAAAGACAGAGAGAAAAAATCTGAAAAAGGAGAGGGGGGAAAGGTTGAGGGGAGAGAAGTGAGAAGCAATTGAATGGCATTAAATGATGAGGTCACAGAGACAGAACAGATGAAACCTCAGAGGTTAATATCAGAACCTGACCAAGGTTCCAAACAGCTCATTTGGGTCTTGTGTCCCACTCTACACCTTAGCAGGATGTGCTTTGATGTGCTTGACAACAAGGCCATTTGGAAATTGAAAACAAACATCGATTTAACAATCAGGACAATGCAATGGAAACTCCCTGTGAAATCACATCATGCTGAGATAAACATAACAGTGCATTTTCGGGAGTTGCAGAACACACTGATGGGCAAAGTCACCATTTCATCTGTGAGAGCTGTCCTTGGTTGCCATACACAAACAAATGCACACACGTATTGATAAGTATATTTCTTTAAAAAAAGACACAGATACAGCCTCATAGCTGTTAATGTTTGTGCTACCACCCACACACACACTCACTCGCTCACACAATACATATTCGGCATATTTTCTTGTAATCACACCCTTATGCAAGAACATGTGGAAAGACTCTTCAGCCAACACGCTTCTTACAATGTTTTTAAGAGTCAGCCACATGTGACACACATACCCCACAGTCTCCACTCTCTGAGTTCCTAATCTCAGCATCACTGAATCATGGTTAGCAGCATTGTGGTTGACAGAGCAGGCACCAGACATGTTGAGTATGGCCCTTCCACTGACTGCAGAGCCAGTGATATGAAAGTGCCTTTCCAGCCACAATCCATCAGTGCTGACACAGCATACTGTGCACACTCATATTGCAGGTGTGTGTTTACAAAGACGGATTGTGTTAATATGTTGTTTCATAGAATACTAGGTTTCTAAAAGTGTCACCCTTTATATAGTATTTTATTGACAGCTCTTCAATCTGCAAAACATATGGCAGCAGTTGTTACTGTTTAAAGTCATATGGTTGAGAAAGATGATCTCCATTGTTACAGTCCAATCAACACCCCCAACATGGGGTGCATGACTTGTGTAAATTATTATAAATTTATGTAATCATAGAATCATATGACATGAAAAACTTTTGTGACTGACCAAATATCGTTGTATGTAGAGCCTTTAATGTCCAATTTCATTAAAGAACTGGACAACAGATGGACAAGAATTTAGGGTTTTCAAGTTATTGATATCACAAACTTCTCTTTGCTTTTACAGTGGCCGGTGAGGGAGGCTGCACCACATCACTATCTGTAGACACTTACTAAAAAATGTACAGTCCAGAGAGTTATTGTCTTGAGAGAGTGCTGTTTGATCAGTCAGTTCACCGCTGTTGTCTTGGAATTGACATTTGTGTGATGGATTGCCAATGACTTTTCCTCTGATACTGATCCCTCAAAAGATAAATCCTACTGACTGAGATGATTCTCTGATATTTCTTTTTGTATACATCTCAAACCAGCAAGATGGGATGGTATTTTATAAAACTTCAACTTTAGTTTTCCTAACCTTTTCTTCCGTGACAATTACAGGTATTTTAAATTTTGTTTTGTTTTGTTTTATTTATTATTTATTCATTAACTTGTCTTGAAAACTATGAAACAGAAATCAAGACATGCAGACAGAATAGTACTTATCTCACTGATGCCCAGGGTTCACTGTACTTCCAGCAACATCGAATGGCTGGAGAAAAGTGTCGGGGGTAACGGTCGAAAAAAAGTTTCAGCCAAAATGAAAGGAAAGGTCTACAAGATTGTGGTGAGACCAATGATGCTGTATAGTTTAGAGACATTGACAATGAGGAAAAAACAGGAAGCACAGCTGGAGGTAGAAGAGATTATGTTGACGATGTCTCTGGCAGTGATGAGAACTGATATGATCAAGAATGAGTCCATCAGGGGGAGAGCACAAACAGAGAGTGGGGTTAGATGGAGGAGGTTGATTCTTTGTGGCGACCCCTGAAGGGAGCAGCCAAAAGTATACAAAGGCTTTTCAAAATACTTATCTCAGTATCAACCCTACTTCCTGTTGCAGAGCTTAAAATTTAGGCTATTATTTTAGGAATATTATATTTATGTATCTTTTCAACTATTGCCTTATTTCTTGTTTCAGGCTACGGATGGAGATGCTGGCACATTTGGGACAGTGCGCTATTTCTTCAGCGATGAACCAGACCAGTATGAAACACAAAATTCACTCTTGTGAAATGAATTGGGGCGTCATGCCTAATTTTCTTTTTGCTTTATTCTTTTAGACTGTATTTCAATGCCAATAATAGAATATACTGGGATCTATCTCCTTGTAATGCACTTGGTTTTTGCAGGTTTTCATTAGATGCTGAAACAGGCTGGGTCATTTTGCGAGCCAGCCTGGACTATGAGTTGATGCGTCGTTTCACACTGACTATTTTGGCGAGGGATGGAGGTGGGGAGGAGACGACAGGGAGGATCCGGGTCAATGTGTTAGACATCAATGACAATGCACCGGTCTTCCAGAAGGAGGCATATGTGGGCTCGCTGAGAGAGAATGAACAGGCTGTCCAACCAGTGGCCCGAATCAGGGTGAGGTTTCAAAAATACAAATGTACACACAGAATTCAGGCGCAGCTCACCAAAGCATTGAAAAGAGTGTGTTTAAAACAAGGCACTGCAATAAAATTGTTCATAATTTGCCTAATAAACATCCATTAGATGATATAAACCGATGAAACTAAAATACGATTCATTCTAACAGTCTAGTTATTCTTAGCAAACATATAGCTAAGCTATAGTCATAGTACAACCTGACTTGAAGGGAAAATAAATTATTATTGATTTAAAATTGAAGTACAAGAAATTATCACCTCGCAGTTCAATCACTCTGAGAACTACAAAGTACTTGAGTTGCAATTTATGTTCCAATATGTCCATGCAATATAGTCCTTTAAAAAATCTAATCTGGACTGGTTGAAATGTTCTTAAATATTTTGTCAACTCAACCTCTGCTGCTAAAAGCATTACTTACAACATATCATATCATATCAACTTATCATATGGAGCTTTTTCTGCATTTTGTATTGTGACAAAATGATACACTGCGATACTTAAGAGTTCAGCAAATGTATGGGTCAATACTGGTGTTTTGCAGTATATCTATCCATCTATCTATCTTTATATCTATCTATATGTTTATGGATAAGTACATGTGCATGTGAGTGTGTATCTATAATACTCCATATATTTTCTGAAAGAAAATATGTATTTTTATTGAATAGCCTTGGTGGTCTTAGATTTGTTAGGTCTATGCTATGTACTGAGAAGGAATGGATGAATTAGGCTATTCATATAAAAGGAATATAAAGGGGCAACACTGAAGCAATCACTGTGATCATCATGGATCCTCATCCTGACCACAAATATCACCAAGCGTTAGACTCACATCATATTGTTTTTACCCTGCTGTTTCCTATTTATTGCTGCAGTGAATTATTATGGCACTGTGTCCAAGAAGAAAAGGTTTTCCTAGTGTCTTTGTGATCAGTCACAGCTACAAAAAAATAGTTAAAGATACACAAGTAATGTACAGTAGTAGGTCAGCCCCTCCTTTGATGGTGCCCCAGAGAAAAAGACAATTGTGTCACTTGTGGCAGTGTTTTGCGCTATCGTTTACACTGCCACGCTGCGCTTCTGTTCATATTGTAGAAGTTCAGCTGACAACTGGGTGCAATGCTTGGGTAACTGTGTTTGATTTCAGAGGTCAGAGCTAAAACTTTAAATGGTGTCGATATAAATAGGTTTCCTGAAAGGAATGAGGAAACCAGTCACGCTACTCTGTGTGTCAGCAATTTACCATGGATACTGCACCACACTTATGCGCACACATATGTATAAATTAGTCTGGAAATATGGAAAGACAGTAGAAAGAAGATAAAAACTGAAGTAAGGGAGGCAGAGTCTAAGAATAGATAGCATTTTCCTGATTTTTTTCTCTCCCCTTTTCTAAACAACGCCTGGGAGGTTTGTCTCCTGCAGCAGCACCTATGCTGTCTACTACCTTTATTTCCGATAAACTCCTCTCTACTCTTTCTGCATGAAATCCACTTATCTGTTTCAATATCTTTATATATAATATTGGAAGACAGGCAGTAAGATGAGGAAAGCAACTTGGGAAAAACGTAGTGCTTACTCAACACTTTGGTACTAAATCAAAGACTGTATATTTAGGAAGAATGAGTGAATGTTTTTGACAAACTGTCCAGCCTCTAATGATGCTAGTGATGCCTGCTTGTATCTCCTCACAGACGGAGGAATCGTTTTTAAGTCCTTGCCAAGTCAAGAATAATGAGGGGGTGTCATTGTTGTGGATGTTGTTGTGGATTAGCCCAACAAAGTATGGTTTCATTTGGCTTGCTTGGCTTGTCCTAGCTTGAATGATTTTCATCCAGTATTGAAACTCATGCTGCTAATAGCCCAAATCATTTTTAATCCTCCTGAAATATGCTTTCGTTTACAGACAGGTTTGTGTTTGTGCACATATGCATTATTTGAACACACTATATCATTGCGTATAAACATAAGTATCACCAATGTCACCTTCAGTTGCTCTTCCCCTCCAGTGTCTGAATTTGTGAACCTTCCTTCCAGAAACACTGTCAGTGGACTTTTGGCTACCCATGAGACATATACCCCACTCTTTTTGTCCTCCACAGGCAACAGATGAGGATTCCCATCCAAATAACCACCTGACATACACCATCACCTCAGCCTCTGCCTTCCCTGACTACTTCAGTATTATCATGGTGGAAGGTTATGCAGGTACTGTAGCAATGTTAAATATGCTAAAATTGGTCACCAGTGGCAGTGGTCTCTATAAATCATACATTCAGTCTTTTGTCCTCCTTACTGCATCCAGTGATCAGTGTGATCAGGCCTTTAGACTATGAGCAGGTTCCCAGTGGAATAATCCACTTGACATTTATGGCCAAAGATGGAGGAAACCCAGCTCTCAACAGCACTGTCCTGGTCACAGTAGAGGTGATTGTAAGTAGAACTCACAGACACACACACAGACACACACACAAGCAAACACACACACACACACACACACAAAAACACAGTTTGAGGGAAACAATGATGAAGACATGGTTGTCAGATTATTTTCCTGCAGCTTTGATTCTTTAGCTCTGGATCGCGTCTCTCATGCTTAAACAAACCTTTGAGTCTTTTTTTTATCGCATCATCTCCATCAACACCACAATGACTACTATTCAGAAGTAAAACACAAGCAGGATGCACAGTTATATTTATACAAACACCCGTTGTATTCTTTGGAGAGGAGGGGGAATATATTGAATAATATTAATAATATTAGTTATTATTATCATCATCACAAGGAAACCAATTATTGGTCGTCAAAGCCTGCTGTCATAATAGAAATGAACCCCAGTTCAAATAGGAAGCCTCATCTGTCTTAGTGTTGAATGCAATCATGCAATCATGCAATCATGCAATCATGCAATCACACACACACACACACACACACACACACAAACACACACACACACACATACACACACACTCACACACACATAATTTAATTTCACTCATTTTATTTTACGTTACTTTATGCTATTTTATTTTAAACTGTCTGGACTCTGTTACACAATATATTAAGCAGACACCTCCTCTAAAATTTTGATGAGGAGACACAATGAGAACCAGGTATTTCTATCATCTGAAGAAGTCACACACCCACACCCTCACCATCACCCAGAAAAGTATTAATATAGATTTATTAAAGCACTATAATGTTTAGACAAACTGAGATTTCAGATCTCCCAAGTGCTTTTAATTAATTTTTTTTTTCAGCATTAATGGTTAATCACATGGATCAAATGGTCTATTTATTGTTCTTTGAATCAAAGCCTTTTTGAGGTAAGTAATGTCAGGCATAAATTGACTTTACATTATGTGAGATAAAAGCTAAGCTTGCACACGTACTGCTTTTACATAATTTTTATAATGTTTAGAAAAGATTTTCATCAAATCATCATTCAGGTTTATCTCTGATTCCAGGTCCACAGTGAAATGTTATATTCTCTCTGAACACAAAAACAAATCTCATCAGAGAGCATCAAGAGAAATGAAAGAGGGAAAATTACTTTTCTACAAGGAGCAATAATATCTGTGTACTGTCATCAATCATTATCCTAGTGATTTACGTTACATCTTTTTTCATCCTTTTTTCCTGTCTTTTCATGTTTAATGTTTGTTAATTTGTATTAAATATGGCAGTTTACAATTTAAGGTGAAGTAGAATTATGACAAACGGTACTACTAAAATTTAGTGATACTAAAGAATTTTGTCATAATTTTATTTACCACCATACCAACACCTGGTTCAAAAAAATTGTAGACAATCCTTGTCTGTTATGTTTTGGCCTCCCATCTTGCTCCTCTGTTCCACCCAGGCAACAATATGACTTCCTGGAGAGGGTTGCTGATTCCTGTCTAATTGTTTTTTGTGCAAGTGACACAGCTGCCTCACACAATTATCAGACCAATTTATCATGTAGCGGTGTGTTTATTCATCAATCAACATGCCCTCTGATCCATATTCCTGCACCCTTGTTTTATATACTTAAGATTGCTGCAAATGCAAGAACTAAAATGCCCACTGCACTTGTATACACACGTGCAGTCTGTGGAGTGTTTGTAATTGTTATTTTAGAATCAATGACTTCTCATTCCAATATACACATAAGTCCTGAAAAATTTGAATACATCATTTCTACACATCTGAAAAAGTATATTCATTTTAATCTCCCTTAGAATTGCTTTGAGAGGATATTAAGAAATGCATGTGATTCGTCGTCTTTTAATTGGCGTGCATGTGTGTAATCGTTTGTGTATATGTATTAGATTGCATCTGCACATTCTGAAATTTGCCTCTGTGTTTTCATGTGGAGCATGTTGTCATTTAATCATATCAATAGACATACCTGGGATTAGTAATGAGCCCCATAGCTGTGTTATGCTTTGTACACGTGCAAAAAAAAATTATGAAGTTATATGTATAGTTTAAAGGCTGGGAAGTCTAATTAGTTTGCTAGGAGGCAGAGACACCAATAACCTAATCTGCTGGGCTAATCTCACATGCAATTTGAACATCCATCCTTCCATCGTCTGCCGCTTATCCTGCACTCAGGGTCAGGGGGGATACTGGATTCTATCCCAGCAGTCATTGGGCGAGAGGGTACACTCTGGACCAGTTGCTAGTCAATCAAACACAGATTCACTCTCTCATTATCACATTAACCGGGCAACTTTTCCAATATATTCCAATTTACCTCCTGCATGTTTTTTGGACTGTGGGGGGCTCATAGCACGAAGGACAAGGGGACCATCCTGTGTGGTGTTTGCATGTTCTCCTCTCCTCACCATGTCTGTCTGGGTTTCCTCCGGGTTCCCCGGTTTCCTCCCACAGTCCAAAATGCAGCAGGTTAATTTGGAAAAAATTGGGAAAATTGCCCCAAAGGAGTGAGTGAGTGAATGATTTTCTGTTTGTAGATGTGGCCCTGCAATTGACTGGCGACCAGTCCCGGGTACCCTGCTTTTCGCCCAATGACAACGGGCATAGGCTCCAGCATCCCCCGCGACCCTGAGTGCAGTATAAGAGGCAGACGATGGATAGATGGATGTTTTTTGGACTGTGGGGGGAAACTGGAGAACTCAAGCAAACACGGGGAGAACATGTAAACTCCACACAGAAAGCTCCCTGTGGGAATTGTGCCAGGGTCCTTCATGTTCCGAGGCGGAAGCGCGTACATAAGCACAAATTAAAATATAAGTAGACTGTGGTGTGTAGATGAGGAAATGATGACGGATTCATGGAGGAGTTTCTAACATTATTCAGAACACACCAACAGAACAATTAACCTTAGGGACATTCGGGAACACATATACACATATATATTTTCACACATATACCACATAGCCCCCCACCAAACGCTCAGAAGGGACTCTGGGCAACAACTAGTCCCTCACGGGAGGCCTGGCAATCTGCCAAAACGGCTGCGGCGTCAGACGCATTGGTCGTCAACGCTATAGGAGCAGCAGGCACGGGATAGGCGAGAAGGGCCAGATTGGTCAAGGCACGCTTGGCCCTGTCGAAAGCGGGAACCCTCTCTGCGGTCCAGACGAAGTCATCCTTAGCAAGCCTGGACCACAAAGCACCTTAAAGCGGCTGGAGGAGATGGGCAGCATGAGGGAGGAAGCGGTTATAAAAATGATACACGCCAAAAGGACTCCTGCAATGCCCTGATCGACGTCAGTCAAGGAAATTCAGCCTCCGCCTGTACCTTAGAAGGCAACGGTACTGCGACTTGAGGGGAAATGGGGTGCCCCAAGAAACCAATCACCGTCAGACCAAACTGGCACTTAGCTGGAATGATTATGAGGCCTCGAAAAGGCCAAATGGGGTGATCACCATGGTCTTGGGGACATCTTCTGCACGCATGGACACCTGATAATAACCTCACACCAGGTCCACCTTGGAATAAATGGTGGCGCCCGACAGCCGCACGGAGACATCCTGGATGTGGGGAATGGGGTAACGGTTGTTCGCAGTCACGAGAGTCAACCGGCGAAAATTGCGGCACGGCCGCCATGACCCTGTTAGACCGCCTCATGATCCCCAAACACTCCATGGTGGCGAACTCCTCCTTTGCAATGGCGTCCAGGTGCCTCACTCGTGCGAACACAGTTGGTCCCACCGTGGGGATTAAATGCTCCGTGCCATGTCGTCTAGACGCGGTTGAAAACGTGGGTGGCAGTTCGCTATGTCCACTAGCAGGCCATGGGCGTAAAGAAAGTGTCTGCTTACGTTGGGGGAAGCAGGCTGTTCTGCGAGCCGGAGTCTCTATAAAAATCTGAGTCTATACCTTGAGTCTCTGACGAACAGCAGGTGGGTGTGTAAGCCGGCGCTCACAGCCGCTACTGAGTGCTGGCTCTGCTGTTTTCCGTGTCAGACATGATCACGTTGGAGTCACCAGTGTGGTGTGTAGATGAGTTAATGACAACAGATTCGTGGAGAGGTTTCTAACTTTATTCAGAACACACCAACAGAACAATTAACCTTAAGACCATTCGGGAACACCTGAAAAATACTGTGTAACTGGTTCAATTCCAACAGGGAACCTTTCTGTGTGAAGTTTGCATATACTCCCCGTGTCTGCGTGGGTCCTCCAGTTTCCTTCCACGGTCCAAAAAACATGCAGCAGGTTAATTGGAAAAAATTGGGAAAATTTACCCCAATTGAGTGAGTGAATGTTGTTTGTCGATTCATGTGGCACTGCGATTGACTGGCGACCAGTCTAGGGTGTACCCCGCCTCTTGCCCGATGACAGCTGGGATAGGCTCCAGCATCCCCCGCGACCCTGAGTGCAGGATAAGCGGCAGAGAAGATGGATGGATGGATATATAGATATATTCCTAATAGGGTCTCTAATAAAACTACAGCAAGCTTTCAGGCTGTGAGAGGAAAACTGTGCAGAAGCAGGGAGGACATGCAGACTCCACACACAAAAGGTCCCTGTCAGAATCAAACCAGGGTCTTCTTCTCTGTGAGGCAGAGGTGCTAACCACTGCACCACCTCCCTTCTTCATTTTTGGAATATACATTCAACCAACTACAACAGCTTGGTCAGAGACCTACTTCATCTAGAACCCTGTAATGGGCATATTTGTTGCCAAGTAAATGGAAATCCAATATGTTATAAGAACTGCTTCAATACGTCTTTGCAAAAAATTAGTATTGTCCAGAGGAATAAACAGCAAGGTGTCACAATGTTGGCCCTCATTTGAAATTCTGAAAATTGTGACCGAGTTGACATGTCAAATGTCAGAACTCTCTCATTGATGTTCAGTTAGACAAAGAATTAGATGCCATGCTTGCCATGATTCACATGATTGAGACACACATCAAACCGTTCAGTGAACCTTCATGTCACGTATCTGGGGGACATTGCAATTCAAGAACAAACCATACAGTCTAGGGGTCCCCTTACTGCAGTGGTCAGATCTAAAATCTTGTACACTACATACACACACATCCACATGTCACCAATGTGGTCATGGATGACTCATCAGACATTTCATGTTTTTCCCCCTTTCTGTGGGCCAGTCGTAAAGGTCTCTTTCACAGAGAGTAATTGTTTTTCGGGGAAAAGAAGTGGAGATATGCATAACAGTCCGCTTTGCCCATCTCCTTTTGGAATAATTAAATGCAAGTATACTGTATGTGTTCTATGATAACATATTATTTACTTTTATTGAATGGATTTTGTGTGAGGGTTTTTTATAATACCAAATTTAAGGTACACGACTTTGAACATGACTTATTACCGTGTGTTTGCTGTTCTCTGCAATTAGACAGATACCAAAGTGCTTGTCATGCAAATGATTGTGCACTACAAATGTCTAACATATTTTCCTTTACTGCATTCTGTTTAGCATGACAAGAATACAGTTTCATTTACAAGGCTAGCATAGCGTCAGCCTAATATCCTCTTGGTAAACACTGTCCACTGACATCTTATATGATGTCACAGCAACTTTTTTAAAGTACCTGTAGAGCTACAACTCTATTTTACAAGTATCTGAAGTTCCAGTATCTGTTTCAATCTTTTCCTTCCATTTGAAAAATACTTTAAGATCAATAAATTCAATCAATAATTTGAATCGTAATAATGATAATCCTGACAATGATAAGTCAGTTTGGAAAAATCATTGAAGAAAAGAGTAGTGGTGTTCTGGTCTTATCAACAAGCAGGCAAAGTATCAGCTTTTAGGCTAAGGAGCTATTCCATGTGTATCTTTATTCATCCATCCATCGTCTACCGCTTAACCCTCAGGGTCACCGAGGATGCTGGAGCCTATTCCATCTGCCATTGGGCAAGAGGCGGGGTACACCCTAGACTGGTTGCCAGTCAATCGCAGGGCCACATATATAGACAGATAACCATTCACTCACTCACTCATTCGGGGCCATTTTCCTAGTTCTTTTAAATTAACCTGCTGCATGTTTTTGGACTGTGGAAGGAAACCGGAGAACCTGGAAGAAACCCACGCAGACACAGGGAGGACATGCAAACTCCACATAGAAAGGTCCCCTTGTTGGAATCAAACCAGGGTCCTTCGTGCTATGAGGCTGACGTGCTAACAACTGCACCACTGTGCTACCTGGGTTTCTTTATTTCCTCCTAAAATCAAGTTATATACAAAATAATTTTGAATCAATGACTATTTGTAGAAACTCAACTCAGTATTTGTCCTTTCTGGAAGCATGAATTTGCCCCAGTTGTATTTCATATAACTAAACTTCTAAACCTGCATCCATCTCTGTTAGAAGTGTTTATGCAAAGAAACCTTAAAGCAAAATTTGTCCTTATTTACCTTTAGACTTTTCTTGTCAACAGTCTAATCACAGTGTGACTGACTGACGCTGACCCACCTGAGCCGCACACACTAATGCACTGTCATCAAAGTTGGGTTGTCGACTGCAATGTCAATCCGGATTTACTAATGTTTTTAATGGAGGTAGATCAAAATGCAGATGTCTCTTCAGTCACTGTCCAGCTAAACAGTCATAAGGCAGGGGGACAAAATCAAACCCTAATTGAGACCATAAAACAAAGCAATTGCTTGCTGGAACTTTCAATTAAATCTGGCCTTTATCGAAGACAAACATTGTCTTTGATAAAGACACCACAGGTCACTGAGCTCTTACAAACATCTCACACTCCCTATCGCCTTGATTGCCAAATACCCTACTAGTAACATCTTTCAAGTCCTTTATTTTATTTTTCCCTAATTTTAACATTTGTAGTATCTCTGCTAGCTGCATAAGCATGTTAAACTGTTGTTGTTTTTATCACTTCCAGGATGAAAATGACAACCCACCTGAGTTCAGCAAGCCATCATACATTGTCAAAATTCCAGAGAACATGATTGCTGGTGAGTCAAGTTATAATTTTGTGTTGACTTATGGTCTGGCACATCAAGTACAAATAAACGCCAACTAAACTCTCCAAATGCTAAATCTTATCTGAAATTATTTTACTTTAATGTACTCCAGAAATACCTTTGCCTTGTATGTTTATATGTGTTATTTTATATTATTCTTCTGGCCTTGGTTGTTTTATTTGTTTAGCTTCGGCACTGTGTTTTAGACTGCAGGATATTGACTATTCAAAGGAAAATCACTAGCCAATTCTTCTTCATTCTCATGCATACAATCAGAAGTCTGTTTTATCCCAGCCAATAGATATGTTTCCAATTGGTGGAGGGAAATTAGATATTTGACTACCTCTTTCTCTCTCTGAGCTTCAGCAGATGCTGGCCACTTTTTGTTTGCTAGACCCGAGTGCAAGAAGCATATTGTTGAGTAGCTTGGGCCATGGCTGAGAATTAGGGGACTTTGGCTAAAGTGCTCGAGTCTGAGCTTCAAGGCTGAGCTCCAGGCTAGCCCTGCGGGCCTGGCTAGCCTCTCTCCTATTTGCCTGCCTCTGTATTGATCTGCCATGTGCCCTTGTGTAGCCTGTGCCAAACAAGCTGATAATCCACTAATCCATAAACCCACTCACTGCCATGCCAGCTTTGAAGGGGGCGGTGAAGAAATTAGTTCTCTGAATGCCATTTTAGTCTATCTCCAGCAGTTTGTCTTTCAATGTCTGTCTTTCCTCTTTGCTAGACTTCACTTATCTTTCCCATGACTCTTTTTTCTCCCACTCCCGGGGTTATAACTATCTCCATCCTTCACTTCCTCTCCTCCACAGGGGCCACTGTACTGCTTGTGAATGCGACTGATTTGGACGCCTCTCGGGAATTTGGCCAGGCTTCACTGATCTACTCCCTGGAGGGCTCCTCCCAATTTCGTCTCAACTCTCGTTCAGGTATATTTGCACCTCTGTGAACTATCTTAGTCGTACACCTTTTCACATTTTTGCATTCTAAACATATTTCTTATCAAACCAATGTTCTTTTCAGGAGAGATCACCACCACAGCTTTGCTTGACAGAGAGCTGAAGTCTGAGTATATCTTAATAGTCAGAGCTGTAGACGGAGGTGTTGGCCCGCAACAAAAGACTGGGATCGCTACGGTAAAGGCCTTTGGAAGTTGTTCATTCAGCCTTGAAATTTAGAACAAACTCCAGTATCCTCAATACTCTGTAGCCTGTCTCTTTTTACCAAAAACACGCAACAATACCCATTTAATTGTGATCATAATTTGCACTCTCCTTTACCCTTTTCCACAATCCACACTTCCTCAAGGTAAACATAACCATTCTGGACATCAACGACAATGCCCCTGTGTGGAGGGATGAGCCATACCATGCCAATGTGGTGGAGATGAGCCCAAAAAACACTGATGTGATTTCTGTGAGTGCACACAGTCTGGCTCAATTACCTTAATATAACAACTTTGTCAGCAAAGCTGGCTAGATTGTATTAAGAACAACTACCAAATGCTAGAATTATCATCTTATATGAATATTATATGTATTTCATTCATTTCAGCTTTTTAAGTCTCACCCCATATTCAAATTGCTTTAGCAATATTTGCAATTTGATGTAACAGGAGAAGTGGTGCACATGACCCAGTGTAGTCCCAAAACAAAATCTTGTACTAGATCTAACCATACCTCAACCACCTGTTGAGAGATCACAAAGCATCCTAATCTGCCAAAGTACAGCTTTAACGCATGTAGCATTTTCATTTAAAGTTGATTTGGAAAGGGATTCATGTTTTCTCTTTGTCTCATAACATCTATATACTGTGTACTCGTGGTTCTATTTTCAAAAAATATATAAACAAGGTAAAATTTATTTTCCTTTAAATATTTAGTAAATCTTTGATAAACTAAAAAGTTAGATCGGCCGCCATAGATGGACCCTTGAGTAGGTCATCATAAAGTAAACAATTAAATGCTACCCCAAACTCTCAGTGTCCTGCTGGTGTCTTTGGCAACAAGTTGTTGGAAATTAAACCTTGATCATTCATTAATTAAAGAGAAGTAAGTGAGTGTAATTAAGGGGAGCCCGATTGCTAATTAAAATGTAGCCTGCAGTCCTCTGCATAGCAAATTATTCAGCTTCTAGGCACAAAAGGAAGCAAGATCCCATCTTGCTGGGCAAAAGAGACAAAGAGATGATGAAGAAGAATACAAGAATGTTGAAGAGCTCAAGTGCTGCAACATTGGCCACTTGCTCTGCCCTCTTTTTTTTTGCAGCCACTAAGGTAACGCAAACTGAATGTGCATATGGCATTGTTAGCTTTATGACAATTTTTCAATAAATTGAACCCTCCCAGGGTCCCAGTGCTCTACCAGCCACAGGTTTGCCATTGTTTCAATGGTTAATGGAACCCTTCTGATGGTTCTTCATGAAGGTGTCCAAAGTACCAATGAACTTGGTCACAGTGTCCAATGAAAGGCTCAGCCAATATACTCATCATCCAGCACATATACATTTGTGATCTTCCTCTAATTCCTCTATTCTCTATTTACCATTCTGTCAGCACCGACCAAATCTACAGTTCAATAGACAAGGTTGATATATTTGCTCTCCAGTCTTTTAATATGCACTGCTCAGGCCAGAATTGATTAGTCCATCTGGCCCCAGCCAGACAGTTCCTAACATCTTATATCACCTCCGTTTGTCTTTGCAGTTGCCAACCAATGAGCCTGTGGGTTTGCCTGCCTACTATATCCCGTCAATAATTAAATACCTGCAAAACCTTTGTTCCTCTAATGACCAATTAACCAGTTTCCAGCTTTTTTATTCAGTACACTGAATAATTGATCTGCTATTTAAAAATCAGCTAGTGTTTTGGTCGGCACCCAGTCTGACACATTCATCACCCATTGCCAATTTGTGTCAGAAAAGAGACGCAGCCATTTTTCCTTCAACTGATTTATTAGTATGAGCAGTTCGAGGAAGCTGCATTTGTATAGATGCTCTTGGCTGAGGAGGGGATGCACTCATTCATATAATCCTTGCTCTGCTATTATGTTTTTACCATCCCTAATTCATCTCTTCGTTTCATCCCCTCCGTTTTCCTGATGTTGTATTTCTAAAAGCAGCTCTGTCCTTACACCTCTTAAAAGTTTCTACTTAGGTCCATTTTAGCAAGACATGCTAACTTGTACTTGTTAGTATAGTATAGAGCAAAGAGACACAGGTGTCTTGTTTGAACAAGGATTAAAGGGATATGTTAAATATCCATTAAGGCAACCCCTCTCACATTTCCTGTCCAGGTGATAGCCGTGGATGCAGACAATGGGGAAAACGGAACGGTGGAGTATAGTATCAGTCCAGAGAACCCTTTCTACACCATAAATAGCAGCACTGGGAAGATCCGCACCAGTGGGGTAACCTTGGACAGGGAAAGCTCCAAGCCCAAGGACACCGAGCTCATGACAGCTATCATTATCTCTGCTTTTGACCGTGAGTTGTTTGCGTGTATGTCTCTGTGTAGGAAGGTCTCCATAGTCACACACACCGGAAGTAGTTGAAATTTTCCTGACTCGTGAAACGTATAACCATTTTACAAGCAGCAGTTGGATGACTATCATTTACAAGATTTTAATTTCATGTGATTAGTCTCAGTATTCATACCTTAAGTCTCAAGTTTTATGTCAGTCATGATACTTTTTATCATGGCTTGTATATTCCATTGACTGTGGAATGGTGGGTATGTGTATTTTTATATCTCTCTGGCGCCCTCCTTAGGCGGCACCCCTCCTGTGCGTGCATCGACAAGTACCACAGTATTTGTCAACCTGCTAGATCTCAATGACAATGACCCAGCTTTTGTCAATCTGCCGTTTGTGGCTGAAGTGCCAGAGGGACTACCTATCGGATCCTCTGTTTATAAGGTAAAAAAAAGAGGGAAAACTTGAACAGAAACCATATATCAGAAAGAAATTGTTGACTGTTAATACATAATATGTAGTAAATTGAAACTCTCATGAGTGTATGAAACCTGAGCCTTCTATGATTTATCCAATCAATTTTTCACCCAGGTCCAAGTAGAGGACCCAGATCAGGACAAGAATGGTTTGATCACAATGGCCTTACAGATGGGTATGCCACGCTTGGACTTCTACCTGAACACCTCCACTGGCATTCTAACCTCCACAGCAATCCTTGATCGAGAGCAAATTGCACAGTACCATTTGAGAATTATAGCCTATGATGCTGGAAAGTTTCCCCGCACTTCCACTTCAACACTCACAGTTACAGGTAAGTCTTTGGCTGATGATGATGATACATTGAATGCGATTTACCCTGTTCTCTCTTATGAAATTATATATATATGTATATATACATATATATATATATAATATAATATATACTGAAATTGGGGTGATGCAAGGCGTTGTTAAAATTTTTTTAAAGGTCTATGTAATATAAAGTGGATGAATGAATAACATATACTTGAACTTTACAAGTGATTGTATTCAAAGCCAAAGATTTAACACATGTTCTTTATGTCACGCTGCTTCCTTATTTGTGCTCACGTGCACATGTGTGTCCTAATGAAATTCTGTCTATCTGTATCTTTGTATGGGGGGGCAGTTCTGGATGCAAATGATGAGACACCCACCTTCAATCCCCAAATGTACAACATCTCCCTGAAAGAGAGTGTCCCTCGAGACCACATTGTCGCCCGCCTCAGCTGTTCTGACAATGACGCAGGCCTCAATGCCGAACTCAGTTACTTCATAACAGGTTAGAAGTTGAAGTGGGTGCTGTTTCAGTATCTGTGGGCTAAAAAGCAATATTACAGGAACTATGAGCAGAGTGTAGTTTTTTTGTCCATTCATAGCTATGTGATTTCACATAATTAACTGTAGGTGATTTTACTGTAAAATATTTTACCAGTAAATTGTTTTGCCAAAGTTTGTGTTTTGTATTTGAAGGTGGTAACCAGGATGGCAAATTCAGTGTGGGCTTCAGAGACGGTATTCTTCGGACAGTGGTTGGCCTTGACAGAGAAACCCAGGCTGCATACACACTGGTTGTTGAAGCGATAGGTATGCCAGGAATTACTGTATTTTTTGTTTTGATAGAAATCCTTAACATCCTTTATATTGTCATTTTCAAAGAGAATGTATTTTGTTATAATTGTGCTTGTTTTCTCTGTCTTTGAGTCATTCAAAGTTCCTGCTCTTTATGTTTTGATGAAAAAAGTGATATGTGCGCATCTCTGTGATTTCACACTGTTGCTAAACTGCTTTTGTTCCTGTTTGAAAAGAAAGAACAAAACTATGAGGTTTTCCTGTTTTGGAAAGCTATGAGTCCGTTTGGCTTATCTGCTGAGGGGCCAGCAGTAGAAGAGAAAAGAGAAGCACCCAAAACAATACAAAACTGCGCAAGACAAGGGAATTACACGTTTTTGCAATTTTCAAGTGTCTGAGAATGACCAATGTTTCTAATGGGCCAACAATAATCCATTCTTGATCCATTCAACCAGTTATGTTTGAATTTTCCTCTAATTTTCTGAATCTACTTTACCATCTAACTTTGACCTAACATTTTAACATCGAGCATGTTATACTACTATCAAGCTATACCCTTTGGTGTTGTGCCTTAACCTATTTTATATTTGATGGCCCCTTAACAATGTGTGTGCATGTGTGTGTGTGTTTGGATATTCTTAATGTAGACAACGGTCCAGCGGGCAGCAGGAGAACAGGCACAGCCACTGTAATTGTTGAGGTGCAGGATGTTAATGACAACAGACCAATATTCCTCCAAAACAGTTATGAGACCAGCACACTGGAGAGCATACAACAAGGAGCCAGCATTCTTCAGGTAGGACCATATACAATTAAAATGTATCAAGACAAAATGCAAACTCCTCAGTTTTACTTTAAAAAAGAATGACTTTATTACAATCTAAATGTAACAATCAAAGTATGGCAAGATTCAGATGGCTCAAGTTGCATTTTTCTGTTCAGTATTGATCATCCATCATTCACAAAAATTATGACAGTAGGTTCAAGACTGATTGTGACCAACAAGAAACTGCACTGTTCAAAAATTCCTAGGGTATCTAGGTGCTAAATAATGTTATACATGGGTTTTACCGCATTAGAGTTAGCAGCTTGACTTCAGGGGAATGATTTGTCCGTTGGCTTTAAATGGATTTCAAATGAATGACCTAACTTCTTTTGGAAATAGTAAGTATACCTAATTGAGCTGTTGACGACCCTAAGTTAAACTATCCAGATAGACATTTCCCTATTGACAACTGATGATTTTTTTTACTGTTTTGAAAAGCTTCAATTTGATTGAATTAAATCCCATATAGATTTTCTGAATGGGATGACTTTGCTAAGAAAATTGATCAAAAGATGTTGGTTAACTCATTATACCTGTAAATATAATGACTTAAGATACAACCATTACCAAGCAGTTTTTGTGAGCCAAATTGGTAAAATAATACCTGTACAAAGTCGACAGAGCGTTTACCAAGCAATCTTTTTTTTTTAATTGAAAATGTATTGTATAAACACTTGATATTAGTGACAAAACTGAATCATAAAAAAACAGTGTAAATCTTATTTTATAAAGTCAAGCCTTGGTCAGTCCCAGTGTTAGATTTCAGTGACACAGTCAAACAGACAAGGCACTGTGAGATGAGGTTCCACACCCACCTGTGGCTGCGGGGTCTGTCTGTGTGGAGACTGGGAAGCATGTGTGCGACTACACTCTTGTGGTCTGTGATGAGGTGGCCTCCGAAAAGAGAGGTTGTATGAACGCCGGTAGGAGCCCAGTCTCTTCCACACCTTGAGCTGCGGCTCACTGGACTGGCCTCTCCCATAGGTCAAACTCTCCCCGGCGCGACAGCTGGCCTCTGTGTCTGCATCCTGTTCTGAGGGCCTGCACACTGCCAGAAAGACTGCTAGCCCTGCAAGCAGCAGTGATAAACCAAGCACAACTATGATTGTAAATTGTGGGTCATGGATGGCTGAGGAGTAGGATAGTGTGGGGGGGATTGTGGGAGAAATGGCCGTGGTCGTCAGACTGCAAACAGTGATGTTTTCTGCATCGACAGAAATAGTTGTGTCGGTGCCTGAGTCACTGCTGTTCATGATGTCCTGGTCCTGGATGAACAGAGCAACATATTTCTGTTAGTTGTGTGTGTATGTATCATTTCACCTTTTGTTTTGTGTGTGTGAGTGTGCATGTAGTCAGCTTTTAGCCAGCATACCTCTCTTAATTATCAGGTTTTTGTTCTACTCACAAAGCCCTACAAATCCAGCAACATTCTGTTTGTTGATATATTTCCCTGTACTGGCATCACAGACTTAGCTTTTAGCCTTACATGCAGACATATTTAAATTTATGTAGAAACAGGCAGATTTCTTGCCTTACCATAGGATTCCTTTCAGGAAAGGTCCTTGATTTCTGAAATTAAGTATTCATTAAGATGAAAGCAAGAAAATATTTTCTGCAGAGATACATCATTGACTCTGACATCAGTTGCCCAGTTTGATACAATCTAATTTAAAATGAGTCCTAATCATTTAAACCAAATGTGTACATAGTCAAATTCTAATACGACACTCTCTTCAAAATCCAATAGACATTGTGCAATCACAGAAGCACATTTGAAGCTATGGATTTTGTAAGCTTCATCTCAAAAACAGACTTTACAGCTCCATTTTCATCTTTAGCGCTGTATGTGATATGCATCAAATTGGCACATTTCTTGAGTGCATCAGTTATGTCATCTTATTTATGCCAACTTTAACAATACAAAATGATTGATGTTTCTTATTTTCTTATATAACGGATCTGCTATAAGAACCCTGAAAATATGAATACTCACATCCACACTTTAGACTCTTTAAGCAGTACCTTGCCTGGTTCCAGTAACTGAGGTGAGATCGTGGCTACTCACACTTGTTTTCCCCCCTTAAAATGCTGCTTTCCTAGCGACAGAGAGAAAGAGGGAAGAAGAAGGGAACAAGGGGAGAAAGGAGAAAAATGTGGGTAATAGCTCCAGCCTTGAGACATCTTATTTTTGTTTCAATCCCAGGGAACAAAACACAGTAATGTGTGTTCTGAGCCATGTAGAGGATTAGTTTATTATCCCTCAATACTTACACTCCACATGATTACTCTGACAACATCTGGCTTTATATGCAATAAAGTTTCACACTTTTTACACCCCCTCTTATGGCCTAAGTGGTGCAGTCCGCTGTGTAATACCCTATTCATCAGTTACGAATCTGACCCCCCAGACTTTTTTTCTCTTCTCTCCCCGTCGCCCCTCCTCTTTTCTTCTCTCCCCTCCGCATCTCTTTATAAAGCTAATGAGACTGAAGTTGGGCCCCATTTCACGTAGAAAGAGACAGAGAGCAAAGGAGGACGCACAGGGAAAAAGGAAGGAAGACTGTGGCTGTGGGTGTGTCTTTATTTGTTGGTACCTGAGGGCAAATAAATATCCCATATAAAAGTGAATATGCACTTTTTAGGTGCCATCATAGGTTCTCCAGCTTCAAAGCGGGAACCAGGCATGGCATGAGTTCAGCCACATCAAGTGCCAGCAACCCTGTGACTTTCTGGCCTCAGCAGTTAGTCCTATGATATGGCCCATTCAGCGGCACCACAGCATGCGCCACTATTTATCTGGAGATGCTGTGGAGCCGAGATGTCTGTGCAGGGCTTTGGTACTTCCCACTGCTCCTGGCTTTATGCCGATGGTAGAGGGTTAAAGGTACTCACTGCCAAGCTATGTTGTTGTTGTTGCAAAAGGACACGTGGTGCCAGTGGATGAAAAGGGGAGGAGGGCGTGATTGGAGTTTATCCACCTGATCATGGAAACCGTTTGGTAAATTTAAAATGTGCATCAAGTTCAATATGCACTGTCTCTCATATTGACTTCATGGAGCAAACTTGCAGGAGACAGAAATGCAGTTTTCTAAAAAGATGACCAATAATCACATTCAGGTGCATGACAACAGATAGAGCACTTTTTACAAATATTTAGAACAATATAAAACTCCTTCCTGTTGCAAATCCCACACCAGAGTAGTAGTTTGTAACAGAAGTCATGTAATTGGGGGAAAAAAAGTACTATTTGATTGAAGATTTCCATGAGAAATAACACTTTTACCAAAAACTGCAAATACTTGGTATCGTACGTAGGGTTTGTTTTCTGTCTTCATTAAAATCAGTCCAAAATTGGGATGATTTTAAGATAGTTGGTTGACCTCGACACTTTGTATTTGTTTTAACAGGTAAAAGCAACAGATGCAGACCAGGGGGAGAATGGATGGGTTCTATACAGGATCCTTACTGGTCAGTGCATCTCCCTTTCTATATATTTTGGTAAAACCTGTTCCACAAGGTTAGAGACAAGTAAAAGTTATCAAAAAAAACTTCTATGATCATGTTTCTTGTTTTCAGAGCAATTTTACAAAACAGCAATTTTCTATGCCTCTAAGGCATCGCTTTCCACGAGAAAAATACTACTAATTTGAGGGGTGTGAAATAAGCAGATGCCTGCAGAGAATATTCAAACTAGAGAATAAGTTAAATGTTTTGCTACAGAAGGGATAATAATAACCCGTTTTTATTAAAAGTTTTTTGCTCTGTCGGACTTCTGTTGCACTATGTTTGTGTGGGTATTTTTGTACATGAATACAGGGAACAGTGACAACCTGTTCAGAATAGACAAACAGACAGGCCTGGTGACAAGAGGCCCTCGGGCTTTGGACAGAGAGACCAGCAGCTCCCATGTGTTGGAAGTGGAGGCCTATAACAGCGATGAGGGCAGTATGAGGAGTGCTGTTAGGGTGAGAATAAAGTTTTTATACTATTTCTATAAAAGACCTACTCGAATGTGTCTTTCTAACTAATTTGAGATGAAATATGTCCAAAGAGTTTAACATCCATTAAATAAGACAAGTACAGACTTTAATGCCTCTGTTTTTTACCTAAAAAATTTGGTTGTTTCCTCAAAGTTAAACTGCACAGATAATTTGCACTGACAAATGTCTGCTGTGTAGGTGATAATATATGTGGATGATGCCAATGATGAGGAACCAGTATTCACACAACAACAATACAACCGTCTGGGCCTTAGGGAGACTGCAGGCATTGGCACCTCTGTGATTGTGGTTCGTGCTACAGACCCTGACTCAGGTGAGTTCAGCCTAAGATGAGACGGAATAAAAACATACTGGTGTGTTGTTGTATGGCTGCAATTTTTGTTTAGGTCCTTTTCATTCAGGTTTCATCAGCATAAATTAGAGGAATGTGAGTGGCTCCTCAAGTGCTCAGGATTTGAAAAGAATGTATATTACTTTATTTCTAAACATATGTATCTCATTTCTTCCCTCTGTCACACAGAAAGAAGTATTTACTGTAATCTTTGAAACCTAGATCTCTTACTTCTGCTTCACTCTTCAAACTTCTTCTATTCACTTCCCGTTGTGGAAAAACACCTTCAGTTGTATTTAGTGATGTGACACACATTTTCCACAACATTAGTTCAGGCATCATTTAGAAATAAACAAATCCTAGCCAAAAATACAACAAACTGTGAGCAGTAATGCAAAATAAATGTGAATGCTGTTTGTTGGCATGTAATTAAACTAAAAAGTAAAGCTCCAGTACTGTGACTAAAATGTGCACACTTTTATAGAAATATTGCTTATTTATTAGGGTGGCCCAGGCTTTTAACCATTGGGTGCTCAAAAGGCTCGGTTAACCGCACACACTCACACAGATATTGGCCGATCATAACAAGATGATACCCATTGGTCTAGGAGGAGATATTTTCAAGAAAAAAATTGTGACATACACTCAGCAAAATGAACAAACATACAGACATGCAACACTCACACGCACACACGCGCGCACACACACACACACACACACACACACATACACATAAACACAGAGGAAGCGATTCAGAACTTGAGGATGTTGGTGCAACTCTGTCGATGCCAAGTGTAAAACCTCACTGTTGAGGGAGAAGAAAAACTGAAAAGCTGTAACAATGAGTGAATATGAGTTGGAAAATAAAATATTTTACAAAACCTTGTTGTACACCATTACATCATTTATAGGTTGACATCCCATACTTTTTCGCTTCTGTATATACAGGTGATGGAGGATCTGTAGCTTATGCTCTTGTGTCTGGCTCAGATCGCAAGTTTGAGGTAGATGTCAGCACTGGCCTCATCACTACGGTAGACTACCTGGACTATGAGACCAAGACCACCTATCTGATGAACGTCTCAGCCACTGACCAGGCCCCACCATTCCACAAAGGCTTCTGCACTGTCTATATCACTTTACTGAATGAGCTTGATGAGGCTGTGGCCTTCTTCTTAGCTGGCTATGAAGCCTCATTGGACGAGAACATTGCCACGGGCACCGAGGTGGTCCAGGTTCAGGCCCAGTCAGCTGACAACTTAAACCAGCTGACTTACAGATTCGATCCTGATACATCTCCTGCAGCTCTGGCTCTGTTCAAGATAGATAGCATCACAGTAAGCGGGGCAAATAATGTCTGAGTAATGTACATATGTGTTAAAAACACTTAAAAGACAACACCCTTCTTTTACAGAGTATGTTTTATATCCATTAGCAAGTGTCTTTATTTGTGATTTCAGATAGTACTTCCTTCTTCATCATTGTATCTTGATCAAAGGGAATACTTCCTCTGATGTAATTTGACATTTTGTATTGAAAAGTTTTCATTTTGTTTTTTTGCTTTTTATTTTTACTGGCATTCCACTTGGTTTGGTTCTGCGTCTCTTTTTTCTTTGTTAGATTTTTTTTCAAAAAGATTAATCTTTTATCTTTATTGCGGCCAAAAAACAATATTTTATCCAATGTGCGGGATCTTTCAGGGCCGGATCACAGTGACTGGTCAGCTGGACAGAGAAAAGGGGGATATGTACACTTTGACTGTTGTAGCTGATGACGGAGGACCTAAAAAGGACTCCACTGTGGTATGGTATTTCACACTGAATTTTGTCCATTTATGGCCAGTCTTCTTTTTACATGAAGCATGTTATAGCATATGTGTATTCATTGGAAAACTTAATTGCCTTTTTTGTATTTACATCTCTTACTGAATCTGCAGAAGGTAAGACTTTCAAATCTTTGTATTTACACATCATATCAAAAAGGGTGTAATTGTTCAGGGTTATCTTAAAGTCAGCAGAAAAAATGTTAGTCTATTCTCTTTACAGGTGTCAATCGCTATATTAGATGAAAATGATAACGGTCCAGAGTTTGATATCACATCTGATACTTCAGTGGACATTCTGGAGAACACACCAATTGGGAAGAAAGTTGCAGTAGTGCTTGGACGGGATAAAGATGTTGGTTTGAATGGACTGGTGAGATAAAGAGAAATGGAGTTAACAAAGATTCTATAATACCAAATTTTCTGCTCAGTGTTGAAAGCCTTGTATGTAATTACATTACCTGTGTAGGATAAGCAGGAATTTGTTCACTATTTGTGAAAAATAGTGTGGATATTATTTTTTTCTTAGTTGTTTTGGGTTTTGTGTTTCTACAACCTTTTATGCACCTAACAATGTCTGTTTCTGATGTTCAGTTTATGTATCTACTTCCAGAACAAGACAGAATACTAGTTCATTTTCTCTTCTGATTCTTAACCATGTGTTAAGAGTTTCTTACTGTTCAGAACTATACATGTTCAGCTTTTAATGTAAAAACCTAAAGGTTACAATTACGATATGCATATGGCTCATGGCTCAATGATAGTCAAAAATGTTTGACCTTTTATTCTTTGACTTTTTTTTTTCCAACCGCCTCGTAATGTGTGACTCCATCACTTAGGTCAACTTCACTCTGGTAGCAGGCAACATGGAGGACGTTTTTAAGATAAAGACAGTAAACCACACCTATGGGGAGGTCTTTGTCAATGCTCCTCTGGACAGAGAGTCTGTGGACCGTTATCTACTCAAGGTCAACAGCAATCTACACTTCTATCAGATCAGTTACACAAAAAGCCACAAACACAAAAAGCCACAAACAGCGTGGCTGCCATTTTTTCTTAGAGCATTAGAGATTTATGCCATTTTTTTTCATTGATGGAGATGTATCTCAGAATTTTCTTCATTATAAGGGTATTTATATGTAAAATACCTCCTTTAAAACTTAATGGAATGTTGTTTGTCATTTAAACTAAACCTTGTATATATTGTATTCAACCCCAAACCTCAAACCAAGGTTTGTTAAAACAGGTTGTTGCAGCTTGTTAAAATTTTTCTAAAACCAAAAAGGCTTTTGAATATAAAAAATTGTATGTACTGTATAAATGTGTGTGTGTGTGTGTGTGTGTGTGTGTGTGTGTGTGTGTGTGTGTGTGTGTGTGTGTGTGTGTGTGCGCGCGTGTGCGCGCGCGTGCCTTTTAGGGTTTTACAGCATTAATATTATTTGTGTGAGTTTTTATTTTTACTTTTTACAGAGCAGCACTTTAAACTTTTCTGTCAATGCAACAGTTTAGGATAGATATTGAATTTTGGATTGTACCCAACGAATCCAAATACAAAATTAGTCTTACATCCTAGTACCGATGCATCTCCATGTTTTTACAGGTGCGGGCCATGGACAATGGTTCACCTCCCAGACACAGAGACCACTCTCTCACCATCAACATCCTAGATGTCAATGATAATGCACCTGTTATTGAAAGACAGAGGGGCTACAACGTCAGCATAAATGAGGTGGGATAGTAAGCCCAATGCATCAAATGGAGCATGTGCTCATTCTCTGCTTTTGATTAGCATGTTTCGATAATGTTTATTATCATGGTAAAAACTGGTTATTTTGTGTCACTACATGGTATGTCTATGTTGTTGTTGAAAAATGGGAACTGAAAAGTATTTTCCAATTTAAAATACAGAATGTTGGAGGTGGCACATCAGTACTGCGTGTAATGGCTACTGACAGAGACATTGGCTCAAATGCCATGCTGTTTTACTACATCACTGCCGGAAATCAAGATCTGACCTTCCGCATGGATCGTGTGACAGGAGAGATGGTGACTCGGCCTGCCCCTCCTGACCGGGAACGCCAGCAAGAATACCGCCTGACTGTCACTGTGGAAGATGATGGAACACCCCCTCTGTCGGTAAGAAGAGACAAAAGTAGATCAAGCCGAACTTTCTATTTATCTATTTTTAGATAAAGCAACCAATTGTTTAACCATCATGAAACTTTGTTTACTCCATGAATATAAGTCTTCAGTGACTTGTTTCATTCTTGATACATTATCTGGGGTCACTTGGAAGTTACAGCAACACAATACCAATGTGCTTCTGTTTGTTGAATGACTCTAGTAGAATCAAAATTAAGGGGCAACTGATCACTCACTAGTTACACTAGCTTCATAGACATGGCTTAATATTGTCAACACACTAATGTTACAAGTATTATCATCTGTATGCATTGGTTGTGAACAGGACAGCCATATTTCACAACAGAGCAACACTTAAATGTTGTTACTTTCCTCGTGAACAATTGCCTGCAATATTGAACTGATCCATTAGATGTGACCACAGACAAGAGTTAAGACTCTGCCTGCTTAATCATGTGACTGTCAGACATTTCATATATATGTAGCTTTCATTAAAACTCCTGTCTTGATCACATTGTGATGGGAGTTTTACAAAACTGATTAAGACTTTTTTGCTTTCCAATACTGTCAATAGAGGAAGAATGACAGTGGGAATGGGCCAGGCAGGAGTCCCCCTCCCCCTTTCAGGTCTATCTCCTCTCATATACCAAATTAATAAGATTGTTTCATCATTTCCTCCCCCCAGTGTCAGTCCTGGTTGCACCATCACAGAAGAACATTAGTAGAACAATCTTGTTGCCTCTGCAATGACTCCCCAGGTAGATCATTTTTAGAGATTTTCCCGCAGGAACGGACAATGACTCAGAAGAGTAGACCTGGGGCTTTGTCGTGATAGAGTCCCACTTTATTTATCAAGGTACATGCAGCACTGTGAAATGCATTATTATCCAGAAGAAACATGCATTCACAGCATTTTTTCGGCCTCTAATGCAAGCTTTGAACTGTATAAAGCATAAAACCCATACAGACAGTGCAAAATTGCACACATACAATTGGTTAAGACACATACACACACATTCTTACACTGAGGAAAAATTAAATACGAAATTATAAGACCATCTTTTGAACGCTCAGGCATTCAATAAAATGAACAAAAAGCATAATACCCTGTCCTCCAGCTTTTTTGCATCCTCAGGTGGTATCCTCTTCGCACCTGCTGTTTTACAACCCAGTGAGAGGAAACCAACAGTGGTTTCTGACTATCACAAAAACAACAACAGAGCCATACATACTGTATGCTTTATAATGTTTAAAAATGTGCTTTTACTCTTTCGCAAAATTATCCATTAAAAAAAATTTAACACATTTGAAAAATTCACATAATGAATGATATAAGAAAATACACTGTATAGTAAATCTAACTCAGTTTCAACAAAAACCTGCTTAGTTTCTACTGAGATGCAATAACGAATCAGCACATGATCATAAATGACTTTGATAATGTTTTCAGAAATGTATGATTTTCAGTACTTAATGAAAATAAGGATATTCATACTCAAAGTGAAATACTGCAGCTGTTACAAAATACAAAAGCAGCGGTATTCTGAGCAATAGAGCTGACAGGAATTGTTGTAACAGAAGAGAAACATATAGAAGTTTACAGTAAGTGACACATAGGATGGTGTAATGCCAGAGAGTTATATTTGGCAACTTATAGCCTTAAGATTGGTTCATTTATTCAGGACCAAAATATAAATCTTATTGTTTTGGGTTTTGACGTCTTTGGTTAATATCATCTATCAAGATGTGTTGAGCCAACGATATAAAATAAAAAATCCAGGGTGTCCTTCAAGATCATGAGGGATAAATTTAAATTATTTTACCCCCAAGACTACTTATCTCACTGAAGACCACTCCTCCATTTTGGGGGGTTATATAATAACAGCGATGCTAATAACATGTTTCATAGACAGTTAGTGTAATCAACATAACTGTAATATGTAAACATACACAGAGTTCTGTATTAAAGGAAATCAGGTGACTTACTTTCCACTTGTTGGTTAACTGTAGCTATTCAAATAGAGTGTGTACACAAGCCTAAATGATTGGAACAAACAGGAATTACTTCAGTTTGCTTGAAAAGTACCAAGCACACAAAGTGTGAAGTCGGTATATAAAGTTCAACTGTCCTGCTTTTTTAAGTTCTAACCTGCAACAAGTGTGCAACACAGGAAAATGTCTAAACCACTCTGGTATGGTCTCATTCCTTACTTCCTACCAACAGCCATTGCAGTTGTTATGATAGAGCATTACACCAATGCCAAGGCCCCACACTTGGGATCAGACGTTTCTGGCTGTTACAGTTGGACAAGTTTTTGCACGGATCTCCTCTCTGCAGGCCGGACACTGTGCAGATGATAATCCTAGCAGGGGTAACAGTGAGATAGTTCAAGGGCAACATTGCTTTGGAGGCGTAGAGAGGAAAGGTGAAGTTGCTGCATTTCCGCAGTTCACATGATGAATACAACTTAACCCCATTTCAAGTTAAGGGAAGCCTGGAGACTCTGGGATGGTGTCTGTAAAAAAAGATTTATTCACATTAAAAAAAAAAAAACATTTGCTTTCAGAAAAAAAAATAAAAATAAATAATAATCAGGAATATAGTAATTTACAAGATCCTGTTTCTCTTAAAACGATCTTAACTAACCCATATAGATGTGGAACAAAGAGTACTTGTGTCTGAGTTGCAGCATGTTGGAAGATAACAGGAACTACTATTGATTTCAATGCCTCTCAGCTGAAGGTCACACAGCAAAAAAGATTAAAGAAACACTTGAGGAAGTGTGGTGTGTATTTACAAAACGCATAACCTTGGATATAGAACCAGGCAGGGCATTCTATCTTACTTCAAGCAACGGGCAAGGAAAATGCAAAGTCTTGTTTTAACAGAAATTTCCCCAGTAGTGTCATTACACATAACTAGTTTCAGTATTACACAGAGGTAGCAAAGTTAAAGCATCTCAATTATGGTTCTGTTACAAAGTAATGTAATGGTCAAATGTGAGGGTTTTATTGTTCTGTTTTCTTTCTTTTTAAGTCTACCCAAACTCCCAAGTGTGTGGTGCCAGGAAACAGGCCAATCCATTTTAGTTTGCTTGGAATGTCCTTAGAGGTACCCTTGGACTTTGTAGACAAGCACTCGGGATCGAACACCTTCACTTGAATGTATGTGTCAGTATTATTTCAGGCCGAATCCAAGTCTGAAAGGATCATGGGAACCATTTGTTTAAAATGAGAATTGTATCGTTATTCAGAATACTGCTGTTTTTGGAGAACTGAGAGCATTAACATAAGCAGGAGGGTTCAGCTGCATTGACTCTTCCTAACCAGACGTTTTGTGAGCACATCACAATGTGTGCAGCTGTTTACACAGTGAACATGAAATACAGCGTGTGTATATTTTTCTGCAGAGACTTCCATCAAATCCAGGATGTTTCAAACACATGCTCAACTGTGGTTTCGGTTTGGTTGTAAGATTTTTGACACACTAAGCACATTTAGAAATAGGGTGTACCTGATCCATGTTCCTTAGAACAGAACAAAAAAACATCCATTCATTATTTGAAATATAATGATAATTTGATGTGGAGGTGGTCAGGTGTTTGCTTCTGTGGATGACAAGGACTGTTGTCTGTAATTTTTATTCTTTTTTTGTACCATGGCCAAAATATTTTGGATGACTGTCTTTGGGTTGATGAGATGTGTTAGGCCTATCTTCCATTTTGTTCTGTCTCTGTGTCTTTATTCATCTGATTTTACAAGTATAGTTTTTAATTTCATTTGCCTGACTTAATTCATGGCAGCAATTGTTGTCATTTCCTATGTTTTAATGCTGTGGACACAACAGACAAAGTCAATGCACTTGTGTCTACCTGGTTTTAAGATGAATATCTGATTCTCGATGGAAAATATCTTCTCGAGTTAACATGAACCTGCAGCCACCATTATCACTGATCCATTGATGTGACTCTTAAATGGAAGTGTAAATTCTCTGATACTTGATGCCTGTCCTTGTCAGTCTTCCTATCTGACCCAATTAGCTCTGTGAAGCTTGACAAATGCTTTCATAAAAAATAGACGAAGCATCTGTTTTTGGTGGTTGTGATCACAGTTGTCCTTATGATTTACTGTGATGCAGAGGAGTATACCCACATCTTGATGTGTTGCCCCTACCTTCAGTTGGGAAGAAAACATCTCCATGGGAGGGAGGAGAAAGCGGGGTTCCTGGTTCAGACAACAGGTGACGCCCTGTCTCTGATGCCTGCCTGGTCATGATCTGAGAAACGGTGCGGGTCTTTATCTGTGGTGATCCTCCAAGAAACACAGGGTTCTCATGGCCAAGTGCTTCACTGAACAGACATATATAAAAATATAGACATATATATAAAAAAGAAAGAAAATCTGAGAACTTAATGTCATTCTTGCATGAATTAGGATTTCTTTTTTTCACAAAAAATCTAATCAAAACATTTTGAATTAATAAATAATAAACTGATAAATATGTCTTAGAATAATGTGTCAATTAAGTCTAAGATGATTTAAGGCACAATGGGAGTGCTTTTGCTGTGCTCATTGCTCACTCTGTCATCTGTGTTTGACAACTCACATTACATTACAGGAGGATATCCTACAAATAGAGGGCTCATTTATAACAAGGCATCGAACTGTGTTTTGAATCTTAATTTTAATGCAATATCTGGGTGTTTCAGACAACTCATCAGAGGCACTGAGTGGAAACAAGGAAGACACAGAGATCTTCATGCAGAGACAAAAAGAAGATATTCACAAGAGCTTATTTAAGACATATTTGTCAAAATCTCAATGCTGTTTTATAGAATCATGCTCAGTTATGTCTTGGATATATATGCAGGGCAAAGAAGATATTGTGTTTTCCTATATATGGTGGTGTATCTGGAGCTCTTTAGCAGGGATGTAATATATTATGGTCAAAAATTTGTTCCTTGGCAAATAAGAAGTGTGACCAGTACAGTAAATATAACACACACATTTAGCGACATTGTTTTGAAGAGCAGATGTGTTGTTGCACATGGTCTGTGAGAGCAGCTGGTTAACAACTGTGGGAAAACATACCTGTCCATCCTCACCAGCTCTTGTGCACCTGGGACAGGGGGAAATAGGAAATGGGCCATTGTGCATAAATCCAAACAAAGTGGGACACTACAGATAGAGTGTGAATGTTCTTCTTAGTGTGTTGAAATACAGTTAATCCAATTCTCTAAAAGGAAATATGAGTCAGACAGAGCGTTATGGGGAAACCAGAGTACCTGACCCAGGGCATGGACATAAAAAAAATAATGACTGTCAGTTTGTGTGTTTGTGTGTGTGTGTGTGTGTGTGTGTGTGTGTGTGTGTGTGTGTGTGTGTGTGTCTGTGTCTGTGTCTGTGTGTGTGTGTGTGTGTGTGTGTGTGGTGGTAAAACCTACGTCTGTTCGACTGGGCGACGTGCCTCTGTTTGTAAACCAGGACCAAAATAAGAGGCAGTGAGAGCATAGCCAAGATACACGCCGCTACAGCCAAGGCCACTGGCACAGAGCCTGGGGATACAGCAGACAGACTGAGATTTAAATTAACTGGATCGCAAGACAGACTGAGGCTACAATGCAAAAAGCCATTACTATGTCTTCAGTGTAAAAGAAGAACATTTTTAGATTTTTATAAACATTATCTAAATACATTAATTAAATTCCTCTAAATAAAATATTTGATATTGAATCCAATCTAGTCCATCTAAGCAGTTAGATGGGAATTATTGGCCTTGTTAATGAGAGGCTGAAGTGGCTAAAGTTACATTCATATCCAAACATTTGAGTCCAAAATGGTAGCATACCTCCTGGTGTCATGGGATCCCAGATGGTGCACTCACTAGATCCATTCCTTCCTGGAAAAAAGGATAAGTTACATTACTGTATCGGTATGTCACATGTAACCACTGTGGCACAGACCAAATAGGCTTAAAATGATTTTTGGGTTGTTTTACTAATTAACATAGTGTTTAATTACTACAGAGTTACTTAATACCTTCTTGGATCATTTTGCCAAAATGACAACACACACATGAAATTAAGGTCCTTACGGGGTGTAATGTGGAGTATAACATGGCTGTGGGGTCTCTGCAGGATTGTGCCATGATTATGGTCCTTCTGGACATCTAGGACCATACAGCAGTAGCGACCCTGGTCTGCATGGGTCACATTCTTCAGAATTAGCCAAAAGCTCTTTTCTGACGATCCGACTTGCAACCCTGGTGGCAAGCTGTGATTTCTATGGTGATTTTCAGCATGACGAGGACCCATCCATCCAGTACAGTGCTGGTCACTGTGTGGTGTAAAAAGCCATCCAAATTTCAACAAGTCCGTGGGGTGCAATGTACTTCCCCTCTGGTAGCACTCAAGTTTGACTGTTGCACCTTCTGGGCAGGTGTAGTAGCGGTGAGGAGAGGAAACACTCAGGGAGGAGTGGGCATGGGATATCTCACCATTGGCTAGAGAGAAGATTAAAGCGTAGAATAAAGTAAGTGACACATTTCTTAGGTAGACCTCTCCCTAGTAATTTAATACAAGACTAGGATATAGACAGGACACCGTTCAATGGCTGAATGACTCTTGTCAGGTTTATATTCTTCCAATCATTCTGCAAGAGGAATTTTTATGATGTTGGCATTAAAAGCAGTGCCAGAGAAGTTGAGAATCTGTGACTTTGATTAAAAATATCTGAGGAATAAAGTATTTATTCTTTGTGATAAGAAAATCTAGGGTTTTTTTAGTATAATAGGGGCTACCAGTTATTCTAAAATCTATAATTCAAACAGCTTTTTAGCATTTAGCAAATAGACTGCAGATTTATCTTTAAATGTGCTTAAAAATTGCATATTTTAAAAATGTGTTGCATTGATATGACTGGTGAAGATTTTCCTTACAATTCTGCCAAAGAACACAAGTTTCCCATGTCCTATATCTGCACATTCCTTGCATCCTGGTTTTTGTGAAAGTTTAGATCAGACCTCCCTGTTTTTGTTTTACATATTCACAATGGGGTTGGAGATACGAGCTGAAGTAAATATGGAATGCTCCAGTGGGAGTTGAAAAAAATGGTCTTCCAAAACAGTGACTGATACTGGCCAGTAGATAGTGAAACTCATGCAACATGTACCTTCAACATTGTTTTTAACTCTTCTTTTTGGGGAAAAAAATAACTTCCCATACCTTAAATATATAATTTAAGGCTGACAAGCTTTTCAGTGAAACCTTTATAATTTTACTGAAAGGATACATGACTGTTTATATGTACCGTGTCTGTGATACACTTCCCATTTTTGACCACTCTGTGCCAAATGGAGAAAAAGTGACTTCAGAGTTCTATTTGGTGAAAGCCCCCCCTCCAGTCCCCACCCTATCCCTAGTCAGCATCATTAAAACAAAAATCATTGTGTAAACAACCTCTGCCAATATCTAGTTAAACCTCTAAATGCAGACACGAAACTAAAAGAAGACAGCTGGGTAAATTTTTTATAAGTTGCACAAAGCATTCTCACTCCTAGTACTGCTGTCAACCACTTCCTGTTCTGAGGTCTTTTTGCCTGCACAGAGTTGTACAATTAGAGAAACACTATAACGTTTGGTCTAAATCATTATTCCACTGCAAAAACACAAATATGACATATGTATTTTTTGGCTAAGTAGCTTTCAGTCCTCTGAGCAAAAACCAAGGCACACTGTATTCCATATAATGAGGCAGGATTACAGCAGGATCATATCCAGCATTTTAAAAACAAAACAGCAACTCTTTTAGTCAGTTGTTCTGTCTAAAAAGATCATCACCATCATTTGGCCATGAGAAACTACGGAATGATATTGTATCCAAGAATCCTTAGCCGTTTAAATATCCAAAGGCCAAGGAGTTGTGTGTGGTGTGTACATCTTTGCATCTTTTGAAAGGCACAAGATAAAGATCTCTAGTAGAACAAAAGTGTTGATATCCTACCTTTAAAACTACACGTTTGTGTGTTTGAAGATTCACTTTCTGTTGGTATACCTTGCTTTTCAAATTAATCTAACAGAAGTAGAGATAAGGCTAACATTGTAGAGAAAACAGGAAGGATGCACAATTCTGCATGAATGCACTATAGTCAGACAGAAGGATGCACAAAAGTGTGTTTCATTGCAAAGCCTAAGAGTGGGATTTGAAATATTCTTCAGGGTTGGGGGTGGGGGTAGGGAGGGTTGAAGTTTGAGGAATGGATTTCCTTCCTGAGTAGCTCCCACAGCTCCACTTGCCTGTGTCCTTTCTTTTAGAATATAAATCACCAAATGAAATAAACTCTGCTGCTTTGCTCTTTATGAGCTGAAAATAATATCATATCACAAGTGCCCATCCTTTATCTGTACAGATGATCCTGCAAGGATGTTTAATTTATTCCGGAGCCGAAACTCATTCTGCTATACTGATTCAAATGCTACATGTCTGAAAGTTTTAAGTCCATTAAGAGCAGTAACACTGTTGAATATACAGTGTGAGGACACAGAAGTCATCTGTTACAGTCTAGTGTGTTGTCTAAGATATCAATGGGGAAGCACAAGTATTTTTTTTTAGTGGTTACAGTCAACAACCAAGCTGACACAGTAGCTGATTTACCTGTGACCGTTCTTTTGAGCTGTGCTTATTTGCATCCATGTTTGATGAGCAGTGTGCACCAGGTTCTGGTGCATAAACACATTGCTCTGCCCAAGTTATTGTGACCTGGGGGCAATAGAAAGAGCAAGAAGGGTAAATGAAGTGAAACTGTTGCCCTCCTGGCTGTTCATGACACTGTGCAGTGACAATAGGAGGGGGGAGCCCATTCTCTTGTCTTGTTTCACTCTCGTCCTGTCTTTCTCACTGCCTTATCGCTTGACAATTCTTAGTTTCTTTGGTCCAATTTACTTGGCAAAGAGGTATCTTAGCCAACTTGTTTTTGTCACACATTGTCAACTGGTTTTCATCTAAGTGGAATGAACAAATTTTTCACTGACTGTAAACCAAATCATTCTTATGCCACTGTCATGTCAAATACAGTATGTTTTTTTTAGGATGTCTGACAACATGAATCATGTTGTCAGACATCATGTTGTTAACACCTCTTTGGCAACATGTCAATTGATGTGTTGCCAAAATTGTTTCTCACAATGTAATGACAATCTCATCTTATCAACAAGGTCCATGACTCCCATTGACACTGCCGCCCACCTTGCATTAACGCAACTCGAACTTATAAAAATATATTTTTGACTGATTTATAGATATTTGGTTCCTGTCTGTTACTCATTATTTTTTCCTTACCTTATTAATCACACATGATCTTATATCAACTTTAATCTCTGCGACACATCCATGTCTTAGTTCAATCAAAATCTTAGTTTATTCCTTTGGTCTATGATCTGGAGATTCAAATAACCTCAAAAGATCTAAAAAAAACCCAACCCGTTTTATATTTTAAAATTGAACGCAACCCGTTAAGAACATGTGCCATGCCTTCCATGCAGGCTTGAATAAGGGCCAATAGGAGGATTAATATGTAGTATTGTTAACTTCAATCAAACAATTACTTTGATAGCCCTCTATAAAATATTTGAATTTCTGTATCAATAGGTCCTGAACTATATCTCTTCTTGATTTATTTAAAAAACATGTTAGGTGTACATATATTACCTTCCGTCATGAGTCTTTTTCGCTGATGATGCCATATTAATCACAATTAATCTGAGTCAATCCACAGCGGACCCGAGATAAATCTAATTTTAAAATGTAATCCTTTGACAGCTCCCCCAAAAATACATACAATTTTCAAAGACACAAAGTGTAATGTCAAAGTATTTTTTAAACCTCATTTAAAGGGGTGAAAGACCTCAACAAGGGGGATGCCCCTGAAAAAAAAGAAACAAGATTCCTATTCATATTAGTTTCACATTCTTAAAGAGGAGGAATAACTGCCTCCCTGAGGCTTGTTGCTTTGGATAAGATTTATCCAGGAAACCATTTTAATGTCTGCAGCCTAATGCTGATGCAGTAATTAAACACATGAAATCTATTCATGGCATGAGTCCTACCAGAGCAGGAGGAAAAAGTAATAAAGCTTGAGAGCAAGTGGCTGCATTCTAAGGGACTGGTTGATCATTTTTGTTGATGCCATTGTCCTGTGTGGCAAGGTAAAGGTATATCTAGACTGGGAGAGAAAGAGACCCTGATTATCGGTCTGTTGATTTCAATCATGGTTTGTGCAAGTGAACCACATTACTGGCAGTGGCACAAACAGCTGTGTTCATCATTTAGTGAAAATACGGAAACTTTCAAACCAAGAGGACACAGCGGGCTGTGGGAATGGTACCATTGAGTCTCTAACTTAATTGAGAGTATGACATCCAGAACAGCAAGATATACGTATCTCACATATGTTTTTAATTATTGACAAATAAATCTCTTGGTATTCTGAACAACATTTTGTGTTTGCTAAATCTGGGTGATATCCAGATTTAAGTGTTTTTAAACATCTAGCTGCACATAGTGTGAGCTGATTCAAGTGGCGATATTTCCAAAAAACTGAAGTCCTGCGAGGTTCTGGGGTTGTCTGAAGTGCAGCAACCTGTGCCCTGGAGCCAGCAGCTGCTTCTCTTCTGCACCAGCGTCAGTTGTCTACGCTTCAATTAATCACAAAGTCGGGAATAACAGATACAAACAAAAACATACCAGTTTTTACAAAAATCGGACCAACGTGCAAATCCGCCCGCTGAGAAACGGACGAGGGTGGAGGGGGCAGGGAGCTTTGGTCATTCCAGGGAGTTTTAAAAACTTTTAAGGCCAATGAGAGATTAGAGTTTGTTTCAAACTGAACCTCGTCCCACGGGAGGGGGCTTTAACACAGCCGCAGCAGATGTTCTCGCTCAAAATAACAACGGCGACAAACGGAATCTAGAAAACTTTACAGTGCCGCAATGTTTATGGAGCGCATGCTTTATGTCACTGCATCATTCTAGAAGACGCACAGACGATACGAGATATTTTGGAGCGAAAAAGACTAGTCGAGGAATTTCAATGGTAAAGAAATGAAAAGTACTTAGGGATAAAGACTAGTAAAAACCTGGCTGTCACATGTGACACCGGCTCGGCTCTCTTATAGCATCTGTGCGCCTTCTCACATTTGTCTACTGCAATGCTTGTCGTAAATAACTTACTACATATAACAACTGCTAAGATTGTTGACACTAAAATAAAGACTTCAACAAGCTTAAACACGGCTGGACGCCTCTTACCTCCAGCAATGTGGAACAGAGTAGCGCAAACCCAGAGCGCCGCTGTCTGTACTCCAAGTAGCCGGAGGTATCCTGGCTTCATGTCGGTCTGGACTCGGAACACGACGGGAAAAAAAAAAAAAAAGCTTTGGACAGTTTAATTAAATCCAACTAAATCACTCTTAAAATGATTGTACTGCTAGAAAACAGACCGTAACTTCAACACCAAATTCTCAGGTTTCTGTATCTTAATAAAGCAATTTCAACCAACTTGACACTTCTGTTGCTACGTTTGTAAAATAACAGAAATGTGACACTGTAAAGCTCCGCCCCCGCTCACTTCGTACTCCCCTCCCTCCCTCGTGCCCCCTCCCACTGGGATACGTAAAGATGAAGGACGCGCTGGGAGTCTAGAATAATTGAACTTCTGACAAAGGGTGGTCTAGAAATAAAGGAGAATTTTCAAAATAAAAAAAAAGTCAAGAATTTTCAAAGGCAGTTCCTTGTGTTTTGCCCATTCTGCCCGGGGCCATGAAATCCCCCAAATGCTTCGAATGACATGATATCATCGGTTATGTTTTATTTAACATGGATCATCTCTTTTGAGACTGACAGAATTTTTGTCATGGTATTTTTAGACTGAATAATTCTGCCGTGACTGTAAATCAGTGGTTCATAGTCCAGAAAGGCAGTGTGCTTTAGTGTTTATAGTTTGTCAGTAATTATGTTCCTAACGAGAGACTATGGCTTAGATGTTTGGATGGCCACTCCTCAGTGGTCACCGTTCATGTAGCTTTCACAACATTGCAAAAAAAACATGGCCTTGAAGTGTCGATGCAGTCAGCTTGTCTATGTTTCTCATTGGAGCTTTTCAGGGAAACCAAGGGGGAAAACCAGGAGCCCAGACTGGTTGAGCAGGAATTTACTTTGCACCCTCACCGTGGTATTTCTGCCTTTGCTTGCATACCAAAATCCTTCAGTGGTTTGAAGAAATGTAATGTTTTGCCCCCCCCCCCCTCTGTATTAATTCATATGTAAGGAGTTGCTTTTTTTAGCCAGAATAAGCGAACCAATAGGGAATCAGTGCTTCAAGTTAACTTTATACTCCCTTAGATTTCCACTTGCTTTTTTTCTCCCCAGTGTTTTTTTTGTGCTGTCTGCTACTAGATATGGTCATACATACCCCAAATGTATTACGAATCTGAATATCAGATATTAAAGCAAATATGTTTTGCATCAAAAGGAAACTTATTTTGAAGTAACATTTGGTGTGAACATCAAAAAAAAGATTACGATGAAGAGGTGCAGTGAAGATAATGAAGTAAAAGTAATACATTTGTAGATTTGCTTTTCTATGCCTTTAAATGCATTACTTATTTGTGCTTGATCTTTCACACTTGTATGGTAATGAATCAAGAGCTTTTCACCATTACAATGAACGAGTGAATGGGATACAGGATCAAATTTAGGCTTACTTGCACAGCTCACACCTCTGCTGGAAGTAAACAAACTATGTGGAGCAGAATGTAATTCTATAATCTATCAGTAGTGGTTGCAGCTCTAACAGCTGTCCTTTGTCTCCCTTTTTTCTCACACAGACTTCAACCACAATCCATGTTCGCATTGTGGATGAGAATGATAATCCCCCAGAGTTCCCTGAGGAGGAGTATGTCACAGTGCTGAGTGAGGGGCCTGAGACAGTGGGTGCTACAATTGCTACTGTAACAGCCATTGACCCAGATGAAGGTCTGAATGGAACTTTGCATTATGCAATTGCTCAAGGCAACCTGATCCAAACTTTTCACATCAATATTGTCACGGTAGGGTAACAATACAAGTGGGGATCACATCACAGTCTTGAAATCACCCCTGGAAATATGGAAACATTTCTTTTTGTCTTTTTGTAGGGGCGGATCACAGCTGTAAAGGAGCTGGATTATGAGATCAGTAATGGACACTATACACTGGTTGTCACAGCAACAGACCAGTGTCCAAAACCAGCTTTACGCTTGACATCGAGCACAACAGTAATGAGAAAATAAGATTGTTTCCTCTGCCAAAACTACAGTATACTACAGTGCTTGACTTTGATGACAACAAACTTCATATTATTGAAAGCCTTGAATATCATTTTAAGATGTGGGTTGATTATGAGTCTCCTGCCTACAAGAAAACCTGAGGTTCCCATGTCAATAGACATTTTTCATGCAGAGTTAAGCCTGCAAAACTACCGGTCTGAGCAATTACCTTCATAAATGTTTTTGTCATTGTATATCAACACAGTGTATTTAGGTAAGCTTTTGTTCCACACACTGTATTGTCTTTTGACAGGTGTGTTTATACCTGCCCTTCCCTTAGGTGCTGGTGAATGTCTTAGATGTAAATGATGTGACACCCACCTTTCCCAGAGCCTATGAGGGACCCTTTGATGTGACTGAGGGCCAGCCAGGTCCTCGAATCTGGACACTGAAAGCCAATGATAAAGACTCTGGGCTTAATGGCAAAGTGGAGTACAGCATCACTGGTGGAGATCATCAAAGTTAGTGCCATAATGATTTTAAAACATGCTGTCCATCTCGAAGTCTTGTGTATGCATTACTTAGCTCCATCTATCTTGCTCCATCAGACGAGTTCATGGTTTCACCCGTGGAGGGGGAACTTCGAGTAAGGAAGGATGTGGAGCTGGATAGAGAATCTACAGCCTTTTACAACATCACCATCACAGCCAGAGACCTAGGGAGCCCATCTCGCAACAGTTCTGTGGGTTTATATTGCATTATATCATTTATTCAAATAGTCTACAAAATATGTTGTTCTATTGGAAATCTAATATTGTCATTATTGTTATCAATGACTTGATTGGAGTCGAAACAATACTTTATCAGTGTAACAATTCCCAGTGGCTTAGCACATCGTGATTCCAAAAAACATCATGAGTAAAAACAATTAGGTTTGCTTAAGTGATTTCTGAACCATGCTAGTTCAGTTTTGTGAGACTTATTGTGGTCCAGCAAGTTACTGGGTCTGTGAATCAAGATGAGTAATCAACATTTCTATCTCTTTCTTTTTCACTGAAATTTTGTTTTTGTCTCTGAAGACTTTAGTATGTTTTCATTACCTCATCATTAAGTTGCCTATCAGAGGACCAGAATATCTGGCCCTGTGAAATCTGAACTCAATAGTTGTTCTTTTACATTTACTTACGAATTATTTTAATCAAGATATCGTTTGTTTGTTTTCTTTACCTAATTTATTTAACTTGTATGTATTCTGTTTTTTGGAAAACGGCAAATTTTCCTCTGCAGGATGAGGAGATGTACACATATCTTTGCATCACTTTGCCTTGATATATTGTGACTGGAACTGATTGTTTGAAACAATCATAAGTAGATGAAGCCCTGTTTTAAAGTAATGGATTTGATGATTCGATTTTGACTTATGTTTTATTCAGGTTGTCGTGGGGGTCTATGTCCTTGACATCAATGATAATGATCCTGTCCTCCTAAACATGCCTTTCAACACCAGTGTGAGTGAGGGCGCCTCCGTACACACCTCTGTGGCCAGAGTCCATGCACAAGATGCAGACAGTGGGCGCAATGCTCTGCTCACGTATAACATCACTGCAGGCAACCAGGATGGAGCCTTCTACATCAATGACACTGTGAGATGAGTGGGTGATCAGAAAATTCGTTGATGTTGGGGGAGCAAAGATGACAACAACACAAACATAGAGTACCATTTGAAATATTGCATTGATGAAGTAAATCTACCTACAAGTTCACTCCTTTATTTAGTAGGAGTTTGAAGCATGTGTGGCACCCCCACCCCCCACCCCCCTATTCTTCACATTTTTTTTATATTTTCACTGTGTATCTCAGACAGGAGTGGTGCAGGTGAACCGGCCACTGGACAGAGAGCGACTTGCAGAGTACAGACTCACTATCACTGTCAAAGACAACCCAGAGAACCCCCGCATCGCTCGCAGGGTATATCCCCTCTTCTCTGCCTCTGTGTCAGCATGCAGCATTCACAACTTCACTTCAGAACCCCAACTTTGAATCAATATCTTGTCTCTTTCTCAACAGATTGAGGGGGTCATTATAAGAGCTAATTTGCTCCACTTATAAATGACCTAGAACCTACCAATGCCGTTGCGCCCATCAATACTCATTTATTCCATGTATGGGATCTTGCAATTGGTGGCAGCACCAAAAATTACTCTGAGGAATTTACAAATAATGCATAAACTACTAGGAAAGATATCTTTGTTGTGGGCACTTAACGATTTAGTCTCGTCATCTTTGCTTTCTTTAACTATCTCTTCAATGATCATATCATGTTGAGTTCAAAGGTGTTTAATAACCACATAACTTGTACTGTCATGTTATCACAAAAAAAAAAATACTGGCTATTTGGGAAAGCTGTGCAACTGCTCAGGCAAGTGATGCAAGTAATTCAGCCACCAAGACTTTCAGGGACAAAATTTGTGCCTCAAAAACACAACTCTTATTTGAGACAAATTTTGTCTCCTATTTGAGGGCAATTGGCTTATTTGTTTCTTCATAATATTTTATACGTTTTGTATCAATTTATTTCATTTGATCATTTCTATAATTAAAACCACCCCTGCCTTTTTATTGTACACCATTAGGATTCTGACACCTTGGTGATCGTGATTTTGGATGAGAATGACAACAGACCTATTTTCACAAGGTCAAGCTACAGGGCAGAGATCATAGAGAACTCTGGAGCAGGTGTGTAATAGGTAATTTAAAAAAAAAATCTTTTAGACTTGGACATGATTATGTTATGTCTGTGCTTCTGTCCGTCCCACAGGCAGCGCAGTTGCAGTACTGAATGGGCCAGTCCTGGCTGAGGACAAGGATATCGGACCAAATGCTGAGGTGAAGTACAGTCTGCTGGGAGCTCGGGTGGACCTCTTTACTGTGGATACTAATACTGGTAAAAATGATTACTTCTCAACAAGGAGATACATATAGTAACTGAAAAGCAATAATTAATGAAGTGTTGATTTCTTAATGTCTATGTACCCCTCCAGGTGTCATATATGTGCGACATGGGGCAAAATTGGACCGTGAGGCATTTCAGGAGCCTCGGGTAGAACTGTTCTTGGTTGCCGAGGACATTGGTGGTTTAAACAGCAGTGTTCCTCTCGCGGTGACAATTCTGGACCAGAATGACAACCCACCTGTTTTCAGTCCATCTAGTTTCAGTGTGCGACTCCCAGAGAACAGCCCCACTGGTATGTGTCTTAAGAAATATCTTAAAAAGTTCCACATCCTTGTGTATACCCGATTTTCTCTGCCTGGAAAAATATGTGCAACCTCCTCCTCTGGGTCTGGGTCAAAATGTTAAAGGGACATTACAACAAAGGACATTATGACAAACACAGATTAATATTATAACATCTTCAGGAAATCTGTAAGACGATTGTATACATTTTTTCTAAAGCTTCCTTTCATGTAGTTTAAAGGAAGCAGTTTTTTTTATGGCGCATGGGAGTTTTGAATTGCTACACCTCACCCTCACTGCATTCCACTTTTTTTTCACACCAGAAATGTGAATGTCTATCTGTGTGCTTGTGTCCTAGTTACCACTTTTGTGTCTTCCAGGTGTGGTGGTGACCCAGCTGTCAGCCACGGATGCTGATTCTGGCTCCAATGGCTGGCTGTCATATCGTTTGGAAAGTGGTGCTCAGGATCGATTTGTAGTTGACTCTCTCTCTGGCGCTGTACTAGTTGGGAACTCCACCCTTGACAGAGAAGATCGTGGCTCTTACCGCTTGGTTGTCATGGCAACAGATCGTGGTACACCATCCATGTCGGGCACAGCAACCTTGTCAGTCATCCTGGATGATGTCAATGACTCCAGACCCCGTTTCATCAAGCCTGTAACAATAATAAACGTAAATGAATCTACACCGCCTGGAGTGGTGGTGGCCACACTAACTGCTGAGGATCCTGATCTGCATCCACGACTGGAATATTACATTATTTCAGTGGAGGCGAACGATGATGGGAACAGCCCCGTAGAAGGCCTGCAGGAGTCCTTTGGCATTGATTTGCACACTGGTTAGACAATTTCCCAAAAATGGGGCAATGAATACATAAAATCCAAGTGAATAAATTTGATATTTTCTATATATTGGGAAATTATTAGAAATATATTTTTTTGACTTTTTAGGTGCAGTGTTTGTGCGCAACCCACTCAACAGAGAGTTGGTAGCTACCTTTGAGATCATTGTGTCTGTCCATGATAATGCAAGTGATGTTATTGACAAGTCAGGAAGTGTTCCAAATGGTATGTTCATTTTGTAACATAAACCTATTTACTTTGTCTTCAGTTAATTTACCATACAGTAAGTTGTTTCAATCTCTTCTCCTCAGCAAGACTAACAATCAACATTTTGGATGTAAATGATAATGCTCCTCGTTTCCGGCCTTTCGGAGCGTCTAACTTCACAGAGAAAATTTTAGAAGGAGCACAGCCTGGAACAACCCTTCTGTCAGTATCTGCCATAGATCCAGACAAAGGTCCGAATGGACGTGTAATATACCAGCTGCTCCACTTACCACGAGGGGGATATGTTAGACTGGAGGACCCCTCTACCGGTATGAGCATTAATGTAGTGATAATTCCTTTCACACCACAACTTTTAACTATACCTGTGTCAAAATGCACAGGTATAAGACAGCTGATGGTTGTATTCTGATTTTCTGGGTAATCATGACAATGCAATGGGAGTCACCATGTAAAAAACAAGGCACCTAAAACAGCTATGCAAACATTCAACCAATAGTTTTATCATAATATTTTATATTCTTTGAACAAGCCAGAAAGTAGTTTTCTATTAAATATGATTTGAATTCAAAAAATAAAACAAATGAAATCAAGTCGAAGCAAAATTATCAATACTGACTTTCTAACCGTGTTGAGATTAACTGACAATGTGTTGCAAAACTTCACAGGTAAGATTGTCGCTAACAAGACTGTGGATTTTGAGCAAGTACAATGGCTGAATTTCACCATTCGGGCAAAAGACCATGGAACTCCTCCCAGGATAGCTGAGCTGCCCGTTTTTCTGCGCATAGTGGATGTCAATGATAACAACCCGGTTTTCCTACAACCCTCATATCAGGTGGTGGAGCACAATATTCAAGGACACTTAACAGCCACTTATGCAGATTACTTGCAACTTAATTGTCTTGACATAACATATTAACACACTTTTATGTGTTGCTCATGTAGTTTCTTGATTGAATCTAATCTGATTAACTAATGTTCATACCAACTGATTATTGTGTTATTCTGTTAAAATTAAGAATCTTCTGATCCATTTAGTGTTTCTAAACCAAAGCTTGTATTATCTGTATTTGTAGGAACCAGTGTTTGAGAACGTTAACCTTGGAACGATCATAGTTCGTGTCAGTGCTACAGATGCTGATTCTGGTCTATTTGCCATCATCGAGTACAGCCTCGTAGACGGCGAGGGAAAATTTGGAATCAAGCCATCCACTGTGAGTTATCGTTTGTACTTCACAACTCAAGACTTAACTTTATTTATGTATTTTCCCTTTTTGCAGATTATAAGATCTTGACAGAACCTGTGGTCTTCTAAATCTTCAGGGTAGTATTCAAACAATTTGAGCCATTTTTAGTTAAATTTGAACTTTCCAAAATTCTTGCAGGTCTACATCATTACTGTTACAACTGCTTTGCTGAAAATTCCTAAGAAAATGTCTCTAATTATTTTTTAACAGGAACATGAAACTCTAATAGATAATAATGAATGACAGGTATTTTGTGCCTGGCGGCGAGGACATATTTAGTATTTTTTTGTGTGATACCACAGAACTCCATCCTGCCTGTAAACGAAAGTTTAAACAAAGGTCTTGAGTTTGCTAAAGACAGTCTAAATATGTGACCCCATTGCTCCAATGCTGTCACAAACGGAAATAAATGTCTTGATACAATCACCACTCCCAGTCTTTGCATTCACTTCCTTCCTAATCATTTCTGCTTTTCCATGTCAGGGAGAAATCTACATCCTCTCTCCTTTGGACCGAGAAACGAAGGATCACTACACTTTAACAGCTGTTGCCCGTGACAACCCTGGTGGCAGTTCCAACAACAGACGAGAGAACTCTGTCCAGGTAGAGATCACTTCCAGTTTTGACGTGGGGTTTGGCATCAATGAGAGCATGAAGATTGTAATCTATCCTAACAATAATATAAACAGTAATGTTGTAACCAAATGTAAGCACAAACAATGATTTACAGGAACTGTTTTTATATAGTTATTTTATATCATTTGTGTTTCTGTTGTAGATTCTATATTATAAAATTGAATTTAAGATTTTATATTAATTATATCAACCAAATATCAAAATAAAAAATGATGGAAGTATAATAATGGCAAAATTCAATAATTTTTGTGGCTAATAATAATTAGTATTCAACTTTTTAAAATATGACTCAGGCAATACGTAACCAAGTGAGAAAACAATATGATTTTAACCATAACTCTCAAAATGTGCCATTTTGTTACAGAAATAAATTGTGACCAAGACATGAATGAAAGAAAAAGGTCAATAATGACTTCTCAGAATGTCTAATCTGATGTTCAACAGGCCATGTGGCAGCACATTTCAGGCTCCATTATGGGCTCTCAGTGTGACCATTTGTAGAAAGTACTCTTGTGTGGAGAAGATGCTGTTTCCAAATTCCCCTCATACATGTTCGGTTTGCCAGGTCTTGGTGACAGTCCTTGATGTCAACGATTATCGGCCACGCTTCTCTGAACGAGTGTTCAACACCAGCGTGTTTGAGAACGAGCCTCGTGGGACATCTGTGATCATAGTGAAGGCCACTGACCTAGACGAAGGAGAAAATGGTGCAGTGCTCTACAGTATGCTTGGAGCCCATTTAGGTATGCACACATGATGTTGCTGTAGAGAAGGTTGGCCTCACCAGAATTTATGAGCTGCAATGTGAAAAGTACAGTTGACTCGCAACATAATTGCCCTAACACCAAAATAAACAACTCAGCATTGTAACAGACCTCTTAAATGCTTTCTTTCCTTTTAGATGCATTTTCCTTGGATCCAAACACAGGGCTGGTGCGCTCTCGCCGTCTACTTCAGTCCTCTGAGCGTTTCAACCTGACTGTAGTGGCCACTGACCAGGGGCGTCCTCCCCTTTGGGGCACCGCAGACCTTATCATCACAGTCATTGACGTTAATGACAACAGACCTGTATTTGTCAGACCTGCCAATGGAACGATCATCCACATCTCAGAGGTAGTTCTTTGCGAGTATCCTATTTGCATCTTTTTTCCTGCTTCCTCTCAGGTTTTCTAGCAAGTAGTACCAATAAAAAGGTAAATGGTCACTCTGGTCACTGAAATTGGCATCTGAACAGTACATGAACTTAGTAGTGTCATAAGCATTCCCTTCAGCCCAAGAGAAAATGCTAACTCAGGTCAGTTAAGTGTTGTATCAGGCCAAACTGTTGCTTTGATTTAATGTCATATTCTCATCAGCATTCCTTTCAGCAAGATCTGTCACCTTTTTAATTATTTGTTAACGAAAAGGTCTTACAGATCCTTTCAACATCAACTGTTCAGCCCTAAGCAGCATGAGGACAAAATCATAAATGATCTGATGAATGGAGAGCAAGTTGCTGCTTAAAACCGTCGACAATAGAGTAAAGGCTGTAAACAAAACTAAAAAAACTTAACACGAGATTTGCAGTCAGCAAACATGACTAAAAATGAATACTTATATTGACATTTTGAACAATCTCCAAAACAGAATATTTTTTATCCCTCATATTTCTCTTAAATTGTTTCTCCTTTTGATTATTGTCATTTCCAGGAAAGATTCATCTTTACGTTGTACAATATCTGTCAAGTTTGTCATTTTTTTTTAATTCCACAAGAATCAGGCACTTCATAGTCTGTAATCAAGAAGAAGAAAAAAAGGTTGTTGGTCTGTGTGCCATATCCAGCGCCATTTACTCACTTTTCACAGCATATTGATGTCAGATTGAATAACAACTTGAAAAATCTTCTGGGAAAGCAAATAACGTTTTTGATCTTGCAAATTTCCAGTTAATAACCTGAGCCAAGCTAATTATCTTTGACACGCATGTAGGAGCAGCCCCCTGGCCTACCTGTGTATGAGGTCCATGCCACAGATTCAGACGAGGGGGTAAATGGAGAGGTTCGCTATGCCTTCCTACAGACTGGAGCTGGAAACAGAGACTGGGAAAACTTCCACATCGATCCCATATCTGGAGTCATTACAACAACTGTCAAACTGGATCGAGAGAATCAGGCCCTTCACAGCGTAAGTTGGCTTTGAGGCAGTGACTGCAAACACAGCTAGTGAAGAAAATTATTCAATATTGGTTCAGGTCTCTTACATCTGTGAAAATGCCTTCTTAGCTTTTTATAGTGGCCCACGATCTCGGCCAGCCAGTGTCTTATGAGACGACACAGCCTCTGCAGGTGGCATTGTTAGACATTGATGACAATGAGCCAGTCTTTCTCAAGCCACCAGTGAGTATGAAGAAACAGTTTGACAAACCTGGATATTCTCTGGTCTGCTATCAGATAAATGTATGATTTGTGTATGTGTGTGTGTGTGTGTGAGTGTGTGTGTGTGTGTGTGTGTGTGTGTGTGTGTGTGTGTGTGTGTGTGTGTGTGTGTGTGTGTGTGTGTGTGTGTGTGTGTGTGTGTGTGTGTGGTGTGCCTCTGGGGGGGTCCCCTCGTCACGGGAGGGGGGGGGGGGAGAGCACGCTCC
>CAAKHD010013587.1:333742-346361 GCA_901007705.1 Fistularia tabacaria | reverse complement strand
TGTGATTTGTGTATGTGTGTGTGTGTGTGTGAGTGTGTGTGTGTGTGTGTGTGTGTGTGTGTGTGTGTGTGTGTGTGTGTGTGTGTGTGTGTGTGTGTGTGTGTGTGTGTGTGTGTGTGTGTGTGTTGTGCACCTCAGCGTGGCACCTTGCCTTACCAGAAGCTGATGGTGCCAGAACACTCTCCTCCAGGTACAGTGGTGGGAAATGTGACCAGAGCAGTGGATGCTGATGAAGGCTCTAATGCCATCGTTTACTACTTTATTGCAGGTGACTATCACACACACACACTCTCTCACACATACAAACACACACACACACACACACATAAGCGCACACACACATAGACATGCGTCAATGTATCATATTACATTATGCGTCAATGTATCATATTACATTATGAGACAGTGATGCATCTGATGATAAAATGTAATCAAACTTATCCTCCTCAAAAATGTAATAACACCCATAGCAACCATCTGGATTCAAGAGAAGAAAAACAGAGATTTTTTTTTCATTTGGATTAGTGCAGTTTGTCTGGCAGCATTTTTATCCATTGTGTGCTTAGATGAAAGCCTCCTAACATCAAAAGCTTTTGACTAATGAATATATTTGTATAGAAACATCCGTCTATGTTTTCTGCTTAAGGCTGATTATATTCTTGCCTTATACATAAATGCATCTCTTCCTGTAGGAGGAAACAGTGATGGAAACTTTGGCTTGAGTTTAGAAGGAGAGCTGAAGCTTAAAAGGGATCTTGATCGAGAGGATACCCCAGTCTATTCCATCATCATCAAGGCTTCCAGCGACAAGAGCTGGACTCCATTGAGAGGTCAGAGGGCAGCAAGGCCAAAAGCCCTAGACCCCACTCGAGACCCAAGCCTGCTGGAAATTCAGATTGAATTGTTAGACATAAATGACCAGAAACCTCGATTCACCAAGGCAGAGTACACTGCAGGTAAAATATGTTAATGAGGGCTGAGGGCTGCTTGTAAATATTAGAATGATGAAAACAGTCCTGATACATTGTTATTGGTCCCTTTCTTTTCAGGAGTTGCTGCAAATGCTAAAGTTGGCTCTGAGCTGGTCAAGGTTGTTGCATTAGACAATGACATAGGTAACAACAGCTTGGTCCAGTATCATATTGTCACAATCCGCTACTTTCAGTCACAGAACAATGGAAGTGAGGATGTTGGCAGCATATTTACCATTGGTGAGCATATGCCTCTAGTGTGAGTTGGAAAAAAAAATCGTATTGTGATATTGGGACTTCAACAATGATATATAAAATGAAATATCCCTAATAATATCTGGTGAAAAACGAAAAAGAGATTGAGTGTGTACATCCCCAACATGATAGGTAATTCTTGAAATTCACATTTATTTAAATGTTAATATTGTTGTTTTTTTATCATTTTCAAATGATTTCTTGTGTTTTTGTTGGTTTTCATGATTTTTTAAGATGACTTCTATCCAGTGTACTCCAAACTTTTTGACGCTCTTTAAAAATAATCACCATGATTGTGTCCATTATCTATGTCTGGGTGTTGTGTATGTAAGAAAATAGATTCGTACAAGATCCAGACTATGTTTTCAAACATATATGTGTCTTCTATATGTCTTTACATTGCCAAGTGCTGGTTGAGAGTCATTGTGTGGCTACTTGGGTAATCTTTTTTCAGTTTTCCCAGACAGGAAACATTCTGTATTGCAGTTCCTTACTTCCAGTTTCACTCACAAGTTTCAATTCTAAACTTATTCACAGGTCTGACTGATGGTATCATCCGTACCTATGACCTGTTCACTGCCTACAGTCCAGGGTATTTTCAGCTGGAGATTTTAGCTTGTGACCTTGCAGGACACAGTACAACCACTAACGTGAATATATACATCCTGCGAGATGACCAGAGAGTTAAGATAGTCTTCAATGAAATCCCTGACTTGGTCCGTGAAAACCAGGAGGATTTCACTAACTTGCTGTCCAACATCACTGGAGCCATTGTCAACTTAGATGACCTTCAAGTTAGAACTTACATTTCCAATGTTTCTCAATGAAATGTTACATATTGTGGATGTGGATTTGGGTGTTTAATCTAATATCTGTGATACTGCTTTTATCCAGTTTCATGTGGACAAGAAGGGACGGGTGAATTATGCCCAGACAGACATGCTGATCCATGTTGTCAACAATCAGACTAATACCATCTTAGATGTTGAAAGGTGCCGTATACCTCCCTCAGCAAAATTTTACTCCAACACTGTCATTCCCATGGCATGAGAAACATAGAAGCCTGTTACTTGTTTACAGAGTAATCCAGATGATTGATGAAAACAAAGAGCAGCTCAGAAACCTTTTCAGGAAATACAATGTAGTGGATGTTCAACCAGCTGTTAGTGACAAGCTGCCTGATGACATATCCACGCTACAGGTCTGCAAGGCCCAACACCTCAGAAATTTCAATGGCATTTTGTGTTTCTTTTCTTCTGCTGCTTTCAACCTCTCTTCCTCTCAAAAACAGCTGGTCATCATCATCCTGGCAGTGTTGCTCTGCTTGGCAGGGATTCTGTTTGTCACACTCAACTGGCATTATCGCAGAGTGTAAGAATCTTCCAGCCCGCACCATTGGTTTTAAAATATGCAACTTTCACACCACTTGTTCCTGAAAACCTGAAAAACCTAAACTCGAGAAAATCCATTAAAAAGGAAAAACAATCAAACTTTACATGATCAAACCTATCAACACATCACAAATATAATCAATACACTTGAAAATTTTTACTATTTTTCTGAAAGGTAATCTAATTTATCAGAAAAAATTAGAAGAAACTACATTTGTTTTATCAGATAATGACTCGAAAACAGCTTCAAAATTTGAATTTACCTCAAAACCAGTGGAAACTTAAGAATAAAACTGAAAATTACAAATGAAGATCAGTTGAATTTTTATTTACTGAAAATACCAGGGAGGATTGGGAACCAAATAATTTAAGATAAAGAAATGAAAAACAAGCAGGGAAACGAATCTTCATAATTGACAAGCATTTACATAAACAGTGATACAGAAAATAACCAGGAAATTAGAAAGAAGTAACTTCAGAGATACTATCCACTGTAGAGGGAGTCAGAAGAGGGTGTAGATTTGTGTATAATCAACTGTATTGTCGCAAAAATATTGTGGATAATTCTTGGGACTGTTATGTCTTGAAAGCCCTAGGAAACATGCACAGAGATTAAGAGGATTTTTCTTCTTCAAATAAAGTAAAAGAATGATGACAGGGATATTGAGATAATAGTTTAGACTTTTACTAGTTTATAGCTAATACTTCACTTTTGTGGCTTTACAGACACCAAAGGAAATTGAAGGCCATTGTTGCAGGATCTTCTGGTGAGACATTCAATTCAAAGGAGAGAATTTATAGGATAAGAATGTTTTTTCTTACCCATGTCTCTGTCCTTTTCCATACAGGGAACCAGGGTCTGATGGATATCCTGGACATGCCCAATACCAACAAGTATTCTTTTGAGGGGTGAGATCCCGTCAGCACACAAATTCAAAGGGAATCCTCAACCAAATCTGAATTAGTTATCTGTTGAGAGTTATTCCCACTCTCATCAAACTTTAATTTTTTTTTCATTAGTTTTTTTTGAAAGACACAGAGGCTATCCTTTAATCTCAAGATAGTTGAAGACATAGTTTTGTATGTGTCATATTTTGTATGTGTTAAAGGGACAATCACACTGTGGATAGGAAAATTACTACTTATCCTTATTTCGTCATTGCTGAGTTGCAACATACTAAAATGGGGAAGTGGCGTTGTTTGTTGTTTTGCTGCTGACCTTAAAAAAAACAGTAGGAAGCATTGTTAGCTTCCACAAAATCAGTTTGAGGCTACATATCTTCTTTCTTCATTTAGTCATTCCTTTATGTTTCAAGCTTTACACACAGAACAAAATTTCTGAGTGCAACTATGTGACAGAGGCAGACAGCAGATGTTCACTGAGCTCAACAGTGCCCTTGGGTAACACTAGCTGTATCTACATGCATTCTAACACAAATTTAACAAATCGGTTCACAAGCAGAATAACAGGAGCAATCACAAATATGATACCATGAGAAGAATACTGTGCAGGTAGAAAATATATAAAATGAAATAATAGTCGTCTTTTATTTTGGAAAATGTAACTTTTTCTCAAGATGTAAAGCCAGAAACAACTGCAGTGAATGTTTGGGGTTTTGCACAATCTTAAATTTGGCAACACCTTTGGAACCACTGTCGAGGTCTTTTTGTGGCCAAACCGAAATGAACCAGACCTGCTTATACTCAAATGTTAGGGCGTGCAGAACTGAGAAATACCAGATACGGATTCATCTGTTATTTAAAAACAGACCTCTATCTACACAGGACCAAGATATAATAATCATAATAAAAATAAATATATTCATATATTACTTTACATCAATGTGCTGTACAAATGAGAATGGAAAAGAGTAGGAAACATATAAAATAAACATCACACATACATTTATTTTACTTTTTATTTACTTATACCTATCCTGTAGAGAGGGACTTGATAGGGTTAAAGGGTTCCAATTAACCTACTGCATTTTTTTTCATATAGTAGGATCAGACTCTGTTTCACCTTATGTAGCATTACTACCTTTCTCCTGTGTTGTCTTTTTTGAATAATGACTCATGAAAATCATTGTTTGATTCCATGGTTGCTACTATTCCTCAGGTCCTGCTATGTGCATATGTGAAGACCTGTAGACAGTCTAGTCAAATTTTATTTTATAGCGCCAAATCACAACGAAGTTGTCTCATGACATTTTAGATATAAAGCAGGTCTGGACCACTTTAAAAACTGCCTTTTCCATACATGGAACCAGGGTCCTGCAAAAACCTTGGACACATCAGAGCTCAATGCAGGTCGTCTCAACCGGTTGAGGTAGAAAGATAGAGATTGAGAGAATGACAGAAATAGAAAGGAAGAGTGTGATAGAGACAAGTGTGGTATGAGGGTTGGAAGTGACAGGCAAACAATCTCATAATAGCAACAACAGCAGTGCTAACAGCTACAAGGTTCTGGTGACAGTACAGTAATGGCTTCAATATTCATGGCCGCCTGAAATCAGCAAAATGGAAGACTCCTGGAACTCAGGAGAAGGTAAGAGATTACTACGATGCATTGATGAAGGGATGTGAATACAGACAGGATAGGAAGAGTGAAAGGAACAAGAGAAGTGCCTCCTGGGATATCCCTCAGCAGAATGAGCCCATGGCAGCATAACTAGGGGCAAGCCTAGCCCTAACTAAGTGCTTTCTCAAATGGAAAGGCTTTATAGATAAGGAAAATGATTTTAAATTCTACTCTGAATTCTCCCAGGAGCCATTGCAGAGAAGTCAATACTGGGGAGACATGATCCCGCATGCTTCTTGTGACAACATGTTCTTGGTACAACATGTGCAGAAAGTATTGGTCCAAGCACATCATCTTACGGAACACGGTGACTTAGTTTGGTGCACACAGAGGATACGTGGTTTACGTGTACGAATTGAGTTCTGTCAGATAGACAGGATTTGATCTAATCCAGTGCAATTCCCCTAATGTCAGTCAAGTAATCCAGCCTATTTAGTAAAATTTCATGATCAATGGCATTGAATCCAGCACTGATCTGCTACAGCATCATATCTCGAATAACATTGCTAACAAAAGTAAGAACTTCTTTGAGCACTTTGGTGAGGCACAGATCTAAGAGACATGAATTCAGTCAAGAAGAAAAGACTATTGAAGAAAGTAACTCGGTTGAAAAGGAGAGAAGCACTCTACGTGTGTATCTAGTCTCAATGGAGTTTGTAATATTCTTTTGTCAGTGTTCGTTTGGGGCAGATATTGATTAATGTGTTTAAAGTGGAAATTTATCATTAAAATAGGTCATAAATTTGTTGCTTGAAAGACTCAACGTTATCCCTGGCTCAACGGACCTCTGACTTTCTGTCAGCCTGGCTATAGTACAAAACAGAGAGATTTTTCCTATTCTCCTCTATCAGTGTCAAATAATAAGTTGATAGAGCATTGCAAAGGGCCTTCGTGTATGTTTCTAGGCTTTGTCAGGCTATGTCTACAAAGGCATTAAAGACAAGCCATGACAATAGTTATATTTATATAGTTATATATAGTTAATAAACATTTTCACTGTTTTGTTCTTTTGGCTTCTCCCTAATCAGGGCTAACCACAGTGGATCATCTGCTTCCATCTTGCCCTGCCCCCTGCATCTTCCTCTGTCACACCCAATAGCAGCATCTCCTCCTCCACCACATCCAGAAATCTCCTCTTTGGACTTCCCTTTTCCTCCTGCCTGGCTTCTCCATCTCCAGCATCCGTCTACCAATATACTCACTCAATCTAGTCTTCATGTGTTGAAATCATCTCAGTCTCGCGCCAAGAATTCAAACCTGGGCTGTCCCTCTGATGTGTTCATTTTTAATCCCGTTGATACTCGTTACTCCCAAAGAAAATCTTTATAACTTCAGCTGTATCACTTCCATCTCTGTCTCCTGTCTTTTGGTCATAGTCGCCATCTCCAAACTGTACACAAGGCCTAGTCTTATAAACCCTCGAACTCCTGATACTCCATCCACCCTGGAGTGGTGGAGAGAGAAATCAGAAGTTTTTTTATATAATCTTACTGACACAACATAAATCTGCATTTATTGCTTTACAAATTTTACATTTAATTTTTAATGTGTTGTGGCTCTGCAGAGCCAATCCAGTGTGGCTGGACCCATTCTGTCGCAACCTTGAGCTGGCTGCCCAAGCTGACCATGAGGATGATCTGCCTGAAAACCTGAGTGAGATAACGGACCTATGGAACAGCCCTGCACGCACTCATGTCTGTACCAACTTTAACCTCACTTCAATCACATTTGACGAACTTGTAGTAGGGTAGATTTTTGACAGCCTATGACAAGGCTTTAATTCTGTGTGGGTGTGCATGTCTATGCATTTATCTGTATATGTGTGTGTGTGTGTGTGTGTGTATGCGCGCATGACGCTTGTGCATGTTTGCATTCGTTTGTTTGTTGTCCTTCCAGGGAACATTTGGTCGAGAGCCTCAAGCAAAGCCTGAAGATGATCGTTACTTGCGAGCTGCCATTCAGGAGTATGACAATATTGCGAAACTAGGCCAGATCATGAGAGAGGGGCCGATCAAGGTGAGACACAGATATGTTAGATGATCTAGGGACACACATATCAATGCGTTCTCAAAATCTTCTTTTCCATTGCTCATGTCCTCCCCATTGTCTCAAAACACATTGGACGAACTCAGTCCGACTGCCTCCCAGTATGTCGAGAAAAGAAAACAGTGATACAAGAGGGAGCAGACATTGCCCCACCTGTGTTGAGTTAGGTCTTCGTGTAAGAAATTGTGTTTCATCGTAATTGCCATCCTGTCAGGGTTCCCTGCTCAAGGTGGTCCTGGACGACTACCTGAGACTGAAAAAACTCTTTGCAGCCCGTTTAGTCAACGTATCCACCAGCCATGGAGATCATTCATCAGTCACTGAGGTGGGCCGATTCTGCCACGGAAGCAAAGTTACTCCTGTCTGTCAGCGCTGGACACTGTTCCTGCCTCTCTTTGACTCTCTTTCCAACATTGTATAGGATCATCTGATATGGCACGTTGTCTATATGTATGCTATGTTCGCTAACCTGGAGAAGTCATTGAGTCTTTGGCATGAATGCACTTTATATACTGGCCAGGAATGAAGTTTCTAAATGGTTTGGGTAAAATGTACGTAAAATATACCTTATTGAACAATTCTGCACTGTCTCTTGTTTTGAAGAGGTGTTCAGAGAACTTCACCAATGTGATCTTCACAAAAATGTTGGCTTTTCATGCATCAGTATAAACCAAGTTTAACTTGGTTTAATCATTCTCAGCTGAATCTTTCTTCTTCCTGGACTTTCAAGTTGTTTTCACTGCAACTGTCCATTCATTTCTTTCCTTACCCTTCTTTTTATCAACAGCGTATAATTGTGGTTTTAATCAGCAGTATAATTTATACAAATTTGTATTCATCATGCCTGTTTTCTTCTCTTCTCCCCCCACTAGCTGATTCAGAGTAGTCTTGATGATGATGAGGATGAGCGTCTTAGCGTGGGTGGAGGATGCGGCACTTTACGCTTCAGACACAAGCTTCCTGTGGAGTTGAAAGGTCCTGAGGGTGTTCACGTTGTCCACGGCAGCACAGGGACCCTCCTTACTTCTGACCTCAATAGCCTGCCAGAGGATGACCAGCGGGTCCTGGCACGCTCTCTGGAGGCACTGAACACTGATGGAGGGCTTTACTCTGAACGCAATGCCCGCACAGAGTCTGCCAAGTCCACTCCAATGCACCGTCACAAGGATGGGGACCGCCTGTCAGAGAGCCCCCTCGAGATCACAGAGTTATGACTAGCCGAGGCATCGCTGGTCTGAGCTCAAGCACGACTCGTTCTTGTGTGTGTGTGTGTGTGTGTGTGTGTGTGTGTATATGTGTGAGTGTGTCACTGCCTCCACAGCCATCCTGACCAGGCTGATTTCATGGGGGAAGATCTGAGTGTGTGTAGTCAAGGGACCCTCATCAGCCAGCGAGAGTGCATTGCTGATGGGTTGGTTTGAGGGGATTATTGGTTTCTGGAAGTTTATTTAGGGAGTGAAAAATCATGTGTTGGACATGTATTCAGCAAGACTTACCCTAACATCAAAAATCATCGAAAGGACAGAATGGACAAAAGACTGCCTCAACCACGACCTTACAATCATTGAAGGAGGTCTCATTCTCAGTAAACCTTTTGGAGTCATGTAGCAGACACTTCCTCTCTCTCTTTCTCACACACACACATAAACACAAACACACTGAAAAAATGAAGCTGCACATACTTAGACCAGCGAATGGCCAACAGAGGGATCTAGAAAAATACAATTCCTTGTCATGCTCCAATTTTTTTTACCCATTTTTATTCATTTTGTAAGGTGTGGTCACTGTCAGACAAGACAGTGAGGCTTGTTTTTCCAGTTCAAGTAACAACTTGTTGGAAATCTTTGATGGAAGGCATGGACCTCCCTTTTTCCCCACAAGATGCTTTTTAGAGAAATGCTTGCAGCTGAGGAAAAGGGGACCTCCCCTTGGTCCAACTGATGAAAGGCTGGAGAAACTTGAGAACTTTGATCAATCAGTGACAATTTCAGGGGGGAGGGGCTCAAAAGTGTAGCATGTACTGAGAGACATTTCCAGAGACCTCTTGATAATAAATTAAACTTCTCAATGGATGAGTAGAAAATGGCAGATGAATGATAAGGGTTTTCATGTTGGGAGCCACAGGATAAGAACAGAAAACTTTAAATCTTCTGTGAGAAATGTTTTATTGAACGCAAAGACGGATAATGTAAGGACTTATGACAAAAAAAAAATTGAGTTTTTTTTTTATAGATGTGGAATTATGCTCACAAAGACTATTCACTGCCATGTGAGTGTGAGGAATGCTCAAAAAGAGCATAATTTGTTTTATTTTCTTATCTTAGTAAGAAAAAAAATGATGGTATTCAAAGATATTTTTGAAGACAAATGCTGGCTTTCCAAAATAGTTTTTTTGGATGTCTGTTGGAATGTGTGTAAATTGTGCTATGGTGAGATATGTTTTTCTTTCTATGACAACCCGACACTGTTTCTGGTGAGTGGCGTGTTTTTAAAATTAATTTTTATATTTCCATTTTGTACGTTGTTTTTTTTTGTCATTACTGTCACCAGCCCTGAGATCTGTGAAAATAAAAGATATATGCAACAATATGACTTCTGTCAGTGGGAAGAGAGGAGGGAAAACTGAAATAATATGGCCTCTGATGCTGTAGTTAGATCTGTTATTAAGACAAACACAGATGAGACAAAGTTTCTTCAGAGACTGACAATTAAATCTTTGCTTTCTAATGAGCTGAGTAAACTACTGTACCAACAGGTGTGGTTTAACATTATTTTGGTACATATTAGAAATTTGACATTTTTGAGTACAGAAAAATAGTCATCCTTCTATTCCTAGCAAACCCAATCACCATACTAACTAAACAAGGCAGTGGAATAATTCATAAATACTGCCATCTATGGGTTGCAAAGAATAAACACAGCAAGTGCTTACTTTCAGGACACCACTCAATTAATTTATTGTTTTTTGAGTTACTTAGGAAAGTTAATTGCAGGTTCCAAAATTTTTGAACGTCCAAGGCAGAGGAAGGTGGAGTGAAATCAGTTTCATCGGCCCGTGGCGCTACCAGAAGTGGAGGTGGTTCCACTGGCTGGCATCTTCTTCAGTGTTCGATTCAACTGTGGAGACAAATTAAAATGAGTCTTTCACAGAAGGGATTGGGTTGTTTGTTTTGTTTTTTGTTTTTTTTACAGACCTGACCAGGTGACAACTTAGTCATACTTACCTCCTCAAACTTGTGAATCTGCCTGATGAAAAAGTCTCCATATCTACGAGCTACTTTTGTATCAGCAATGTGAATCATGTCCTGGGGAAATGTAACAGAGGGGAAACCTCATGAATACACAATCAAAAGATTTTGCCTTTCATATTCAAAATGACTATGTTCATTGCAGTTAGCTTGATCTTGCTGTGATAACGTTGAAATACGGAAAGTGACCATATGTAGTATTTCATTCAGAACTATGTTTAGGAATGACGAGAGGACAATGCTTTTATTGACCTTATCAATGTAAAAGTCGACCTCAGAGGCAGACTGGAACTCTCCATCCAGAGCTGAAATACCACTAGTCCAAACCAGGTTCTTCATCTTGTGTTTGAAGACCAGAAGCTGAATTCGGAATTCCTGCTCGGTCATGTCCAAGAATCCTGCCAGCTTGGCCACTGGCATGGTGGTGTACAACTTAAGGAAGCTGCAGGGCCAAACATAACACTCAGACATGCTACAATCTACATTGACTTGGTCAGAGAAACTGTGCCACTAAAGTAGGGCTGCATGATACGGGAAGAATGAAGAGGATAATGCGATTGAGTTTTTATTTTGACATGCGTAAAAGAAAATATACTAAATATAGTGTTTAATTTGTGCAGCAAAAAGGTTTTTCCCCATAAACCTGCACATCCCATACATTTTTCAGACACATGCAGGCATTGCAACATGGGTGCTGAAACAAATATACTATGCAGTCCGAGTATTTAGTTATGTTTACTATTGGCAAAGACACACAAATATACTCCACCTTACCTGCGAATGGTGGACAACTGTGCCTGCTGCTGCACTTCCTCTGCAAAGACTTTCAGCTGCTGCTGAAAGGGCTCTTTGTGGTAGTTTGGGTGGACGTTGTCGTAGTTTGGCACCACAGGTGACAAAAATTTAGGACAGGCAAAGCTGAACAACTCCTCAAACACCTGCAGGTCTCTGAGACAGCAAAGAACATCCAGAAATTCTATTAATGTGGCCAAAATTTCCCTAAACCCCCTGGGCTGTTCCAGAGCTGCCCCATCTTCACATCAAGCTATTCTTATTTTTTTGCATTATTATTATTATTTTATATTTCATTTAAAATATAAAATATCTACCATGATTACAGACAGTTAAGCAGCCAGAAGTGACTGGGTTTAACTCTCACCCTTTTTGCATACGCAGCATCTTGTCTCCATATTTCTCTCTCAGCTGAGTATGGATGCTCTCATCAATACGCATCGGGTACATGGTGAGTGCAATGGCTAGAAGGCCATGCATCTGCTCATTTTGTTTGTTAATCTGAAAAAAAACAAAAAACAAAATAACATGTACTATGGCATGATCTATGGCATTTTTAAATTAATGTAAAATTCACACATTTCATATACAGCCTTTCATTTTGATAACCTTGAAGTACAATATTTTTCTCATTTTTCTTGGTTAGATGAATGAACATTTTGTTGTGACTTACTACAAAATTGATTTGCTACTGTGAGTGCAACCAATCGGAGCTTGATGAGCAGGATATGTTTTATGAGCTTTACAATTCGTATCCCTGGTTTATAGGAAATTAATTTCAGTCAGTAATTGAAATTAGTTGAATCTGATGTCAGTGGTATCGGTATGTAGGCTGTATGGAAAATGATTTAGAGAGAACCCTCCACGCATGTCCAGGGATATTGACTCGTACCAGCATTTCAAGTGCTGGTAACACTATAAAGGTCATTATATGTACAGGGTAGTCATTTCCGTTTTGGACTCTTTTAGAATCATCCCGAAGTGACAAATTAATCTGTCACATTGTCCAAAAGACAATGCTCTGACTCACCATCTCATATTTATATGTTGACCTCTGAAACATGTTTCTTGTCCTCTGAATGTAGAGCAGGATGTTGGCAAAGACTCTGATGGCATCCTGATAGCGCCTCATCATCAGGTAAGCAAAGCCCACATAGTAATAGGTTGTAATCTGGCACTCAGGTACACGAGAGTACATACTCTGAAAGAGAAACAGTCTGGTAAAGCCTTGACCCTTCAGAGATATATATATAGCTTACAAAAAAAAAAAAAAAAAAAAAAAAAGGAGACCTGTGTCCATAATAACACTATGTACCTGCGGTTATAACACAGCGT
>CAAKHD010013587.1:319805-333722 GCA_901007705.1 Fistularia tabacaria | reverse complement strand
AATACTTTGAAAAAGAAACAGTCTGGTAAAGCCTTGCCCCTTCAGAAAAATATATATAGCTTACAAAAAAAAAAAAAAAAAAAAAAAAAGGGTGACTGTGTCTCAGATGACACATTTTACCTTCTTGTTTAGCTCAATGTTCTCCAGGACTTTGATGGCCTGGTAATAATCCCCTAGCAGTGAATGCAGCCTAAGAAGTCCAACAAGGCTGAAGTACCCCAACATCTTATACAGCGAGTGGCGCCCATATTCCCCTGCCACGCTCTCTGGGTCTCCTACAGGACATCATTTAAGTATTTAGCATGTCAGAATTCAATACACAATGGGTTATGATCCACCAGCAACTGAGCTAACTACAAAATATTCTTGTGAGATGAGTAACTGTCTATAAAAAGTAAGCAACATCAATATATACCTCCACTCGTATAGACCTCAAGCTGGCGGTTTATGTTACTTTTGTCCACCAAGGAGTGGAGAACATTGAGGACACTGTGGACATTCCAGATCTTTGGGTTGTTTCTCAGAAACTCAATCTCCTCCTCAGACTTCTTGGCTGTCTTGCAGCGGTACTGACTGAAGGACTGGAACTGAAGGGAAAGGGAATTTTAGTGTTGAATCTTATTGTATGGTGTGATTTGATTCCAATGTCTCAGACAGTCCATGTCCTTTTGGTGTGACATGGTTGAGGTTTATAAGCCCAGTAAGATATAGAATGAAATGTGAAAGTAGTTAATTTCCAACCAATCCATAGGCCTTGTCATACTTTTTAATTCATTTTATGTGAAATGTAATTCCCAAAAATGAAGGTGGTACTAATGAGAAAGCATACCTGGTAAATAAACTCATCAATAATATCCCAGAGCCACTGGTTTGGCAGTTCCAAAGGAGCAGGACCATCAGCATCTATGTTTAACCAAACACACACACTTGTATTCACTGATGGCTGGATCAGGAGCCTAAAGAACAGCAGTCAACTTACTGAGAATGTAGTTGAAGAGGTTGCAGTAGTTGTAGTATGATTCAAACCTCTGGTCCAAAGTTGGCCCACCCTAAAAAAACATTTAGGAAAACCTCGTTTACAATGAAGACCAAGATACTGGAATGTTTTCTAACATCATCTGTTCCCTGTTCAAGTAAGCTGGTTGATGGAGGGGGACTTACGCTGACTTTAGCATAGATGTGTCTGTAGTAAAGTTCCTTATACAGGATGAGGAACACAGCATCTGAAGAAAAAAAGAAAAAAAATTGTATTAAGTGGTTCACAATTTTTGGTGTCAGTTAAACTTGAACTCTAGGCTAACTTAGAGTAAAAACTGAAAACAGGTCACATCATCTAATCCATAATTCATGTCTTCAGGTGATATGTAATAAATTCCCCCAGACAAGGATCATAAATCCTTCCTTAATCTCAAAAAAGAGACCGTAATATTGCTTTGGCACTTGTTGACTTTTTTTAATCTCATCATATCGCAGTAATTAGCAATTCAGTCTCACAGTACAAAGGACCCTGGTTTGATTCTGACAAGGGGACCTTTCTGTGTGGAGTTTGCATGTTCTCCCCGTGTCTGTATGGGTATCCTCTGGGTTCTCCGGTTTCCTCCCACAGTCCAAAAACATGCAGCAGGTTAATTTGAAAAAATTGGGAAAACTGCCCTGAACGAGTGAGTGAGTGAGTGAGTGAACGGTTGTCTGTCTATTTATGTGGTCCTGCGATTGACTGGCAACCAACCAGGGTGTACCCCCCTCTTGCCCGATGACAGCTGTGATAGGCTCCAGCATCCTCTGTGACCCTGTGTGCTGGATGGATGTTACAATGATGAAAGTTGCAAAAAAACAAACAAAAACTCGAAATTGGACAGCAATTGTATAATTACCGTTTTTACCAAAGCCACTCACCATTACCCACAAGGGATGCGATAGCTTCAGCCTCAGGCCAAGGGGATGTCTTGAAGAAACGGTCTGTCAACTTGTTCCAACTAACAAAAAACACATAAGGTGAGTCTATACCCGCTAGCCTTATCACAAACACTCAGTTATGAAAACACAGAAAAAAACAAACAGGGTTTTTTTTAAACAGTGAGATGAATATACCTGTTTTCATAAACATCCTGAATCTCGTAGATCTTCTGCTCAATGCTCTCACTGGACACACGATTGGACTGAAGCTCATACACTTTCTGATCAATCAAGTCAGAGATTGTTTTGTGGAAATACTGAAGGAAGTTCTTGATGACCTCTGGAATAACATGGTATGTCTGCTGCTCATATTGCCTCTCATAGGCCAGATCTGCCTTGGGATCACCTGCAAGAAAACATGGATTAATTAAACAGCCTTAGAATCCCAGCTTGTGAACTAGACCTTTGAAAAGTCAATTCTGCAAGCGTATTTAACTGACCGGTGTGTAGGTCATAGTCGTTTGGATAGGCATACGGATCGTACTGTGGGGAAAAAAAACGTCGTTGATTGTTAGCAGACGCTTAGTCAACATTTGTCAATCAACCTGTCAAGATTCACTTCACCCTTCGTATATCGCCTTCAATCAAAGGTGTTTTGGGTTTAATATTCACAATAACCTTTTAAAAACATAGTATTTTTCACCACTCATGAGAAGAAATTTAGCACAATAACATCACGTCTGCTCTTTATGAGCTACTCTGTTGTGCCGCTGAGGTTAGCTAGCTTAAACATTGCAGCTCGCTAACCAGCTACAAGTTAGCGCATCACCTTTAAACATATGAAATGTTTTAAAATTCGGAAGAAAATTGTGTGTACTTACGTCTTCCTCGTCGTGGTAAGACATGATACGAGATTTGGTCCAACGTTTGTGTTGCTGGAGTGAAATTTAAAGTATGTGATCGGCGCGTTGAAACCTCGCGTTGAAACCACGCAGCTCGCACCGGAGAAGCGACCGGAAACGGAAAGAGCAAACCAAGATGAAGGGCGAGCCAGACTGTACAAGTATTGACGTAATTTCACATGCCACAATGTGTGATGGGAAATTGAGTCTGTGGTCATGTTTTCGTTTACATGGCAATTGATTTATAGTAATAATACATTTGTCATGTCAGTTTTACATTTTACTCAATATTGTATTACAAGCATCTGGTCAAATGGTATTGAGCTGTATAAGAGTAAGACCAATTAAGCGTAACAGGATTGCTGACGTGTGAAAACGAACTAATTCTAAAATGTTTTCACCTGTTTGACATACCGCGAAAATAATAAATGAGATGCGGGTTTGTCATAATTCATTCATCTCATCAGAGTAAGCATTAACTGCTTCTGTAAATCATTAAAATGATTAGGGAATGCAAGCTGAATCCCATTAATGTGACAGCATAATATTCGCAACTAAATACGATCCATTCAACATCGAACACGACGTTTGTTCTCTGCGTCTCCCTGGTTGTAAGATTTTCTAACAATCGCCACAGACGGTTAAAATTCAACAGTGCTTGACTGGGGACTCGGCCTTTACTGTGAGGGGGTTGCATGCTCCCCGTGGCTGCATGGCTTTTATTCCGGGTTTCCGTTTCCTTCCACTAAAATGCCCAGAAAGAAAGAAAAAAAAGACGAGGGGTTTGTAGTTCCCTGATGAACCGTTTGGGGACGCTATAGTCGAAAGGTCCCAGGCCCTAGTCTAAGAAAGCCAGGTAGGTGCCTGTGCTTTGGTGGCATAGCAAGAATTGTGTTGAAATTTATCATTTAACTTCAGGCAGACGGGTATTTCATTTGATAATGACTAATAGATAATTACTGGAGTTACTAATGAACTCAATATTCAAAATTATCATCATCATATTTTTTTTTTTTTGCAAAGACCAGACATTCTATCTGTAGAGAATATTTTTTATACATCAAGTTTTCTGAGCATTACAAGCTCTGCCCTCCCCCGACCTCTTCAGCTGAGACATCGTTTGAGAAATATTTAAGAAGGTTAAAAAGTCACAGGTGAAATAGGAAGGTCTGATTCTACTTCAGCTATTGAAAGCCGGCTAAATCCCCAGCAGACCCTACCTACCGGCGGGGGAACTGTCTGCATTTGATAAGTGATCGAGTCCTTGTGAGGAGAGAGGGGCGGCGAGGGGGTGTGGAGAGAAGAAGTCGAACCGAGAGAGAGAGAGAGAGAGAGAGAGAGAGAGAGACCGAGGGAGGGAAAAAGGTCAGGGACACGAGGGGGTTCATCACACTGACAGAAATAAGGAGGGTGTCCACACACATGGTCAGACAGACGAAACTCAGGAGACGGAGAGAAATTTACCAGCAGTCCCTTCTCCAACACTGAAATTTGCTTTTCAGAAAGATTGCTTGGATTTGTATCAACAAATTGGACCTCTTTCCCGAGATTTTTAGCGTTAGAGTCTGACTGGAGACGCAGTGCAAATTGGGACAGTGCGGAAATTGGAGAGTTTATTGCCACTCTGCGTCAGGATGCGCGTCTGTCCGCTGCTGGCCTTCCTCTCTCTCTTGTGCGTCGGACGCGCTCAAAAGTTCTCCGCTCTCACGGTAAGAACAGCCATATAAACTAAAGGCTACCTTACGACCTCTTAGTAAAATATGCCTTTTTTGAGTCGTACATTGACAAGGGACATTTAGTGTGTACGAATAAGAGACAAATGACAACTGACTTTCAACTCTTATTTTATAATGTCCAAATTAATTATGAATGGAATTAGCATTGATCATTCTTTTTTGCTAATAGTGAATTGGTGATTGCCACTAAAAAGGGATATATTTTGAAAACACTCAAAATGTAATATGGTTTTGGCTTCAGGTTTTTAAGTTTTAAGTTTAACTGGAAAGGGCTTTCTCCAGTTATTGAAATATATTCCTGCTTTCTTTTTTAGCCTAGCAGATATTTTATGTAGAAGTATATATTATATATAATATAAGATCCACAAACTAACCTTTGTCTGAGACTTTGTGAAATATTTCTGAAATTACATAGCTGATGTTTTAAGTCTTTGAGTTGGACTGGTCTGCTGAGCACCACCATTGTTTTTTATTGTTTGTATTTTTTCGCATTTTTTTTTGGTGTTTTTTTATAATCCGTCTGCCAACTCATCCATCACTTGTCTCACTACGTTTACTCCTACTGTGGAGTGGTTTTTGTGGTGGCCACTATGCCAATGTCAGCAAGTTTGTTTCACTGAAGCACATGGTATTGTATACAGCAGCAGGACATTGCCTCTGGTCCACCCTCTGTAAATTTGAAAAATATTCAATATTTTCATTGTCACTTAGGTTCTAAGCGTACTTTTGTGTGAAACACCGCTATATGTGGTCTATATGATGGCCACAATCAAGTGCAGGTACATTACAAAAGATGGAATGATAGAGTGGAAATATGCACTGTCATATACTGAACACCTTGATCCAGAGGCAGATGTGACAGCCACCTCTCCAGCACAATTATTTATTGTCTGTGTGAAAATACCATAATAACCAATTCTAGACAAATGGCCATGATTTGGTAACCTGTGGATGAAGGGTCAGAGATCTTTTTTTCCTGATGGCACTTCGGATTTGTGGAATGTGGGAGGAAGCATTGCGCTGAGGAAATGTTCCCCTGAAATTTCACCATGATAGGCACGTTCACACTGAAAGAGTATCTTTATAAAAATAAGTGAAAATCACAGTGTCTCTTGGCTTGACATGAATGATAATATATACCGAGGAATTCAGACAATGAGCTGAAAGATACAGCTGCGTCTGTGTATGACACAGTATTCACCATGCTTTTGATATGAATGAGACGTCTGTATTTCATGGCATGTCTATGTCAGAATTCCCCACTTGTGGTTAATCACACACTCTTTATTGGAATAGCACATGGAGCACTGGACTTGTACTTTTCAAGGAAATGTCTCCATATGATATTTTGTGCATATTTGAGGTCAAACAGGCAGTTAAATAAATGGGATATTTGCCTAGGTTATTCATGAGCCTGAACTTTTCCATGGTTTATGGAAGCATGAAATACTGCATGAAAAGATGAGGGCACACAGAACACTGGCTGCCTCCTCTTCCAACCTAAAATACATTCATAGTATAACAAATGAGCTCCATTGCCCTCCAAGCTCTCACACAATTGTGCACCTGCCAAAAGAGACGTTCTATTGTCACATGACTAACAGTGGCCTTTCACACCATCTCTTTTTCTATTGAACATTTTTCACAGCAATTAATTGCCTTTTCCTTTGATAGAGTTAGTTGCCTGGTTAGAGGCTGTCACTTCCTTCCCCTTCCACAATGCTGTAAACCAATGATCCCCTTTGAATCCAGGATCCATGCAGGAAACTCCCGCCAAGGTAATTTAACACATTTTTCCTCGACTCACAGCTGGGGCACCCATTGACCCTATGAGGCTATGGTGTGAGGGGCCTCTCGGGGCGTTGGAAGCAGGGGCCTCCCAGTCCAGAAGGCCCTTATCAGTCGACAATGTGCTCTCTGCTGGAGGCTGGCCTCCTCCGTACTCCATTCAGTCCCACAATGCTGCAGAGCCAGGGGGAGGTAATAGGATTTGATTTGTATGCTGTTTGGTCCTTGAAAAAAAAATTCCCTTATACTCTGCCCGTCTCACCCTTTCTTGTCTGTCTCTTGATCTTTTGCCAAAAGCTTATATGACTAAAGCAGATGCAAAAAGCATCATCCAAGAGAGTCTAAGCAAAGACAAAGAGAGATCATGAAAGGGGAAAAATGTGAGATACAGCGTCTTGAAGTAGGAGAGAAAAGGATAAGGAAAGCGTAAAGGCATTGTAAAAGATTGTGTTTTGTCTTTATGCATCTCCTTTTCTGACAAATCAGGGTGAGAGTTTGTGCTGCATGTTATCAGGGAAATCCATCACTCTGCTGTGTTGCTGTGCATGGCGATGGTGCTTCTTCAAGAAGGATGGAATGAGACATCAAGGGAGTGTCAGGTCCCAGCCTCCCCCATCCATCAGCACAGGCCTCATGTACAATGATTTGCAGAAGACAGCTGACAACCTTAAGGGGAAGAGAGACGGAAAAGGTCTTCCACAAACCATTAGTCCCTGAAATGTCTTCCTCTCACTGGATCTCACATCTTATTTGTAGTGGTGCTCCAGTCTGGCCAAATGCAACTCTGACATACATAGTCATAGTGAATCTGGGTGGCAGATTTCATGGCTAACTCTGTTCTTGTTTTTGCTTTTTGGGGGGTTGGCACTCTGCTGTGTGATCTACAGTGGACACTGAGCAAGATGCTGGGCTGCTGAAGAAATTAGTTTTGGTTGTCAGTCATCTAGCTGGAAGGAGCTGGTATTGATAATGCTGAGCACTGAGATGACCAGCATGGGTTGTGGCAAGACTGGCAGCCCACCACCAAAATATGGCCCTTAAAGTGGTCACTGGTTTTGCATAGTCTTTGCTGAAACCACATTCCTGGCCACCCTCTCATGCCTGCACTTCATAAGATGCAAATTATATAATTGGTGTGTTCAAGGACAGAAAATGAGGGATTGGGGTACCAGTGGGATCCTGCTCATCAGATGTGTAATCCAAACAATCCAAGAAACTGAGAAAGCAAGGGAGGGAGGAGTGGCAGGGTGCTTTTGCAACTCATTGTCATAAAAAGCTTTGAATGAATCTGTATGGAATACAATCTTCAAAAATGATACATGAATCTCTGGAATTTGTGATCACATAACCGGCAGTGCAAGCTGGTGTCATCTTCATAGGGTCATCTTCATTTTCCGAGCCTCAACCATTCTGATTTTTGCCTGAAGGTAACCAGTGGAAGTTGGCATGACCTTAATCCTGCACTAGTCATTTCCCTCTAACTTCAAACTCTTGAGAATTTGGAGGCTAAAGAAAAGTTCCATACTGCAGTAGACTCTCAATGTTCTGTTTATAGTACAATTAGATTTCACACAACATATTTCTCTTGAGTTTATAGAATTCCCCACAGATTTTTAATGCACTACCGTTTAAAACATAGAGATAACACTATTCAGAAGTGGGAAAATGATAACCAGCAACCAGACAAGAACCAGAAAATGTATAATCCATATTTTTCTGTATATATGACACAAACTGAATAAAATATCATTAATTCTAAAGTTATTTTATAATTAGAATTGTGCCTGTTAAAGGTGACATTGTTGGCCCTGTCATCTCGCAACTGGAAGGTTCCAGATTTGATCCCACTGGCCGACTAGAGCCTTCTACTTAAGTCTGCATTTTCACCCTGTGCCCGTGTTGAATCTTTATGGGTTATCCAGTTTCCCCTCACAGAACAAAAACAGGTGGTAGCCTAATTTACAACTGTAAATTTTCCATCGGTTTACAGTTGAATGGTTAAATATGTCTTTCTATGTGGCCCTGTGTTTAAATGGTGGCCAGCCCAGGGTGTATCCCACTTTTTGAACAAAGCCAGCTGGAAATGGCTCCAATGCCATTATGAATCTATTCATCAATAAGTGATATACTGTAGATGCAGAGATAGATGATGAATCAATAAGTGTTTGCCTTGTGATGCCATTAAGCAACATTTCTCAAAAGCTTTTTCAACAAATGGTTTGCAAATTTAGGTCAAATGTTAAATGCCCAAACCTGATTATTTGAAATAATGTATTTCATTAGAAAATACATTTTTTTAACCCAAAGGAAAAAGAGGTGAGTGATGAGACACAGAGGCAGGAATCAGGATTTACTGTGTCCCGTGTCTGTAGCCATGGTAAATCCTTTGTGAAATTGGCAAATCTTCATAAACATTTCTGCTTTTTGAAAAATGTTGTCCAATCTATAGCATTCATCTTATTATCTTATCTCAGTCATGGTTCCTCTTCCGATGTGTTTGAACGGGCCTCTTCTCTCTGATCCCCTCCCTTAAGGATTTATGAGCAGAGTTGACAGTGGGCTGTATCCCCCCCTTTGGCCCAGGGCGACCCCTCCTTCCCTGCCAACCCTCTTCCAGGTGCAATACTGCCTGAAGCCCTGCCACCAAACCCTATCTCTCATGTTATTTGTAGGAAGAAAGGCAACTTATTTCTTCTATCATGGATCTTTCCACTCACTTCTTGGATGTGTCTTTCCCAATGTTTTGTTTCATGCAAGCTGTTGTTGTTTGGGGGGGTTTTTCAATCAGGGAGAAAATATATTGTTTACATTTAAACTTGTGCTTAAAGTGCCTCTTTTGTCCCTGAGATTCACATATTCCGGTCAGAGAAAAGAGAGTGAGTGTTTGTGTGAATAGCAGACTGAAAGAATTTTGGATTGGTCTACCTACTGTAACTGAACAAAAACGTCACACAAAACAGATGTTTACTGAATCTTACTAAATTTGGTCAGTTATTTATATATTGATTTGAATTGAATGAGCACTAGATATAGATTATTATAGTCTCCTTTTTTTAATAACTTAGCTCAGGTCAGTTATTTATATATTAATTTGAATTGGATGAGCACTCGATATAGATTATTATAGTCTCCTTTTTTAATAACTTAGCTCATATTCAACCATGAACGAATTATTGAGACTTGATAAAAATCACCTCTTTTACTGTAGAAACACAAACTTCCCTGAAATCTTAAGTATTTTATTCAGCCTCTCTATCATTCACTGTGTATTCAGTCATTGTAGCAATCATAGCTTGTTGCCATCCTGCCACTGCTGCCCCATTGTGTGGCCTGGCAAAGAGGTTTTTATATCATGGTGGCAGGTACAATGGTGGCATTGACACAGGTGATCCGATGCATTCAGCCAGGAGTCTGCATCGTCTTGTTGCTCTTTTCATGTGAGAATTAAATATCCTCAGGGGTAAATCCAGGTGCAGGTGTTGCTACAGATAAAGAGAAGAGGAGTGTCAATCAAGACCTCTCTTGCAGGTTTGACAAAGCTAGAGCACGGCAACTCCCTGACAGGCATGTAATAATAGTGTCTCTTTGTTGTGTTTGCTCTGTTGCTGGTTTGTTCCTGCTCGTAAATCTGTGATAGGCCTGATAAATACATGTGATAAAGCATTGATTTGTATGGCTTTGGCAACGGACATCTTGTACGAAAAGGATGTTGGAATAGTTTCAGGTTAAACTTCATAAAACCTACAGTGAGGGCTTAGCTGTTGTTTTAAAGGTTGAAATCTTCCAGTGATGAGATGTCAGTGATTCCTGAAATGGTTATTTTAGCATCTGTTTTCTCTGCTCACATCCTACTTTCTCATTTGTGCAGTTCTTGCGGGTGGATCAGGATAAGGAGTGCAACATGGAATGCAGTGGAGCTCCTCGCAAACCCTTGTGCGCCTCTGACGGCAGGACCTTCACATCTCGCTGCGAGTTCCTTCGAGCCAAGTGCCGTGACCCCCAGCTGGAGGTCATCCGAGGGCCATGCAAAGGTCAGGTCATGAGTCATGCTTCAGCGCCGCCTGATGCTCTCAAATGCACAGAAGGGGGTCACATTAGAAACTTGTGGGTTAAATTCATTTCAGCATAATTGAATCTTTGAGTGCTGAGAGGATGAGTGGGATTGACACAGTGAGACTGGGTGGGAGGGTTTGCTGCCTTGTAGAATCATTTCAAAGTTGCAGTGAGAAAGAATTCCAAGTACTCTTTTAAGTAAAAATTAATTGTGTATTTCTTGCACTCATGCCTCATGGACCAAATGCATTATGATGGACTACAGATGAAAAGCAAAAAGGGGAAGGAAACAGGGGAGCAGGGTCAGGCAGCTGAGATTTTGCCCTGTTGTTGCTTTGTGTGTGAAGGGCACATCTAGCATCTATTATCTCTATAGATCTGTTTGTTGCAGAAAAATTCCTCATTCTTACCTATTACAGTTTTGGATCACTAATGCAGACAGGTTGCATGAGAGAGTTTGCAAAAAAAACAGCCCTGCATTATGGAGAAGCACTCAACAATTGTGTGCCCGTGCTGGGTCTCTATGGCAACGTCTCTAAGTAGACATCTGGATGTGTCGGACAGCGTTGGGACACAGAATAGAGGTTTCCAACTAGGAAGCTGAAAAGGACGAGGATCCATGAAAGTCTTATTGTATGTGTCAATAACATTGGTTTCTATAAGAGTTCGGACCCCCCTCTGCTTCTGGATGGCTGGGGTGAAAGACACAGCAGCAGCAGTCGAGTCAGCAGCCGAAAGAAACCAGAGGGACGGGCCTGGCCTAAAAGCACAGAGATGGGATTGTATTTAAGGATGGTGAGGCTGGCAACACATTTGTTTTCTATCACTGCACTCAGATGATTCAAGTGTCCTGTCAGTTTTTCCAGACAACGTTTTGGTCAGAGCCCCCTAGAGAAGGAGGATGGGTTTGGGGTTTTCCAGTAGATCTAACTTTAGAACTCCTTAACTCCCTGTTTTTCTCAATCTGGAACATCCAGCATCTTCTTGCTAGTGACACACACGTGTATACTAGAACTCAGTGCTCACTGACGATCTACTGTAAGGCAAGCCAGCAGCCATGCAGCCTCCGGACCAACTTGGTGGATGTTTTTAAGCTTAGCATGAGTCACTGCTTTTATGTATTTTAAACCTGCCAGCCAGACGAGCCCCATGTGGCAGTTGATGTGTCTCGCTCTGCTATCATCAACGGCATCACCATGAGTTTGAAGAGCTGCTGCTGCTGGCCTGGCCAGGTGAGATGAGATGAGGCAGCTGCAGCATGACAAGACAATCCATGGCTCTGACAGAATCATGTGAAAATACAAAGGTGAAAAGGGGCTGACCCACATTTGTAGTGAGAGATTGTTGGATGTGGACAGTTCAGGTTTAACTGAGGAGACTGGTGGAGGTTTAGAAGAGAGCATGGCAGACTGAGAGACAGCAAGGTAGGGTCAGGTTTTCCCCATGCATCAGCCCTTTTCTTGAGTGACTGGAATTTTCAACACAAGCCACCTCCTTCAGTAATGGCTTTACCATTCCAAGCACACTGTAGGCCTGCCTGACATGCTCCTAAGACTTGGGGTGTTGGTTTTATTCCCATTCTAACAAGTATATGCTGCTTCTGAAATTTCTTTAATAATTTCCTCTGCTTCCCACTTTCTTGTTATTTGTCTTCATTTCTTCATCATTTGCGTTATTCTTCTGTTGACTTTTTAAAAAAGAAGTTGGTTTTGAAGCTGTGTATCATGGTAGTTACTTGGATGATTTGTGGTCCCTCAGATACATCCAGATGTGTAGCAGAGAAGAAGTATACTGAGCAGCAGGCCAAGAAGCTCTTCCCTCAGGTCTTCGTGCCTGTATGCAACCCTGATGGCACATACAGTGAAGTAAGAGCAGAAATAGTAAATCAATCCAAGGAACTCACAACACTATTTACTTTGTACTCTTTCCATGAAATGAATTGTTGATGTTATTTCTCAGAGAGTGATCCTTGTGTATAAATTTACTATTCTGCTCTTAGGTTCAGTGTCACAGCTACACAGGATACTGTTGGTGTGTCACCCCAAATGGCCGACCAATCAGTGGCTCAGCAGTGGCAAATAAAAAACCTCGATGCCAAGGTACGACCCCATCAACTTGTCTTACAATAAGCCATTTTTCTGCATGAAGCCAAGACTTCTCAGATTACAATGTCTTTGCGGTAAGAAAACGGGCCGATTTATACCTGAGTGAGTAAATAATCACGTATCAATAGTCTTTTCAGTGGAATGGTGGTGAGTGACTGGACTGACAGCCACTGAGTTCAGGGCTACCTGAGGACTTTCATTGCTTAACAAGGGGCTGCAGTGTAACTCAGCCAGTATAAAATCCTCACTACAGAGTTAAGCAACAGTAAGGAATGTGCTTTTGGAATATGGCGTCTGCCAAACAATCAAATAACCAATGCCACATGTCCTCAATGCTTCTCCTTGGGGCTGACTTGGAAGTTGCTCCTGTTACAATTGGAGAAAGCTCCAGATGTAGTGGCAGTGGTTGGAAAACCACTAGTTCTAATTTTTCAAATGAATTTGAAGACAATCCTAATAAAATTCATCTCCGAACACATGTAGTGTGTTAGATATCGTATATGTAGGAATAAGAAAAAAATGTCAAGAACCCCCATTGAGGTTTTTTAAAATGATTCTCATTTCTAAATACTCTGAAAAGGTGTGTTTTGGTGAAATCATGAACTGCTGTAACTTGCTTTCCAGGATCCAAACAAGAAAGAGCCACCACAAGAGAACCAGGGAAAGGTGAGAAAATAATTCAAGAAAATAAAATCATCTTTCTTCAAAGGCAAACTACCACTTCTACATGTTCATGTGCTTAGTATTACATGTCCTCTTATTGATACTTGTATGTACAGGTTTGTTTTTAGTTTTGCATCTGTGTCTGCATGCATTTGTGCTGTGTGATGTGTGAAGTCGGTGGCCTGTTAAGGCATGCCTCTAATATTTTGTCAATTTTGAGAGATTGTGAGCAGCCTCAAGGCTGATATAGAAGCTATCTGTTACTACTAGGACGTCCATGAAGAGGCTTTGGTGAGGTTTAACTTGTACCATGAGCAGCTGCAATTCCTTATGTTTTCTTAACCAGTCCTTCAAACAGCAAGAGGGAAACCAGAATTTATGGATGCGGAATTATCATTACCTCCTCTTCTCTCATCTATATCACTCTTTCTTTTTCAGCTACATTGTATTGAGATACAACAAGATATTCACCCTTCATCTTCTAATTCCACTGTCACTCTGTCACTTGTCAATCTCTACCCTTTTCCACATATGCAACCACAGATTTTCCCCCAATTATTTTGCAGTAACTGTATATTTCGCTTTCAGCCTTTAAGAAGTCATTATTTTTTTCACTGATGTGATTTGAATACACCAAAAGAAAATCATTTGAAAAATTTCTGATCCATTCTTTTGTTTGTGTATGTTTGTGTTTGGTTGTTGTCTCTTGGTTCAAGATTAAAAATGCCTCTATTTGTGTGTGTGTGTGTGTGTGTGTGTGTGTGTGTGTGTGTG
>CAAKHD010013587.1:229796-317296 GCA_901007705.1 Fistularia tabacaria | reverse complement strand
AATAACTTTTTGTATTGTGCAAAGAGTGTCTTTTTATGTTTATGCGATCAACTGAATACACGATCACAGCAGTTTACATTACATTCCACTTCCACTCCAGCGGTTTGAGATATGATAACCTTGATGTGCATTTTACAGTCTGTGAGTTTTAGAACCATCAGGTTTGGCCCAGATGATATACAAGTGTGTTTTCAACTGAACCTTATAAACTTGTCTTGGTGATTTCTTTCAGACATAATTTCCCAGTACCCCACTCTGTGGACAGAGCAGGTTCGCAGCAGACAGAATAATAGAACCAGAGCACCATGTAAGTTTCAAAAAACACTTTTTTTAAAGACGGCGATTGGGTGTTCGAAGACCTCAAATGAAAGAAAAGTGTCTTTTTCCATTTTGTGTGAGCAATTATGGTTTGAGACTTTTCCTCTCTTTTGAAAGGCAGATGTTTGGTTGAGTAACCAGTACATCTTGGTGTTGAAGTGCATTAGACTTTGAGGATCTACTTCTGAGTGGTTTTTTGCATTGCAGTGTATCTTCAATTATCAGCAAATGGCAAAAGTGTCGGATCCCGGATTCTTTTGACTTGCCCATCCTGGCATTGCTTTTAGACTCAAGTACAGGGACCTTATCATGTAATTTGGTTACTTTTCTTTATTTTGACAGGTGCTAATTATCAAAAAAAGTTTTTTTGTTGAATGCCAGAGATTTAAACCCCATTGTCTACAAGTGCATCTTGACACTCATCTCGTTATCATAATTTAAAACCGATAAAAAGCTTGTGGGATACAGCAATGATGATTTTGTTTAGCCTGTGCTCTATGAGGTATTAGGTAGAAAAAGGAGAACCCATCCCAATATAGAGAGCCCATATGGAGGAATTGGAGCAAGGAGAGTCAGTTGAGAAAGCAGGGAGGCATTTCATTTCGACTGTTTTGTGTAAGTAAAGATTCCTAATGAAAATAAACAAAGACAAGAGATATCTATAATCCCGCAGTTGCTTCCGAGCCTTGAGGCAGGAAGCAAAACAAAGACACTGGTAATGAAAGCCTTCGTGGGCAGAAGCACTCTTCTTCCATCCCTGAGTTTAATGCTAAGATCTGTGTTGAAGAGCTGCACAGCAGAGAGAGCAGCTGCTGCACAGAAGATGTTTGATTAGCTCCTGCTCAGGATCTGCAAAAGCCTGTCTTTCCCATTGAGATGTTTGCAGTCTCTGTATGCATGGATAAAGGAAACAATCCTGATACATCGCATGCTTCTCTGGGAATTTTTAACATGTAAATATACATATTCCTGGTACTTTATAGTACACCTCAGTAGTGTGTGTGGGTGTGTGAAGGCAAAGAGCTGACTGATCACTGCTCACCCTTTGTCTTATCTGTTTCTTTTTGTGCCACACACATCCACAGAGGGCAGTTGAGTGTCTAAATATTTACTTAACTTGTGGCACAGGGAGCTGTACTAGTCATTAGCCCATTAATGTCTGTAAACAGTGCCACAGGGGGCTGATATAGCAGTCTACATTCACCGTCTCTAAGCACTCATCCTCCACCTCTGTCTATGGCCCTATGACCTTCTCTTTGGGGATTCTGGGGCAAGAGTTGGAGTGAGAACCATTTGGCTTTCCAAGGAAAATCATAACAGTCATTACTATGTTGGAACAGACAAGACATCAAATACAAAGACAAGACAGAAAGCGGGAGCAGCTGTTTTTATTAAGATTTTAAAACACCACTATGTAGAAGACCAAAGCTACCAAATACTCTATTTTATTATGTAGAAGTGTATTATAACTTCTAAAGTAATTCACTCTGCAGAGCCTCGAGCTTGATTCAGTTTAGCGGGTCTGAGGGAGTGCGAAGAAAGGGCCAGAGAGACTAATGAGAACAATACTAATTACTAATTGTTACTAATTGTAACATCAGATATGGAAGGTGTTGTATTATGAGGTTGTATTATTGCAAAGTTTTACTCACTGATGCGGGTTGCCGTGTTTGAGCTATAGACTGTATTGCCACATTCAAGAGTCGTTCACGATGTGAATGAAGACTTCTTCAGCATCCTTGACATTGCATACTTCAGGGAGTCTACACAGAAGAGGCCTCTGCTTCCATCTCCTTAGCAAATCATATATACTGTAACTCACCTCTGGTTGACCTTGAGGGGCAACAAGCCCAGCTTGCATGCTGTTTATCTATATCTCTAAAGTACTACAACTTTTTTCTGTTTTATTTCAATTTTCAAAAATATTTACCCCAAAACTACTCACTTCCATTGAATGGAGACCATCTTTCCAGTAATGAAGTAACTCACAATAGAGAAACACAATTAATTTATAACATAGTGTTGCCATTCACCTCTGACCACAATTAGAACACTTTGGTTAAATTCTTGCATTTGTTAAAGCTCTCTTTACTACTTCATGTGTGTGTTAATATGCACTTCTACTAAAACTTTCCCTGATTCCTCCTCAGCTTCATCATGTGACCAAGAACAGCAATCTGCTCAGGAGGAAGCGAGGCAGCACAAGAATGATGCTGTGTTTGTGCCTGACTGTGCCCAAGGAGGGCTGTACAAGCCTGTTCAATGCCATCCATCCACTGGCTACTGCTGGTGTGTGCTGGTTGACACTGGACGGCCAATACCTGGGACATCAACAAGGTAGGTCATGCAACACCCTTACCGATCTCACCTGCTGACCATGGAGCAGTGTGATTATATTAGACCCCTGTCATGCATTTCTAAGTTAATTTCCAAAATGCTGGAATTTACTAATCTGTTAAGGGTTGCAAACTAGATAAACACTTTTACACCAAGCAGCTAAGTGATCATTAGCCAGTCTTACTAATTAATAATAAGATGTCCTTCAGCTAAGGGCCCTAGCTTCAAGGCCTCTTGCATTAAAATTTTACTGAACAACATCGTACTTTACTTTGGCTTTCAGTCATAACATCTGCAAAAAATGTTAGATACAACAAAAACAAAATTTCGTCAGAGCCACAAAGTAGAAGTCTAACATAAGCAGCCACAATGACAGTTATTCAGTTAGTGTGGAGAGGGGCAGGTCAGAGGTCAATCAGGCTGGCAGAGAGGGGCACTGGTACACTTCTTTTGAGCTTCAAGGCTGGGTATCAGATTAACAAGGCTCCAGGCAAAGAGCCAGGCAGCACATTAGCACACATATGGAAGCATGAATTTTACCCCTTCTCACTCCTTGTCCCAGGCCAGATTTTGGCCCAGTCACACAGCAGCAATCGGTGCCCTGCCGGCTCTCCGAGGGAAGCCATGAAAGATTCCTTGTGTCCCACGCTCCCTGTCTGTCTCTCTATCTCACCCTCCCCCCCAACCCAGTCCTCATACCACACCTAAATCTTTCCCCTCTTTTTGGATGATTTTCACAGACTCTGATTTTCCACAAACAACAGTTCCAATCCCTGAAATTTAATTGTATGGGGGTAACATGGGATTCATCTGTGATTTTGTAAACCGCTCATTCAACCTTTTGTGTGTTGTCTGTCACAGGTATGAACAGCCAAAATGTGACAGCAATGCCAGGGCCCACCCAACAAAACCAAAGGACCATTACAGAAGCAGACATCTCCAAGGTAGGTTTTCAAAGACCTACCTAACTGAGTCTAACAGAGTCTCTGTCTTTTCTCTCTGTTAAGACCACACGGCAAAGTTATCGTGCGTGTGCGTGTGCGTGTGCGTGTGCGTGTGCGTGTGCGTGTGTGTGTGTGTGTGTGTGTGTGTGTGTGTGTAAGCAGTGCTGGTTACAAAAAAAAGCTTGATAAAGACTTGAGGATTGCCAGGTACTGCTCTTCACTGTCAATAAGCCTGGAGACAGAGACTGATCAGACGGGTAAAACTGCAACTGAGGTAGTGAGTTAGAGGATAGTGGAATGATAGAAGAAAGCAGATGAGGAGAAACAGCAGGAAAGTAAGGTGGAGATAATTGATAATGGAATGTCAGAGACCGGTAGTGATAGATACATTAACAATAATATAAATAAGTGAACTGAAAGTAGGGAAGAGTTTGGTCATGGTGGATCTTTGGGGATGAAAGCGCTCATTTATAATGAGCCATGAGTCCAGAGACACTAATAGTCGCTTCCTCTATATTGCATGAGGCTTTCTTCACCTCATGGGTTTGCTTTCAACTAAAACATAACTTTTCTGTTTGGTCTCCCTTCACCTTAATCCACCTAATTCCAGGCAATGGAATGCAGCTGTGATCAGCAAATAACTAAGAATCAACAGCACTAAAAACTAGACAATGGCTATCGCTACAATTTCTGACATAAGAAGGCTGTCAAACATTGAGGTTTCTTTCATCCTGGTTGTCTTATTTTCAGTTACAGTTAATAATCATGCAGTACTTTAATTGAAATGTTATACTTGCAAATTGGAAAGTACACGCTTTTCTGTATGAATCCTCTGTGATTGAAAAGCAACGGGGCGGTCTCATTTGCATAACATCTAATGCTGGTGTGGACTGTGTCTAGTCCCCACAGGACCTTGTGTGATAATATGTGGGATAAATAAAGAATGAATACTTTTTACAAAGTAGATACTATAATACTTAAAAATCACAAAAAGTATGTGAAATGAAAAAAAATATTGCACTGCCACTGAACTCAATATTGAACAAGCATTCACATTTTGCCCTTCAATCCAGTTTTTGGTATGCAATTCAAATTCACAATGTGAAATAGAGATGCCAAAGTACACAGATCCAATCAATCAGACATATTGTTTAAAATGTCTTTTGTTGATATCTTTGGTCTTCTGTAAACATCTGTAAAACTTTGACAAAAATGTATGCTGTCTTCAATCTAAATCTTGACATCCTTTCATTTACATTTACTTTTCACATGTACCACACAATAAATGTGAAATAAAATGTTAAAATAAGGCACACATGTTAACACGTAACAAATGACAGATGAAGTAATTGGTATAGGTTTCAGGTTCTAAGCACAACCAAATCATAGTTTAAAATTTAATGGTTCCTGGCACATTTTCCGTCTTCAGCTGTTTTTTGGTGTTTTGGTAAACATGTTAATAATCCAGCAGTGTATGAACAGAGCTTTCTCTGTTCCTGCCCCATCAGAAATTGTTTATGTAACAGTAAGCCCGGCCAGGGCTGCTCTGTCTGGTTGCAGGTGCTGCATTTTAGCACCAGAGTAACACTCTGCTCAAACATTGAGGATTCTTGTACTGTGTGTATAACACAGCAGGATAGTCGCTCTACTCATGAACGCTCCTTACACCAACAAATATTACTCAACTTTGCCTTCCAGGGGCAGTGAAGCTACAGGTTAGACACAGAGTAGCATCGATTACAGCATGAAGCTATCAGCACCGGTTGTGAGAGAGTCTTGGGGTGGTAAACAGTCTTTCAACCCTGCCAAACACCTGCTTAACACAGTGTCTGGGTAAAATAACATACATATTAAGTCGCGATCACCAAAAACAGACTCAGTGGTGAAAAGACTTTATCCTAAGCATGTCAATAATAAAAGTTTAGCCTATCGGCCAGGCTGCCATTATGAATATAAACCACGTCAGACTGAGAAAATCTTTTTTTATGCTTAATTGCATCAACAGCTGCAAACTGCTACTGTATAAACCTAGGATAATTTTAAATATTGCTTTCATGGTGCCCGAGCTCCTTTGCCATTAAAGAACTGGTGTTGAGTGTTTCTGGGGCAACATGCAAGAAAGGAACCACTTGCTCTGAAAGAGGCAGAGGAAGAAAGCAGTTTATTTAACTTGCTTTCTCCCAAGAGTGGGATCATGGGATATCGCTGGGCCTGGCATTGGGAGTATTGTCTGTGAGTGCTAACAAGATTCTGCCCCTCATGGCTCCATAGAATAACACTGGTTCTTATTGACAGTAACACACAAGCACACAGATGCAAATATGCCCTTAATGTACAACTTTTCTTAGCAGACAAGCAGCAGACACAAAGAAGTGTTAGTTGGTGAAGGCAAATTGTCATGATTTTTAATTTGAGTCTGTCCTGCATCTGGCATATTTAGGAATTATGATTTAAATAGTTTCAGTGTGACAGCAGCCTTGAACAGAAAGGAAAGAGTAGGGACTGAGTTTTCTCATTTGTGTCCAGCCCCTCAGCTTACTATTGTCCAGATTGTTACAATGGCAGGTACAGCAGTTTTGGCTGATTGCTTATGGCCAATGTGATTAAAGAAACACACTGGGATTTTTTGGGACTGGGGCCCCCAATGAAAAGATATGGGTCTAACTACATCCTTCTAATCTCACTACACTAAAAAGTAGAATAAAAACACTTCTGTCCAAAGGTGCAATTGTGCGAGTGTCTAGACTAATTTACCACAAGGCGCTTCTCAAGCCACTATTTTGACCATCAACAGCTGGGTCAAATATTTTACCGGACCAGAGCCAGGGAGTGCACACTAAACCGTAAATGCATGTATGTTCAGCATTTAAAGAAGGACTGAGACAGTTTGAGCATATGTATCATTCAACCTTTGGCTCAGCACAGGCTGCTAAAGTTCTGCACCTGGGACCAGTGGAGTGGAGGATAGGTGCTGGGTGTTTACCCCAGTGCTGGTCACCACCTGTTAGAGAGGGGTAAAGCATGCTATTATCTCCAACACAGGAGAATCTGGCCCCGCAGGCCTGGGCCATAAAATACATTGCAGAATAGCAGAGTGGAGCCAGACTGTGAGAAAGAAAGGAAGAGTCAGGAGAAAGATTCAGGAATCTCTGCCCTCCATAGCCTTCAGCCCTTCTACAACAACTTTGGACTTATTCTTAAACTATATGACCTAACAGACAATTACTATCATTAGGGTCATTCTACCCTAGTTGTCCCTCATTTTAATTTCTTCCTGTCATCCACCATGTAATACCGTTCTGCTGTTTTTTCTTTGATAGTTAACAATACATTATACCATATCCATGTGTAATAGGCGGATTTCACCATTCTCTTTTTTTGGCTGACATTTCAAACAGTAATCCTACCACACACTGAAATGGTCTGTCTGTCAACACAATATTTGGTCTAATTAATGTCTCCAGCGACTTTCAGGTGCTGTATGGAGCCTCTTGTCTTTACAAACAACATTCAGTAACATCTTCTTTGCCTCCAGCTGTCATAACCACTAAGGGGCCTCTTAGGTGATTGGCAGGTATCTTCTTCCTCCTCCAGATGAGGGGTAGCCTGACATTTTATGTGAGGGAGTAGGACTAGTAGACTGATGTTTGAGTTTATTTTCCCCTCTGCCATCTTTATGGGGTTTTCACATTAAAACTACACAGCCTGTTACATGACGTCCCTCCCAGACATTTATTAGGCCACCTATGTCGGCAAAGTTCCTCACTGTACTGCTTGGGGTTCAAGTCTCTGTATTTACTGATAAGCATGCTCCTTTTTCCATTTGAATTGTATTACAGACACACGCACACACACAGCACACACACACTCTCATTCATGGCTTATTTTACAGGCTGTCCTGGGGCAAAGAAAACAGAGTTCCTGACAAGTGTTCTTGACGCACTGTCGACAGACATGGTGCACGCTGTCACAGATCCAGCATCCACCGGAAGGTATGATGATCAGATATGCATCCTTTGATTTTTTTGTGTACATTGCTGACTTATGTGTGTACCCGAGCTAAAACGCTCAGGCACACAGATATTTCACACTGCCACTGAAGCTCGGAGGGGGATTAATCAATGATAAACCTGTCTTTTAGGGTTATGGAGCCAGACCCTAGCCACACACTGGAAGAGAGAGTGGTTCACTGGTATTTCAGTCAGCTAGACAAGAACTCCAGCGGTGACATTGGAAAGAAGGAGATAAAGCCCTTCAAACGCTTCCTACGCAAGAAATCAAAGCCAAAAAAGTGTGTGAAGAAGTTTGTGGAATACTGCGACATCAGCAATGACAAGGCACTATCTCTGCAGGAGCTGATGGGCTGCTTGGGGGTTACCAAGGAGGAGGGTGAGCATATAGGTCCATAAAAATATGTTCATGTACCAAAATAGACTGAAAATCAGCTTTTTGAAAAAATCTTCTTTAGCCGAGGAGTCAGTGCAAAATGTGGAGTTTGAAGGTTCTTGGAAGAAGGGTTTCATTATTTCTTAACAGCTGACCATTTACAATGGCCTTCCCATTAGCTCTGACAAAATAATTAATTAAAAAGGTCACTGAGAATGGCTGCCTAGAAAGCTTTGGATTTCAACACAGTGTAATGGGGCTGCTGTAAGCATCATGACTTTGCCTTTTACAAAGCGTTTGGATGGTTGTGTATTTCAGTCTGCAGTCTCCTTTTAAAATCACAGTTAAATTTATAAAATTCCAAGACCAAAGTGGGAAACACAAAAATGCCTTTCTTCAAATTTCCAACATATTTAATTGCATTACATGGTCCCATACCAGTGTCACTTCAGATCCGCAAACCCATAACTAATTTCAAGCAATAACATTACTGCTGCACGCAAGCACTTCACTGATTAAGTTAACAACGTTATTGTTCCCATGTTTCGCTAGTTCCACAGCCCATGGGGAACGGTTTCTCTTTACTGAATGACTCCCATATTTCTTCCCATACACTCAAAGCACATCATAGTTAAAAGAACAAACATATTTATGAATAAATGAATGTAGATGTTGGGGATATAGCTTGGTCAAGAGACAGAAACACAAAGTTATTCATAAGAATGGTGACAAGCTCAGTGGACTGTCTTGAGTAACTGCGTCATGGAAAGGGATGTTACTGTTCGAGTTTCTCAAATGTATTTTTTTTGGCACGGTGGGTTGCAAGTAAATCCAATTTACTTCAACCATATTTAAGTTGGCATTGTAATCTTCTTCTTTTCCTTTCGGCTTTTCCCTTTCAGGGGTCGCCACAAGGAATCAACCTTCTCCATCTAACCCTATTCTCTGTATACTCCTCTCTCATGCCAACTACCGTCATATCTTCTCTCACTACATCCATAAATCTTCTCTTGGGTCTTCCTCTAGACCTCCTGCCTGGCATCTCCCATTCCAGCATCCGTCTACCAATATAATCCCGATCCCTCCTCTGTACATGACCGAACCATCTCAGTCTGGCTTCTCTGACCTTCTCTCCAAAACATCTGACATGTGCTGTCCCTCTGATGGACTCATTCCTGATCCTATCCATCCTCATCACTCCCAAAGAGAACCTCAACATCTTCGTCTCTGCTACCTCCAGCTCTGCCTCCTGTCTTTTGTTCAGTGCCACTGTCTCCAAACCATACAGCATCACTGGTCTCACCACTGTTTTGTACACCTCTCCTTTCTTTCTAGATGATATTCTTCTATCACATAGAACCCCTGAAACTTTTCTCCACCCATTCCAACCTGCTTGAACCCGTTTCTTTATCTCTTTGACACACTCTCCATTGCTCTGGACTGTTGACCCTCAGTACCTGAAATCCTCCAACTTCTTGATCTCCACTCCCTGTAACCTCACCATTCCACCCGGGTTCCTCTCATTTAAACACATATATTCTGTCTTGCTGCGACTAACCTTCATTCCTCTCCTTTCCAGAGCATACCTCCACCTTTCAAGATTTTCCTCAACCCGCTCCGTGCTCTCACTACAGATCACAATATCATCTGCAAACACTACAGATCCCAATATCATGAGTCAGGCATTGTAATGGTGTTGGTTTTTTTTTTATTTCGGTTACAACTGTTACTCAAGTGTGTTTTCCAAGGCTGATATGATAACGTTTCTACGGCTGACAGCCAACGTATTTACAAGTGGCAGTACACCAAGGAGAAACCTGAATTGTATACATATTTTGGGATGGTGGTCAAAAAAGACTCATGGTTTGAAATACGAATGGAGTCACGGCCTCCCACCACAATCATTGTCATTTGGCAGGAGGCTGTTAGTGTGAAGACAGCCAGGTGCAATTAAAAGGCACTAAGCACTTCATCCTGATTTAAAGATTTAAGCTATAAAGGTTTCCTTTACTCTTTCTTTTACAGGGCCCAAAACAGGAGAAGCCTTATCTTCCAGTAAACTAGTAAGTGAACTATCACTTCATCTCAGCTCAACAGACACTTGCTTTTTGCTGTGCACTTGAGCTGGAGGTCTCTCACTATAAAGAAGCAGGGAGGTGAACATGTAGCAGATGTAATTTATTCAGCACCACCCAGATATTACTGTAAAATGAGTTATAGAAGCATAAATCTGAAAAGCAATTCAAAACAAAGTTTAGATTTATAACATTTTCATGTTTAACACAAAAAGTAAGCACCTACATACATCTGTTGAAAAAATATTGTTCATGATATCAAATAAGTGATTTTCCAGTCAGCAAGACTGGGAAGACCGAAATGGTTTAATGGCTACTAGATGCAAAATCTTTTATCACTGTCAGTCTTGACAGAGGCAAAACTGGACAGACAATAAAAACCAACAGCAGTAAAAGAAATGTAAATCAAACTAATTTGCTTTATTTGTTGTCTTCAGCATCCCTCGAAGAAGCAAGGCTAAACCAGCAACCAAGATCTTCCCTCCCGCATGAAGATGAAGCCCTCACCAATCGGCAATAATGGAGACCATAGTATTTGCACTTTGTACTTTAAACAATGTAAATTCACTTTGTAGAAATAAGGTATTTAAACAGAATGCTGAATCTGTGAATGATGTAGTTAGCTTTATGTTCTGACAAAAAAAAAAATTAACACATACAATGTATGTGTCCTTTGTGTGTCCAAAATGTATACTTTTCAGAGTTGTACAAGTATTCATCTTTGGTGCCTAATTTTGCGCCCCTCCTTAAGGTGTACTTTTTTCATGTTGATGGTGTTGAAATTTCAAGCAGTTTGCTATACAATTAAAATAACTTGCAGCATACCATTTCTTAGCATCTTTTCTTGTGCTTTTGTACTGCAGTTTGCAGGAATGTTTTAAACATCAAAATGTCCAACGTGTTCACGTGTACTCATGTTTATTAGAAATAAAGGACCCTTTTATACACGCTTTGTCTCCTCGCATCTGTCAAATAAATGAAAAATTATGTCAGCAGACTCTTTGGTTTCACTCTAAACCAATGAGAGCTGTGTATTTTCCTTCTCATTTGATAAATCTTGAATTGTTCTCCTGATCTGTGGTCTTATTGCTTTTTCAATGCAACACCTTGTTGACACAGTCTTAAGGAGCCATGTCTTAGTCACACATCGCAAAGGTTGTGTATCATTCTTCTTTTGCACAGCCTGACAAATCCCACAAGGCAACATTTTGGAATTGGAAAAACGGATGACACCTATTTCTGTAGTCATTGCAGATTCTCTGTGTGGAGTAAGGAAAGGTAAATACACCAGTCTCGGCAGAGTATTGTAAAAGCGCCCATTAAAATGGTGTTACATGAACCTGTGTGCACGTGAAAATGTACATTTGCATAAGGTTTACCTACATGTTTGAATGGATTCTTTCTTAAAGAATAATATTCAACATCTAGCAGTCTTGACATATAACACCACAGTACATTGTTCCAGCCTGATTATGTTGGAACTGCTAAGTGTCAAGCTGTTGCTTCTCACACAGAGAGTCTCCTATAGGGCTGAGTGACTAACCTCAGACTGACCTTTTCATTCAGGCTTAGACTCTAAGTTATGATTAACATATTAGTCTCCTTTCAGTGATATTATCAAGTCATGTTTTGTATTTGCATTTCTCCCCAAAAACAAGTTTTCTAATTCTTAAAGTAATTCAGTTCAATATTTTTCTACATTCCTAAGTATATCATTGCCTAAATACCGTTCCCAAACAGCTGTTATCAGTTAATGTGCCAGGGACCGTAAGGATGGCAGAAGCTACAGCTAATCTCTCAGTTTATTACCTAAACCAGCCACTCAGCTGTGGCTTATTCTCCAACCTCCGTCTTCCACAAAGCTAAAGTCTTGTCATGTGCCATTACTGGTTTCCTGGCCCAATATGCACATGAACGCCTTTTACAAGTTGGCTTGTTCTCGAAGTATGATTTTCCGTCCATGTACTCGCAATGAGTTGGACTCTTACTTGAACTGATGGAGTAGATAAGGATACCCATCCAAACCAGGACTATCTCACGATTGGCAAGCCCACCTCCTCTGTAACTGTTCAGTTCTGTTCCCTTGCTTCCCTCAGTCACACAACCATGAACACACTCCTTGAGAACAGAGATGCCATTGAGCGGGATTTATGGGCACAGTTTGTGTGCTTTAATGGGCAAGAGGAGGTACCCGATCTCACCACTGGCAGGCCCTGTGTGCCACGGACTCCTGAAGAAATTACTGTCAAAAGCCATCAGGGCTTTAATAGCCTCCCCCTGGCCCTCAGACGGGCTCTGGTCTGTAGGTAAACAGTGTGCGGGCAGCAAGCACCCTGGGACTCTCTCATACCCCCTCACTGCTTCCCCTGGTGTGGCCCTAACTGTAGCCCAGGCATCAGTGCAAGACATTGCCACTCATTACATTCATGTAAATTAAGTGTTTGAAAATGTGTGGCTTTTTAATGGACTGAATGCATAACGAAAACAAGCAGTGCTGAGTGCTGCATACTTTCCCTACAAGGAGCCTTTTTTAGAAACTCCATTTTAATTATTTTACTTGTCAGGGGTGACAGAACACTTTCAACAACTTGGAAATATCTGCCTTGTTGCAAAGGTAATTCGGCACACAACCACCAGTAAATGACAGATTTTAGTTTTTCATACTTTTTGTGACTTCATGTGTTGACAGATGCTGAAGGTAGTGCTGCGCTGAATACCAGATAAACTCATATACCATTACAATTTGAATTTTGAATGTTTTTCATGTGGCACATACCTAAAACATTAGAACTTTAATGTTAACAATGCCTCCAAATATTGTTGACTTTTCACCATGAAAAACTAATTTCAAACAAAAAAATATCAGTGTTTTGTGACAAATTAAAAAAAAAAGTATTTTCAGGATTCTTTAACTTTACTAATGTAAACGTCACCACTGCATGATTAATGAACCACACTACCTGATTGATTTCTGGATTGTCTCTGTTAGTCGGCACAGCTGTCCTTTTACCCCTCCCAGCATCAAATTTAGCAACTGGTCTGTTGTGCTGAGTGCTGCACAGTCATGTCTGCTGTATTTGGTTGATGTGGACACAAACAGCATTGGTTGTCCCTGCCAGCTATTCAGTCGAGCAAGATGAAATGTTACGCTTGAGAAAGAGCGTCTGCTGGGTCAATTGAAAAGTTTGTAAGGGGAATAGCACTGTTTTTCTCATTTATGTGTTCCAGCTTAACAGGATGACTGCCAAGTTCGGTATTTGGCATAATACCAGAATTTCCCACGATGATAAAGGGACTCTTGTTATAATGATATTTAGTAGATGTGAGGAGAAAAAAGGCTATGATATACAAAGTATGGTATGGGGTAATAGATGAGTAAATTGTCAACTTGGCAAGGGATGTGTGTGTATGTGTGCATGGCCGTCATCCCTTCAAAAGGACATTAATGAGTTATGGAAACACGCTGATTTCGCAAAGCAGGAGCTACTGAATTTAGAACTCGCCAGAATTAGAGGTTAGATATTAAGGCTCTGGTGATACTAGATAGAATAAGACTGACCAACAGACCAAAGCAAGCTTAGCTTTTCCTTCCCAAAAAATTCCTACAAGTCTGGACATATTTCCTTTCGCTGTTGAATATTTGGGGCGATTAAAACCTGTGGGTCTGGGAGCTACTGTTGCATGTGGGGGGCTACTCGTCCTTTAATCTGATTCTCACAGTGTCTACCTTTGACATGGCGGTGTCCTATTTGAGCCTGACCGGCACTGAGAAGGAAAGGAAGGACTGAAGAGAGGGAGAGAGGGAGAAAGAGAGAGAGGGAGGCAATGAGGGGTACAGGAGGTATCGTGAAGAGGGATGGGGGTGAGGGGTGGGGGCTGTTGGGCCTAAACTCAAGGGATTAATGGGGTGACTTCTCCTCTGGAATGTTCCACTGACAGCCAAGGCCCGCCCACCCACAGCTGCCTGCTACAGACAGGTGCATGGCCGAAGCAAGGCGAGTGGTGGTCGGGTGGATTGCACAGGAAAAAAGGCTTCCAACTGTAGACTGATAAGTATATCAATAAACAATTTGTTAGATCATCGCTGGAGCATTTCAAAGCAAAGCAGTCCAGCAACCTGAGGAAGTGGAGCTACTTCAGCCATGATGGGAAGAGATAAAAATAACCAAAAAGACAAATGAGGAAAAGATTGTTGTTCATAAAATATTCTGAAGACCGATGATTTTGTATAATTCAAAAAGCCTCTTTAGGTTAATCTTCTTCTAAACAAACCTGCTGCAACTAAGGAAAACCGCAAACACCTTTCTGAGGAGAATAAAAAAAATCTTCTACTGGAAGCAAAACTTACAGAGCCCACAGAATAAGTTATATATCAACTCCAGACACGAACCCCCTGTTGATCTTTGCACCAGAACAATGCTCGTGTATGTCAGTGCTGTAATTTAGTTAGCTTGCTGTATACAAGATCTGGCAGCATTTAGAAACAGACACACAGTCACACACTGTGAATTCATTTGTCCTGCCATAATTTACATTGGGAATGCACAAGAGCTTGTCCATGCTTGCCACACACAGTTAATATTATGCAGAAAAAAGATGACAAAGGATTTTCTTCACTTTTACTGCTGCGTTGTGTTAATTCTATAACAGTAAATGAATCACGGTCTTGGAAATATCCTCTGGTTGTGTGAAGTACCAACAAAGGACCATAAATGCAGCTGGAGCTTGGAACCAAGAATCCCTCACACGTTCTGCTTTGAAGCTGCAGAGATTCCTGTAGGTAGAATGAGTGTGATTTTAAGATGTTTGATTGATAGAGGGTCTCTGAAATCTGAGTCTTTGTTTTGTTCTCCCTTTGGTGACCTGCCCTGTCATGTCTCCTGTGTTTTGAGAAGCAGGTATTCTATCTAAACACCAGGTTAATGCCAGGGATAGCACACTGCTCAGTTTGTGGGACTTCAGTCCACAAGAGGTCAAAGGTGACATGACAGAATCCCTCTGGGATCCAGGTGGATGCTCTGAAGGAACGTTACAGACTTTTGAAGAAATGAAAAGCACATACAGTGCAAAAAATTTTCCTTTCGGACAAACATAATTGAAAGAGCTCAACATTTGATGAATACATTGAATCTGACTTTTATTCTGAATTTGAATTGCCATATTTTCTGTCTAATTCAGTGCAAATATATTTCATTTGTCATTGTTGTATTTTACAACCAATCAACACCCATTTTAAAAACATTTATTCAACAAAAAAGACACAAATTATTGTTTAACATTTTTATTAAAATTACATTTCCATGAATTTCACTGCGTGAAACCTTTCAGCGGTCATTTTTAACTTTCATTTTAGCAGAAATCTCTCAGGCTGCAAATTCTTGTGGAAATATAGTGCTTAAACTGGTCTTGGATGGAATTCACTACAAACCTGTGGGGCTTTACAGTCTTTGCAACTTTACTTTTTCATTTGGCTACAGAAGTGAGGAAGATGTTGTTGACAAAGCAGGTGTGTCTCTGCCTTCCCACCATCCAAGCTGTTTTGTGCAGATCATTCAGGTATGTTTGCAGACCACCAGGAAAGGCTTTGTACTTTCCCCAGATGAGTCGAGCTGCTGATCTCTTGATTTAAACAAGTCGGGGGCACAGCAACCTCCCATCAGGACATTCTGTCACTCCCGTCTCTTCAAAAGCAAAATAATGCAACAACTGACCTATCATCTTGGTTCCAAACAAGTATGACCGTAAAGAAAGGCAACAGTAAAAAACTCCTTCTTGTGGTACATTAGACCATCGTCACTCTAACCAAATACGACCCCGTCACATGAATCCAGATTGGAATATTTTCTAGTGAAGCAGTGAATATATATCCATCGCTACCCCTCCCTCTCTGCATATGGTTCTCATGCAACCATTTACAATGTCCTCTATTAGCATTTGAATTTTCTTAAGGTAATAATGATTTATAGATCTGCAAAAAAACAGCAGAGCTACTATGAATGACTAAGAATGTGGTCACATTGTTTAAAGGCAGGGTACAGTCAGATGCTTTAATCCATGGCAATGAAAGAGGCTCTTGTTGTTACCCTCCCACCCTTCCACCAACTGGAAAATGTTAGAAGTCAGGTTTTGTGAAAGTGCTGTGTCAAAAAGCCTGCTTACATGGCATTAGTTTTGAATGACAATCAGATCAGAAGCTGAGTCATATCTATCTGCCCTATACCTCAGAGTAAGACTGCTGTAGGTGAAAAAAACATAACACACAAACAAACATTGCTGTACTCATTCAAATGCAATTACATTGTAAATCAAATACAACATGAATTTTAGTAAGAAAACAAATAAAGATGACTCATGACCAACCGGCGCCTGAGCAAAAGAAGGTCAGCTTAAGTTTTTTTGTTATGTTTGAATCTAGGTCAAGGTTTACTGTAGTTCTGTAGGAGGAAGCTGCAATATGTTTTTTCTCTGGAATAATTATAACTACACCTGACCTTCTATCAGCATGTGGGTGACTTTGATAGGACTTTGATGATTATCATATCTGTGAGAAAGTTGTGTTTTACTTTCTTTTGAGTTATGACTAAAATAATATTTGTGGTTCTGAGCAAAACACTTTTACCACAAATATGCACTTTTTTCGTTATGTTTTACCTAGTGCCGTCATTCAAGAAACGGGTCATTTATGTAATCCTTTCCTTTGACAAAAAAATATCTAAAAAAGGAACTGCAAGTAGCATTTACCAGTATATTCTCCCAAATCGCAAATAGGCTAAAACACCAAACTATATTGAGGTAAAATTTTGTTGATGATGTTACCATGGTGATGGTACAGTTATACATCTAGATATTTTCAAACACAATGTCACAGTAACAAAAACAATGTTGAGAAAATTGGACACGGACAATGCGACACAACCATGGTTTGATTATTGCAAACAACATTACATGGCTTTTCCCACATATTTTGTCAAGGATTCAGTTATATCCTTTCAAAGGGGCTACATGGAAGCTCCTGATGCCCTGACTCCCAGTCACCCTCCTCCCCTCCAGTCACACAGCCCACTATCCCAATCAAAGGCTTAGCATGACCTGTGGACAGATGAAGGGGAAAATGTGATTCTAAAGGGAAGAAATTATTCGAAGAAAAAAAGAGGCCAATGAAGTGTGAGGGAAGTGAGAATAATTGAGTTCATTTGGCATGGAAAAAAGTGCTGATGGAATTCGGTCAATATGAAACAAACAAAAAGCTGTGTCACCTCCAACACCAAACAGTTCCCCAAGGAGATTATGCTAAGCTGAGAGAAAAGGAATCTCTTTGTGAAAGATAGAGGTTTTGTACCTTTTTCAAATTTCACCAGAAAAAACAATGAATGAAGAAGAAATGATTGGAGGTTTTCCTGCTGTGCTCTCACTTAAAAAGTGGGAAGTATTGTGGGGAGGAAGCTTGTTTGGCATATAGCGAGATGGTGGGATAGGGGTGGTGATGAGGCTGGTGTTGAAGTTGAATGATGTGTTGTTGGGGGAGATCCGAGATGTCAAAGCAAAAAGGTTTTCACAGAGGGGCTGCAGGTGTGCAGTCCAGGGCCTGATTGGAAACAGGCCGCAGCACAAACTGCCTTGAGCTCCCAGCATGCATACCATAGAGCCCTTTTGCCCCGCAGGACTCTCCGACTGGTCTCCTCTATCCACCTGGATCACATACAGACGTGAGGGGGGAAAAAGTTGATAAATTTTTGCTACATTCACTTACTCTGCAAGTTAGACATTATAATACTGATTTTTAAATCATATAATGACTGTAAGGATTGACAGGACATTTTGTGTTACTTAGTCACTAAATATGTAATGTAATCAAGTTTTCAATATGATTTCCTTTAGTATCATGACTCTCTGTTTACCTTCCTTAATTTGTCCACATAATATAAGCCTAAAGCTAGTTGTAGCAAATATGTGAAACTGGTTAGTCCTGGATTCTTGTTTCAAACCCAAAAGATGTCTCCGCAGACTCCATCTCTGATATTGCATCCTTACCCCATACAATACGAAACACAACCCAACAACCCACCCCCCACCCCCCAACCCCCGAGGATAAGCTGTGGTTGGGTCCTGACATCCCAAGTAATTTACTAAGTCAACAGAGGGTGAGGAGGGTTGCTGTGCAATAGAGAAAGCCCCTCTATGCAATAGGCACAATCCCCAAGGAGACATGGCACACCACCGCATTCCATACTGCAAATAAAAAAATGCTTAACCTATACTTGCCATATCTATTATACATTCATATTGTATCAGATATAGGCCAACTTCCTCAATTAAATATAGTATTTACATCACAAAAGATAATGAGTTTGTTGTCATGTATTTTCCCAAGCTATAAAGCTTGCTAACATTTTTACTGGAATTTTGCATCTGCTGAGAAATGCCCAGATCACATCTTCCGTAATTCCAGACACATTTCTCAATTCTTCCAGTGGATGTTACGTATATCAAACATTTTCGACAAGGTTCTTAAGTGTATCCTAAAAAGTGTATCCTTATTAGTGTTAACCACTCATGAGGACCATGGTGACTTTGAAAGTGATAATAGAAAAGCCTTTGCTTGAGCATATCTTTGAGGAATCAGAAAGATCTGGGCACTGCATCAAGATGATTATAATATTATTAGAATATTTGTATATCAATTATAATACTATCAGACAAAGTTACAATTTCAAAAAATGCAGTATTATTTTTACAAAGGAACCAGGAACTCTTTATGTTCCAGTATCACCATAAACACAATTCATCTGTTAGATTTGTGTGCTCACACACCCCTCTACACACACACAAACACAAACACAGAGTGGTTCAGGTGTAGCTCGGCACTCTCACTGCAGGCTGCTCCTTGTAAAAGGGCCTCGGTAATCACTGTGTTTGCTTTCCCATTAGGTTGCTCTTCAGATGTGAGGGCTACCTGGGCACTCTCGCTCCCAGAGGACAGCTTTTCACACCTTTTCTAAATGCATTATGAAGAATTTGCCACATAAACACCGGCAAACCGAGTCTCCAAAACACAACCAGGAATATCATAGCATCTGCCCGAAGTACAAAGTAAATCTCCATTAGCAATCAAGTAAGGAATTCACTTCCCAGTTTATAGTCTCCCAGGATCCGTGATTATATGAATAAAAAACTAAATTTTGTAGAATTCTGAGCATTCAACAGAAACTTTTTTCGGTTGGTTGTTTTTCCGCTTGGCAGTTCTTCCACATGAATATCTGTAATACATAAAATATAAAACAATCTTCAACTGAAATGTACAATGCATGTTCACGATTACTTTTTCTTGGTGATATTAATGTTGAAAAGGAAGCTTATTGTTGGGTCTGAATGGGTCTGGGTACATTTTCAATAGCTAGACAAACTCAGATATTTTTGATTGCACGCTATGAGCCACCACAATTCATCTACACGTGCGCATCATGTGGACCAACCCTGCAGATGTTTTTAGCTATTGGAAACACAAGGCATTTAGGAGGTGATGGAGTTTTTAACAGTATGGCTTTATGACCCTGTTTGCTGTGGACAGAGGAAGAGCAACTACTCAATAGAGTAAAAGGTTTATGCACTGAAGGGTGATGAGTCAAGACAAACCCCACCCTGAGTTCAATATTGAATGTTGCATTTTCAGTCACCCACATTGACACCCTGACCTGTACCTCATCTGCCAACATAGAAGAACTTTAAGGTTTTAAATAAGGAAAAAACATTTGAGCTCAAGTGTCCCCAGCACAAAGAACATCTAGCATTGAAAGAAAATTTGCCCTCTCTTGTCAAAATCTTCTTGTCGTGGCAACTGGACTTGAATTTCCTCACTTGAAGACTTTTCGCCCCTCATCTGAGTGCAACCGTGGCAGTGATGAAAGCTTATAATGTATGACAACACTACAAAACCACACTGGTGCTGAGCAAGAGCAGTGAGTAAAGCAAATGGCAGCTATCCTGCAGGGTCAGCAACGGTATTTAAAAAAAATCCAGGAAAACACTACAATAGCCAGCTATGAGGTTGCTAAACTCATAGCATGACATGGCAAGCCTTTCTCAGATGGATTGTTCATCAAACAGAGCCTCATTAAAGTCGCCGAAACAATGCATGGAAAAAGTGCAGGACTTCAACAATTTCACCATGTCCAGAAACACATGAACAAATATCAAGAATGCATACCATCAGTTCTGTCACTACTCCCCTTTTGAGCACCGCTTTCTGATATGAATGTTTCTTGTGCACACACGAAGTCACATTGCTGTGCATGGTGCATGTGCAAAATTAGCTGATCTCAGTTATCCTTAGTTTGAGGCAGATTTGATCACTCAGTGATCAAGTGACATTTGTCTGAATCTTTAGCGCAAGTGGCATCAGATCAGCTACCATAGCTGGATGGTTAGCACATCGACCGATTTAAATACCCAGTGCATCTGTTACTCACTTACTAAAATTATGTGCATCCCTATTATTAAGTCCAATTCAGTCTTCTAAAGCTGATAACAGTTTCTAACGAACACTAATAGGCCAATACGCCTAATAACTTAAATAACAAGGTTGAAATGTACATATCCCATTTTCCCCTTTGTTCTTCTTTCTCTGTACTGACAAGGTACTTTACTGTGTCTGTACTTGGTCAGGATCAAATCCTGACTAAGGAGAAATCTGAGACTTCTGTTCTGAGAATGAGCTCCCAACTGTTTTTTATAATAAATCAATTCTTCTTTCTTTTCCTTTCAGCTTTTCCCTTCAAGGGTCGCTACAGTGAATCAACCTTCTACATCTAACCCTATTCTCTGTATCCTCCTCTATCACACCAACTAACTTCAAATCCTCTCTCACTACGTCCATAAACTTCTCCTCGGTCTTCCTCTTGACCTCCTGCCTGGCAGCTCCAATTCCAGCATCTGTCTTCATTCCTCTCCTTCCCAGAGCATACCTCCACCTCTCAAGATTTTCCTCAACCTGTTACCTGCTCTCACTACAGATCACAATGTCATATGCAAACATCATGGTCCACAGAGATTCCTGTCTAACCTCATCTGTCAACCTGTCCATCATCATTGCAAACAAGAAGGGGTTCAGAGCTGATCCCTGATGAAGTCCCACCTCCTCCTTGAACTTCTCCGTTACACCTACAGCACACCTCACCACTGTCTCACAGCTAGCATAAATGTCCTGCACAAGTCTAACATACTTCTCTGCCACTCCAGACTTCCTCATTCAATACTTGAGGTCCTGTCTGCGCACCTTGTTGTATGCTTTTTTTAGGTCTACAAAAGCGCAATGGAGCTCCCTCTGACCTTCTCTGTACTTCTCTATTAGCATTCTCAAAGTGAATACACCATCTGCAGTACTCTTTCAAGGCATGAAGCCATACTGCTGCTCACAAATGCTGACTTCTTCTCTCACATTAGTTTCCACTACTCTTTCCCATAACCTAATTGTATGGCTCATCAACTTTATCCCTCTGTAGTTACTGCAATTCTGCACATCCCCCTTATTCTTAAAAATGGGCACCATCACACTTCTTCTCCAATCCTCAGGCATCTTCTCTCTCTGAGATTCTGTTAAATAATCTGACAAGAAACTCTACCGCTGCCTCTCATGGACACTTCCATACCTCCACAGGTATATCATCAGGACCAACTGCCTTTCCACTATTCATCCTCTTCAATGCTTTCCTCACTCCACTTTTACTAATCTCTGTTGGTTTGTGGTCTACAATAGTCACCTGTTCTACCCTTCCCTGTCTTTCATTTTCCTCATTCATCTGCTCTTCAAAGTCTTTGTACTCTTGCATCTGTCAATACATTTCCTTCTCTATCCTTAATCACTCGGACCTGATGTACATGCTTTCCATCTCTATCTCTCTGTTTTGCCAAACTGTATAAATCATTCTTTGGCAGACACTAAGGAGCATGCCCTCTCAACCCGGGGCTAAGGTCTGGGGGGGCGTGGTTAAACCATATATATATGGGCGTTCCCAGATGTTCTTTGTGTTATGTGTTTTGGTTGGTGTGTCTGGATTAAAGTTTTCTGTGTCGGTTTCTGTGTTTCTCGGCGGCTGGCATTTTGAGTGGGATGTTGTGATCGCCGCCATCACGGTCCCCATCATTGGCGCAAATTTTCATTGTGCTAACGGCCTGTTAGTGGACATAGCGAACCCAGTCTTATCAATGCAGTGTTGTTCACCACCTATCCCTGCAAGACGAGGGAGGTTGGGCCTCGAACACACATCAATTTTTTGGTTGCAGGGGATGTGTACCAACAGTTTCTGGCAGATTTCGTCACTGACAACGCCCACGTTTTCCACCGTGTCCACGAGACACGGTGGAAGCATTTCATCCCCACGGAAGGATCACCTGTTTTCGCGCGAGTGAGGCGCCTGGACATGGCCAAACCGGCAACTGCGAGGGAGGAGTTCGCCACCATGGACCATCTGGGGGTCGTGAGGTTGAATAGCCCTAGGGCTTCCCCTCTCCACATGGTGCCCAAAGCTAATGGGTCGTGGCGTCCTTGCGGCAATTTTCGCCAGTCGAATACAGTGACTGCGAATGACCATTACCCCATCCCCACATCCAGGATTTCTCCGCACGGCTGCCGGGCACCACCATCTACTCTAAGGTGGACATGGTGCCTGGTTATCACTAGGTGCCTGTGCCTGAGGGGGACGTGCCCAAGACCGCGGTGATCACCCCACTTGGCCTGTTCAAGTTTTTGCGTATGCCTTTCGGTCTGAAGGGAGCCGCTCAGACTTTCCAGAGGCTCATGGACTCGGTGCTGCGGGATCTCTCGTTCATTTTTGTTTATCTAGATGACATTCTGGTGGCCATCCCGTTGGCTGAGGTGCACCTGGAGCACCTGAGTCAGGTTTTCCAGTGTCTCGAACAGCATTGACTCATACTCAACCCGACTCAGGGCCCGGTACATGTTCTTGTGTGCCAGGTGTATGTTCTTGTGTGCCCGGTGCATGTCGGGATTGATTTCTCAGCTATTGCCTCCGACCAGCCTCAGGCTGGAGGATGTGACTGTGCAGGACGGTAGCCCTGCTCTCCTCTATGACATCTCTACCGGCCTTCCCCATCCAGCGGTTCCAGTGGCTTAACGTCGTCGGGTTTTTGACTCGGTCCACTCGCTCTCACAACCGGGGGTCCGAATTTCGGTGTAGCTGGTGTGTGCAAACTTTGCCTGACCTTGTGTTCGGAGAGATGTCAAAGAGTGGGCAGCCGCTTGCGTGGCGTGCCAGCCTGCTAAGGTTCACCGGCATGTTAGGGCTGCCCTCGAGCGGTTTCCGATCCCGGCTAGGCATTTCGACCCCGTCCATGTTGACCTGGTGGGCCCCATGCCTCCTTTGCAGGGCTTTATGCACCTGCTCACCATAATCAATAGGACCACCAGGTGGCCGGAAGTGGTCCCATTGTCCTCCACAACGGCCATGGACGTGTCTCGGGTTTTCCTGTCTGCCTGGGTCGCACGTTTCGGCACACCGTTCGACATCAGCGACCTTTTGGACAAGGTCAGTCGTAGGGAGCGTGTCGCGCTGGATCGGTGGAAGCCAGCATACAGGGTGGCAGGGGAAGTTGTTTCTCCTTTCCAGGTTCCTTGCCGTTGTTACCCTCCATCCAGGACTCCAGCAGCACCTCCACAGGTCCAGTGTCTGGTTCCTCCTGACGTCATGACTGAAGGCCACCAGAGCCGTTTTGGCAGGTTGATCAAGCCTCCAGTGAGGGACTAGTTTTTGCCCGGAGTCCTTTCTGGGTTTGCGGGGTGGGGGGGCTGTGTGGCGGATATTAAGGGACGTGGCCTCTCACCCTGGGACTAAGGGCTGGGGGGCATGGTTAAACTGTATATATTCAGGCGTTCCCGAATATTCCGTGTGTTAATTGTTTTGGTTGGTGTGTGTGTCTGGATTGAAGTTTAAACACCTCCACGACTCCGCTGTCATTTCCTCGTCCACAACCACAATTCTTTCCCTCCTTACTGTCCAACCAAGCATACAAGTCATTGTACGCCCTTTGTTTGGCCTTTGCCACTTCTATCTTTACCTTACGCTGCATCTCCCTGTACTCCTGTCTTGTCCACTCTCTTCAGTCCCCTCAGTGTCCCACTTCTTCTTTGCTAACCGCTTTCTCTGTATATACTGCTGTACTTCCTCATTCCACCATCAAGTCTCCTTATCTACTGTCCTTCCAAACGACACACCAAGTATTTGTCTACCTTTCTCCTTGATCACATTAGCTGTAGTTTTCCAGTCATCTGGAAGCTCTCCCTGACCACCCAGAGCCTTTCTCAACTCCTCCCTGATAACTATACAACACTCCTCCCTTTTCAGCTTCCACCGCTTTGTCTTATGCTCTGCCTTTGTCCTCTTGATCTTCCTTGTCACCATAGACATCCTAGAGACCACCATCCTATGCTGTCTGGCTACACTCTCACCTACCACGACTTTGCAGTCACTGATCTCTTTCAGATTACCTCATCTATACAAGATGCAGTCTACCTGCTTGCTCCTACCTCTGCTCTTATAAGTTACCCCATGTTCCTGTCGTTTCTGAAAAAAAGTATTCACGACAGCCATTTCCATCCTTTTTGCATAGTCTACCACCATTTGTCCCTCTGTGTTCCTATCCTGGATACCAAACCTGCCCATCACTTCTTCATCACCTCTATTGCCTGCACCAACATGTCCATTTAGGTCTGCACCAATTACCACTCCCTCGTCTCTGGGAATATTCTGCATCATTTCATCCAACTCATTCCAGAATTTCTCCCCCCCGAGGCTGGCTCCGGGAGACACGGGCCTGTGCCGCCCTGAAGCTTCATTTTTCTGAATAAATCAGTAAAAATCCATTTACGGAAAGCTGTAATGAAGGCTGTTTTTTTTCTGTAAACATATTCAACAATATTGCATATTGACCAAGTTTGAATTGATTTTTCTAACTACAATCTACTACATGTGAGACTATATACCTCAGCTCAAGTAAGTGGCCCAGCACCTTGCATATTTTTCTGTATGTGGCCCTCGGTGAAAAAAGTTTGGACACCCCAGCACAAGAGCAAACTCTCCACCTAATCCATTTGATTTTAATTTTAAGAATTCTCGCTGCAGTAAAGTCCACCATATCAAGGCTTGGTGCTTAGTTTCCACTCAAGAAAACATCAACATTTGAGAAATATGGGGCTGTTTATATCATGATGCTTGCTGAGTAAAAGCATGCAAGGTTTGTTGTCGGAGAGTTCTGGGACGCCTCCTCACTGTACAAATGTACAAGACTTAGTCATCAATCAAAAAAACAGGGGGGACTGCGTGGCGACAAGCTGGCCAAAGCAGCTGATGGCTTGACATGGCTTGGCCAAAGTTTCCTTCTCAAATTCCAAGCCATTGCTGACTGAAAGGATAATTTGCATAATCTAATATTTGGTGGCACAAGAAAGCATTCATTCTTCACCAAGCTACGTTTTTATTGGCTTTTTATGTGATTTAGTTATGTGTGGCACCCTCTGCTTCCAATTCTCTTATTTTCCTTTGCATATTATAATTACTTTTTCAGTAGAATCTAAATCATTCCAGAGCCTCAAACTTTAATTCCTAATTTATCGAAGCAAAGCTTTCCTTGCGGAGGCCATTCATTCTACTGGCATCCCAGGCCCCTATTCCTGCATGCAAAGCCCCTGTTTCATGTTCTTGATTGATATCATGGTCTCGCGCATAGAACCACTTTTTGGAAATGCTTTAATGTCAGTTAGACAAACGTCATTGTAACTGAATGATGTAATTCAATTTGTTTGATAGAATTATGCAAGAAAATGTGTGGTCAATGGTACACTAAGAAAAGTAGTGGTCTTGCTGAGCAACCGTCAATGATAAACTCATCGCTGAAGACAAACTTTGCTAGATGTTTAAAAATTAACAAATTAACAGGTTAACCAGTTTAACTTTTAATGAGTAACATGATGCCACATCTTTGTTTCACTATCCATGTGGCACCTTTCTCCACCTGATACATTTTCTATGACACGTCCTACACACTCAAATTTTAAGAGAAGTTTCCCCCCGCACCCCCTCCTCCTGTGGATTTGTTGCGCCACAACCCACATTGATGAGTTTACGTAGCTCAGATAAAGGGAGATACCCCAACCTCTCACTGCACACATCCTCATCACATAAAGACCTGATTGGAACTAATCAGCACATGGCGGTTTTAACTGGCAGGGGGATCAGACATGAGTTGGACCTCACAGGAGAATCAGATTCTATCACAACAAAACTCCACTGTGTGAACGCCACTCTGTCAACAATATGGTTTTTATGCAACAGTTTCACCTGCATTTTCAGATGGAATGTGGGCATTATCATCACTCATCTGTCTATTTCTGCGCACAAATTGAAAATTGCATGCAACATTTATTTTCTAACACCAGTTCTTTTGATCTGAGGTTACAAAAAACAGGTGTCTTCGTCTTCTGCGAACTGCTGTTATTTTCCACACATTCCTTTTAATGACACAGAAAATATGCTTTAGGTGAACTAAATGTGGCTAATTTCATCTGAAATGTGAATATTACTGGCTAAAGGTGCTACAAAAAGTAAACTGGCTGTTTTTGAATGATAAGATGATTTGTTGCCTTCCTGTGGGTCACAAATACATAATATGTCTTGTTGATTACAAGTTCTCAACCAGAAATGAAGTAGACCTTATTTTTGAAAGCCACAATATTGTACAATCAGCACATAGCATAGGCCCTTTAAGTCATAGAAATCCAAACAGCTGCTCACTCTTTCTAAATACTTCTTGACAGATTGATACATACATAACCTCGATTACTTTCGTTGGCTCTGGAAATCTATGTATTATTTCACCTAATGGAATCAATATTGATGATGGTTGTCATGACAATATCCACAAAGACCTACGTCATAAAGACATACTGTCCTAAACAGGCCAAAAAACTGGGCCAAAACAATTGTTCATCTGTGCTGACAACAAGGTTCAGCAAATCAATATTTGGATACATGTCTATATGTTATATACATCATAAGTATTTATATGTATGTATGTGTATACACACGCACACACAAACACACGCACACACATATATGTATATGAAATGTGTGCATATATATATGAAATATATGCACACACACACACACACACACACACACAGACACACACACACACACACACACGCACACACGCACACAAATATATATATGTATATGGGGAAAAAAGATTAAAAAGCTATACATTTTAAATAATCTAAAAAAAATCTAATTTTCAAGCCACAACATAGGCTATATCTGTCCCACAGTACAGTGGAAAATTATCCATACTAAAATTATCTTTGTCTCTTCTCAGAGACAGGCAATTGTTGACAAGCTGTGTTCGTGCCTCAGGAATAATAGTGAAATAATATTAGTGTCATAGAATATTCGTCAAATATGTTAAAACAGATTTAACACATGGCTGTTGTGGGATGATGTCCGTGACAGTATACAGGGGATTCCATGCGGCACAGAGAGGTGACAGAGTTTCTGTGGTTGGCTCAACACACAGACCTGCTCTGTCCCAGCCTGCCGAGTATCAAGATTCCTGCGTCAAACCTGGCCTTGGAGAGAAGGGCTATATTATGGGTCCTTGGCCTCTACCTCTCCCATGAAGTTCACAACTTTTTCGCCACAAGAAAATGGCAGGGATCAAGTTTTAATTTTGCCCCCAAAATTTCCCTTTCTAATCATGTGTCTCAGTTCTTGGCTCGAGCAACTGGGAAATTCAACACCCTGTCATGTCCAAAAACATGTCTGAACCATATCTATCAAAATACACTTGCCATCCAAACATACCGATAAATCAAGTTCAGTGCTTGGTTGCAGAATCCGACAGTGGTATTGCTGTATTTTTTAGATACCTTTGCTGATATATGATACCAAGAAGTGATACGAGCACTTTATAAAATAAGTCAGGGGAAATGTATATCTATAAAAGGCACTGGCTTCTTACCGGCCCAACACATGACATCAGCCAGCATCTCTGTGAAATGGGATGGTCTTGATTTTTTATTCCATTAAGATAATACAAATTGATACTTCTTGGCAAAAAACTCCAAAAGGATAAGAGGATTTTACACATCGCACAGATGAAAGTCATTTAGTCTTCACTAACTATTAGCTGAAATTTTATAAATGGTTCCATGTACTTTGCATTATGACCTCTGGATTTCTATATATAAGGTGTCAAGTTCTGGTCAAAGGAGAATTTAATTCTAAAAAGAACAGACCCTTAACAGTCTGCTAATACAGTTAATAGTCTTCATTTTTCAACTGCATGGGAAGCGAAGCAGAGGAATTTGCAAACATTATCTTGTTACAAATACCCCTAATCCTCAGTCATTCTGTGATAGGGCAGGGGTTATGATTAGTCCTCCTCACGGAGAGGTTGGAGCAATGTTTCTTTAAATGTGCAGAGACCTGTTGGTCAGATTCATTGTGTTTTAAATGATAGATAATTTCTTTGATTTAACTTGAGTTGGTCTGATGAAAATACACAAAGTACTTAGGAGGAACACATTTTAACAAATGAGCTTGCCGGTCAGTTCAAGGAAATTCATAAATTGTGGAACTAAAACCCAATGGGTACATTGTCAGAAAGCTATTTCTCCTTGAGAGTCTGGAGCTTTGTTTGCGACAAAATCAAACTTTACTCTGGTGCTTTTGATAGATGTTGCCTTTTATTTCAAATGTTTATAAGAATACCCAACAACAGTCTTGTGTGGTCCTGTGTCAAATGAAACACCCAAACATGCCTCACAACTATCAAATCACTGGTCAACACACAATATTCACTGAGAAATATGACTTCTGAAAGGCAGAACCTGAGCATTTATTGGGTTCGACAAGCAGAATTTACCAAAAATGGCGAGACTTACAAAGGATTACAGGGATACAGTGAGGAATTACAATTCAGTTCATGCCAAGTACAGGAAACGATATTGGAGACAAATTTACCAAACAGGTTACAAAAGGCACATTAACACAAATGACCTTGGGCCAACTGGAAAAATTAAAATAGGATACCATCCAACACTTCTAGATATGTAAAATGTGAAAGAAAAAGTGTCTATAAAGTGTCTAACTCTCGCATTAAAATCTGAAATAAAAAAATTTAAAGAAATCTTAGAAAAGTTAACTACCTACATTAGCATGTAGCATTACCTACCTATCTCTTTGTCTTCATGGGTCTTCTGAGTAGTGCTATTTACAATATGTCAGCTTGTTGTTTTTAAAAGAATCTTCTGACCCACTGGCTTTCAGACATTTATTACTAGCCTCATTCTGGTACAAACTGACAAAGAAACATGTCCCTTAAGATATTTGTGATTTACTCACTGCGCTTGAAGACATAGAGTATGTGTTAAACAGCATACCATTTTGCATAATATCAATGTTACCATATGTACTATGGTGTCTGGAGTATTTGCATGTACATCCAAGATCAGTTCTTGTTTTGGTTAAAACAAAAAATTTAAAAGAGATTACCAGGCACTAGGGGGCTTACAGCCCCCCAATCAGCTCTGCATGCCAGCTGTGTTGGTGCTGTCAGCCTCATTGCCTCCAGTCCATCTCCCCTGAGCCACATGAGCTCCCATGGAGGGCTCTGGAAGGATTAAGACACTAGAGGAGGGGCTGGAGGGCTCAGGAGCAAGTGTTCAGGGTCAGTCTGAGGTTTTACATTTGATCTCCTGTCTAGTATAAATTAATGTGCTCTGATGTATTATTTTAATTGAACCAGCTAACAGTGATATGAGCCCCAGTTTGTCAACCTATCAAATTTAATAAAGTCACATTCAGTTTCACACTGGGGATTTTGCTTGACTCGGGAGCAAAGGATCACCCAGGTCTGGTATTTTCCTGCCGAGTGCAACTGAGGAGAGAGCTGCAGGTTGTTTTGGTTTGAGTGGTGGTGACAAACCATGCTGCATAAAGTCATCCGTGTCGTCAGCGTTCAGCAGCCAAGGTATTGTGTTGCTGAGGTAGGTGGCGGAAGCAAGACCACATCTTGTCTGGTTTTCATAGCAAGAGAACACTTGAGGGGAGTTGTGCTTTTCCGTGTTTGATGGATGTCAATTTTGTGTGAACAGACAGTTTCTAAAGCCACCCTGAGGGCATGGGAAACTCACACTCCTCACAGGTGGAAATCCTCTCGGGCCTCTTTAATTCCCCCACCTACATGGAGTTAAAGTAAGAAGCCTGTCTTGGCCACATTTTGAAGCACAAACTCATCTGATTATGATAAAATACCAGAATCAGATGCAGATCAAAGGATATAGAGGAAGTTTAGACAACGCAATGTTGGATCAACTGTGTGTGAGTTAGTGTTACAAAAGCATTGTGATAACTTGGTTGGATGTCTAAGCCACATCTGCACAAGTTCCTATGTGCATGAAGAAACTTGCTCTTCTGAAGAAGGAGAGGACATTTATTCTTTTTTTTTCAAAACCCCTTTTGTTGCCAGGCCTTTGTCTGTGCCATCAATCTAGATAAATACACATAAACTGCAATATACAGGACATAGGAAAAAACAAGAACATTGTGTTTCAAGTCTGGACAGGTAAAAAGGCTTTCTCCTTACCTTTGTATTGGATGTGGTCAAGCCTGAGCTTTTATTGGAGGTAATCTTTTCACGGTGCAGAAAATATAAGACAAAACAACCAGACATCAAGATATTTTAGAAAATGTCATTTCACTTAAAACCACAAGTCTTAACCTCATGGTGGCACAAGACAAAAAAATCAATGAATCACTCATTTGGGAACCCTCAAGTTCTATGCTCAATTTCCGGGCTAAACTGCATGCCATATTTCTGATTGTTGGGTAGACTTACTGTCTTGAAACGGCATTTCATTGCATAGCTAAAACAGACTAAACTGTGTCCTTGAAATAGTCCCACTCCATGTGCAATTTCACAAAACATTTCATTGGGCAGCGCCATTGAACCACAGTTGGGTTACCAGAACCTGACTTTATTGCAAAAGGACGATCTGTGGCCAAAAGAAGAAATGTAGCTTGTCCTATTTTGTTGTACATGCTGAGACAATTGCCCAACTCTTTTGTCCAAAAGTACCTCTTTCAGAGCTACAATAATAAACTCCATGTAACAGAATCAGCTGTCTGCTCTGCGATGGGGCTGGAGTTGGAGCAGAGGTGAAAGCAAGCTAACAATTGGGAAATGTAATATTGTGTGGTCTTTATTCAACTATTCATCATTTATATCTGATTAGCACTGCAATAATATTCCGTTTTTTATCAAGAGTTGTGGAATGTAATTAAGTCTCATTCTGCTAAGGTTGAAGGGGTGAATGTCCTCCCCATGACTCAACAGACAGGGTCAATTAAGTAGCATGTCAGAGTTTCACACAGCTCTAACGTCTGTGTCCCTCCCTAAGATATGGACTTTTTGAGACCCACCATGATAAGTATCCCTTGTACGCACTTGGATGTTTTTACACATATGTCTGAAATATATGTATTTCAGGTGAGACTATTTAATTCCCCAAAACCCAAACAGACATGATATGTACACAAAACTAATCTCAAGAATATATGGTATATACATGGCTGCAGCAGGTGTAAATATAAAACCTACCTAATAAAATCTGCATCGTATTAATAATTATTGTGTGTGGCACACAGTGCCCCTTGACAAACCCCTCCGGAATTTCATGGAAAAAATAGATTTTTCTAACAGCTCCCTTGCCTTGTCACACAAGAAGTATTGCCAACTACTGCTTTATATTTGCTTTGGGAACTTGGCTGAGGCCAACACTCTGAATTCACAGGTAAAGTAAATCAGTTAATTTAGACTGATGTCTTTATGATTTTCATGAGTGCTGCATGGAAGCAAGTCTCGCTCACTTGCTGAATAAACACAAATTTGTTCAGCTCAAATAAAACTTGATGAGGAGATAATTTTGTGAGCATACAGCATAAAGGTGGCTCTCATATGCAGAGGGGCTGTGCTCTAAGAGCAAATTAAGCAGAGGTCTGAAGAGTTAGTTCAGCACATGCTGGACAAGATGATAGTGAGATAAGACTGAGCAGGTTCACCTTTATAGACCTTACCTAAGAATGCTGGCAAGGGTCCGCTGTCTCCATTTGAACCTTCCAAACTACCTAATCGAAGTTGGTAAACTCTCATAAGTAAAAAAAAAACTGTATTTAAAGTGATAAACATCAAGGTTCATGAACAAAAAGAAATCTGATTTTCTGGTTATACAGTGAATATCACAGTGCATTATTCAATCAAATGTCCAAATAGAAGCATGTAAAGTAGCTTGTCAGGCGGTTAGGTGGTTCATACCACATTTTTGGGGTTGACAACTTCTGATAAAGAAAGAAACCCACATATACAAGTCTCTAATTAGGATTAAATCAGTGGATGTGTCTTTGAGCTGCTTCACTGACAATGAATAGAAAACTGAGATGGTGGATTTTGCAGTGTCTGAGCACACACATTCACGTAGCTTTGACAGTAACTGTAGAGCATTAAAGTATGAAGCAGAATACATCTGAAATACCCTGCAAAGTCCTGGAAACTGTCTTGAAAGTCAACATCAATCAATTACAAATCTTGGATGCAACTCTCACTACAGAATTCGACTGGAATCCTTAATATGTCCCACAGGTGAGATAAAATTGGAGCTTTTTGATTCAAAATACTAAATAATAAGTATCAGGTTTCAAACTACACAAAACCATAAGGATGACTGCACTTGAAACTTTTTAAAGAAGCTGTCAAAAAAGAACACTTTGACGTTTGTCACCAATAAAATCCATCTCCACCTTAGGAGGTAGGAAACATCTGGTGAGTGGCTATGTGTTGACAAAAAAGTAGGAGTTTGACTGAGAAGTTCTTCATGGTTCATTCAATTATTTGAACAACTTGCACTGTTATGGTCAGAGGTGGCAATGCAGGGGAGCCTCTGTTGTCAGACACAAGAAGCCACTTTGATGTCTGAAATCCCCTATCTGCACCTTTGTTGAATGACAGAACCTACGACAGGGATTTTCAATCAGACAGCCCGCATGGGAATCCCCTGGCACACAACAAAAACACACACCCTGAAATATTTGAAATACACAAAATCTCCAGGAAATAGCTCAGAATCAACAACATCCATCAGAAGAGTTGTGACTCATTTTTGGCACCACAAGATCTTTTATATGATATCAGATGTTCTTCCTTTGAAGCCATAAGCTCATAATGCCTACATGTGAAAAGGTTGTTTATCCACATTCGCTGAATGACCACAGAGTCACACACATACATGCGCACAGACACTCGCTAAGTCCCACATATGACAACAGACCATAGTTATCTCTCTGACTTGAATCCCACACATCCTGTTTGTGGCAGCATCATCCTTTGTTTCTGTCGGTATCTACCTGAGCAGGTACAAACATTTTATCAGCTTGTTTTCTCCCCCCAATATTCATGAATACAGCAAAAGAAATCCCTGCCCTTGTGCTTTTGCTTCGTTATCATCATTTGGCTACTCTATCATCTCTTAAGTGGGAGGATAAAATGAGCAAGGATAGAAAATCTGCTGATACACAAAGAAGAGGCCACACAAAGAGACACCACCAATGAGACAAAGCTTACTCGATTTAAGGAGTAGGCATGATTTTTGTTGCCTATGGGTTTAGGGAATCCTTGCTTGCTTTTGTACGAAATACGAACTTCACTGGCAAAAAGAGGGCCTCTTTTGGGTAAGACGCCCTGCTGATGTCACCTTATAGGAAGTGCTTTGAAGGGGATGAGGGCAAAGGGAGATCCAGGCATTACAATGCAGAGTTGTATGCCAGTATCATCACAAGGACATGATGCTATCCCTGTGATGGTTGGGCTTCACAATACAGATCATGTTGGCTATAATGTCACCGTGATGCAGGGCTTGCCAAGATGTACTGCATGACATGGATGGTGGACTCGATAAACAAGTGACTCAATCTGTATCTGGACAAATTATGGATGAATGAGCATTGTTTTGCTCACCGGATCCATCATTCATCACTAAATTGCATTTATTTTGTAATACCTGTGTGCGTGTGTGTGCGCGCACGCGTGTGTATGTGAAATTATACAGCTGAGCTCCGCACTTTCGCTGCGTTTGCAAGCTTGAGAAGTTATATGAGACTGCCATCTAGCGTCCAAATTTAAAGGCTGTCCTTCATTTGTGAATTAGATAATTCACAATCCACACGGCCATTTCAACAGCATGCAATCCACAATTAAGATAATTTGAATCTTGAATGACTTGATTTTTCCATCCATCCATCCATCTTCTGCCGTTTATCCTGCACTCAGGGTCGCGGGGGATGATGGAGCCTATTCCAGCTGTCATCGGGCGGGGTACACCCTAGACTGGCCGCCAGTCAATCGCAGGGCCTCATGTGACTTGATTTTTCATTTGATTAAAATTAGATGATCTATATCATGCAATGATATATGATATGATTATGATATAATTGTGTTTTAAATAGCATGGTATTTATAATTCTTCCACCCTACAGATTTACGCATGAAATGAAGGACTTTTGAAATTCTTTAAGTGTTCATTTCTAACAAAAAGCCTTGTAAGGGGTTTGCGTGTCCCAGTGATCCCCAGGAGCTATGTTATCAGAGGATTTATTCCCCTGGTAGGGTCACCCTAGGCAAACAGGTCCTGGGTGAGGGACCAGACAAAGCGTGGCTCAAGAAGGCCCCAAATGAGAAAAAGATGACTGGACCGGGTTTTCCCTTGCCCGTACACGGATCACTTGGGCCCCTCCCTGGAGCCAAGGGATGGGGCTCAATGGCGAGCGCCTAGTGGCCGAGCCTGCACACATGAGGCTCGGCTGGGCTCAGCCCAAAAGGGCAATATGGGTAACTCTTCTCTTGGACTCACCACCCATAGGATGGGTCACGGGGGTCGGGTGCGATGTGAGCTGGGTGGTGGCCTGGGCGAGGGATCTTGCGTTACATCCCGCGGCTGCAGAAGCTGACTCTAGGAACATGGAATTACACCTCTCTAGCAGGGAGGGAGCCTTAGCTAGTGCGGGAGGTTGAGAGGTTCAGAGGTTCAAGATAGATATAGTTGGACTCATCTCAACGCATGGCTTTGGCTCTGGAACCAGGCCTCTAGAGAGGGGTTGGACTCTTTCCACTCTGGAGTTTCCCCCAGTGAGAGGCGCCAGGCAGGCGTGGGGATATTGATTGCATGCCATCTCTGCGTCTGCGTCTGTTGCGTGTGCCTATGCACCCAACAGCAGTTCAGACTACCCACCCTTTTTGGGCTGCCTCGGGGGGCTGCTAGAGAGCACTCCTGTCAGGGGACTCCTGCGTCTTACTGGGGGACTTCAACTCTCATGTGAGTAGCGACAGCGAGACCTGAAAAGGCATGATCGAGAGGAACAGCCCCCCCTGTGGAACTGTGGCCATAAGGTGGTCGGTGCCTGTCGAGGTGGTAACCCCCAAACCCATTGGTGGACCACACCAAAGAGGGATGCTGTCAAGCTGAAGGAGTCCTACTAAGCCTTTCTGACTTGTGGGGTTCGGAGGGCAGTTGACAGGTACCGGCATGCTGGGCGGCATGCGGCTGTGTTGGTTGTCGAGGCAAAAACTGGGGCATGGGAGGAGTTCGGTGAGGCCATGGAGAATGACTTTTTGAAGGCGCAAAGGAGATTCTGGTCCGCCATCCAGCGGCTCGGGAGGGGGAAACAGTATAACGGTAACACTGTTCTGACCTCGACCCAGAACGTTGTGGATCGGTGGAGGGAATAATTCCAAGGTCTCTTCAATCCTGACGGCACACCTTCCAATGAGGAAACAGAGTCGGGGTACACTGGGATGGACTCTCCTATTTCTTGGGTTGAAGTTGCCAAGGTAGTCAGAAAGCCCCTCGGTGATGATCCACCCTGGGTTCCTTAAGGCTCTGGATGTTGTGGGGCTCTCTTGGCTGACATGCCTCTGCAGCATTGGCTGGAAAGTGGGGGCAGTGGCACTTGATTGGCTGACTGGGCTGGTGATCCTCCTCTTTAAAAAGGGGGATCGGAGGCTGTGCTCCAACTGCAGGGGATCACACTCCTCAGCCTCCCTGGAAAAGTCTACTTCGGGATGCTGGAGAGAATGGTCCAACGGGTCATTAAACCTTGGATCCAGGAGGAGCAATGTGGTTTTTGTCCTCGCCATGGAACACTGGACCAGCTCTACACCCTCGGCAGGGTCCTTGAGGGCGCATAGGAGTTTGCCCAACCAGTCTACATGTGTTTTGTGGACCTGGAGAAGGCATTGCACCGTGTCCCGCGGGGAATCCAGTGGGGGATGCTCCAGGAATATGGGGTACCGAACCCTGTGATAGGGACTGTTCGGTCCTTGTATGATCGGTGCCAGAGCATGGTCCCCATTGCCGGTTGTATTTCATAGTCACTTATGGTGAAGGTTGGACTCCACCAGGGCTGTCCATTGTCACCAATTCTTGATAGAATTTCTAGGCGCAGCCAGGTTGTTGACGGGATCCAGTTTGATGGCCTCATGACTGGGTCTCAGCTTTTTGCGGATGATGTGGTTCTGTTGGCTTCATCCAGCTCTCGCTGGAGCATTTCACAGACAAATGTGAGGCGGTCGGGATGAGGATTAACACCTCCAAATCTGAGATCATGGTTCTTACCCAGAAACCGGTGGAGTGCCCACTCTAGATGGGGGAGGTCCTGCAACGAGTGGAGAAGTTCAGTAATCTTCGGGTATTGTTCACGAGTGAGGGAAGGATGGAACACGATATCGACAGGCGGATCAGTGCGGTGTCAGCAGCGATTTGGACTCTGTCCTGGTGAAGATTGAGCTGAGCATGAAGGCCTCAGAGTAGAATCGCTGCTCCTTGGTGAGGTGTTCTGGGCTTGTCCAACCAGGAGGAGGCCCCAAGGAAGACCGAGGACACACTGGAGTGTCTATGTCTATGCTGGCTTGGGAACGCCTCGGTTCCCCCTGAAAGAGCTGGACCAAGTGGCCGGGGAGAGGGAAGTCTGGGCCACTCAGCTTCGGCTGCTGCCCATATGACCAGAATCCCGGATAAGTGGCAGACAATGGATCAATGGATGGATGATATCTCTAATTTTAGTGTCTCTGAATTCAAGTAGTGTGAGGAAAATGTCATATTTTTGACACATTTTGATTTACTTTTTTCAAGTAACTTTTTCTTATTTTAAGATAACGTCTTCCGAAGTTGGGCAGCACAGTGGCACAGTGGCTCGCTTCACAGCAGGAAGGTTTCTGGTTTGATTCTGACAGGGGAGCTTTCTAAGTAGGATTTGCATGTCTGTCAGGGTTTCCTCTGGGTTCTCTCATTTTCTCTCACAATCAAAGATATGCAGTAGGATCATTGGAGACCCTGAATTGGCTGAATGGTTGTATGTCCCTATATGAGGCCTCGTGATCGCCTGGCGATCAGACCAGGGTGAACCCTGAGGAGGCTCCAGTGTGTGTGTTTGTAGTACTCACAGGTGTACACCATCCCTGGTATTCTGGTGTTTCCTTTGAACTCTAGCTTTAAGATAGCTGGAGATATCAGGATGAAAGAATTACCCAACCTGAGAGGCAGTGCAAAACCGAAGCAACGCAAGTGAATAGTCATGCTTCACACTGCCTTCACCAGTGATGGGGGCTCAATCGCTCCCTTACTGATGCTTTATCAGATTACCGAAAATAAAGACAGCTGTTTCATTTGACTGAGATTAATGAGCAGCTCAGGTTAAAAGGCAGGAGGAAAAATACTTGCCAAGTGAATCACATGGTAGAGGTACTGTCGCATGGTGGATGGTTGTTTTTTTTCCACAGGTTTTTGGAGATCAAAGTCTATTGAATAAATACCCGGATAATCAATCATTGATATATAATATACATAATATTGTGTCTATATGAATGACAATATTTTTTTCTGCAGGCTGTATAAACCTATGCATTCTTGGTTCACATAACATTATATTTGTCCCCTGAAGACAACAAGGAAATATTTGAGAAGGCCTGACCTGAGAAGATAGGATTATTTAAACAACATCCAGTCTTCAAAATGAGAAATGAAGTTAAAGGTTCAGAGGTTCAAATATTTACAAGTGGCTGAAATCTTGGCCTAGTCGAGCAGACACATGCATGTTAATTAAAATGATGTGGCAGTGAGAGAATTAATAAGTCTATTTATGCATCAGGTATAGTATTTTACACCCTTCTGTCCGTGATGCTGAAATACTTGAAATTGCCAACGTGTGTTATTCTTGCTGCCACAAGGAGGTGCGAGTTATCTATTTCCCCTCAAGATACCTTGCGTAGTCTGTTTTTTTACATACTTCTAAAAAAAAAAAAAAAAAATCTTGAGCCAAAACGGAAAATGACATCTGTTAATACCGTAGATCCTCATCCAATTAAACCATGGCTTAATTTAAGTATTATATCAGTCAAACAAACTGAAACGCATAATTTGGAGATCATCTGCTGATGCTCTTTTATCAATGGTTGTCTCGTGATCGTTATTCACCTCTCAATAAACCACTAAGTCACTTTCAGCAGATTTTGAACGTCTCTGAAAGAAGAAAAAAAGCCGATGATAACTAATTATAAAACGGATCAGTGGAAAAGCATAATAATAAGCTCGTGGTTCCGGCTAGTATTAGTACATGCCCGGGCAGCACTGGTGAATGGCAGGATTAGTGGGACCCAGTGATCAGCCAATAGCGAGGAGAACCATTCGTTCTGTAGGTGGGGCTTATCTGTGCCCCTTGGCCGACGATCCAATCTAACAGGTAGTTTAAAACCCAGCCGAGGCTATAGGCAGCAACGGCAGAGCGGGTCTGCAGGGACACTCTCAACGTGCATCGTGTTTCCGGATATGTACGGACGCCGCCTTCCAGCATGCTGAGTAGGAAGGGTTCGTGCTCGGGGATGGCGGGAGCCGCGGACCGCGGCAGGGTCGGGGAGAGGCTGCAGGCGGCCCTGGCCGGGCTTCAGGAGCTTCATCTGCTGCGGGACAGACAGGGCGACATGGTGAGCTGGGCTCTGAGGGTGGACCAAGAGGAGCCGTTAACTTCCCTGCCAGCTGCTCCGGAAGGTCCACGGACGATGGGGGCCGAGGAGCGGAGATTGGAGGCGACACTTTCGGCTCTGAAGCAACAGCTGGTAGGAAGTTGTTTACATGTAGCCAGAAAATTGAATGATTCACATTCCTCCTTTTGGAGAAATGGGTCCACTGTGTGTTTGCGTGCCTATTCTTTACCACAAACCCTGAGATCCTTATTTAGCACAGTTGCCTGGATTCCTTTACCAATACTTAACAGTTGGAGAAAAAAAATTACAAGTCCCATTGAACGATGCCCTCAGCTGATGCTCATCGGCTCTTCGGTTATTACCAGACACACTTCCATGCTCCAGCTGCGGGCAGGAAGTTGGATGGGTGTAATAAATCAAGGTTCATTGCGGTGCCTGGAGACTTTGTGAAGTACATGTGTTGTGCTCATACCGTGCATGTGTACACTACGGGGGGAGGGGGTTCAATCATTAACTAATGATGCAAGAAATTATTTTTTAAGGACGAAGAGATTTGTTCTCCAAAAATGAATATTTTATTGTTAGTGAGGCCTCTACTGTGGTTTTGCATGACAAGCTTTTTTTTCAACATGTGTGCTGCTGTTTATAGGAAGAGACAGGATTATCGTGCTTCATTCTCTGAAGTGCAGTTTTGTAAATGTATTAAAAAGTGTTTTGTACAAAAACAAGTTGATGTAATCATGTTATCCAAAAATCTCATCTTCTTGATGCCAAACAAATTATTTTTAATCAATAAAAACAATTTTCTAAGTTAACATGATAGACTTTGCTGTTGCATTAACAAAATTTAGTTGATATAATCCGATGTTATAAATAAAAGGAAATATTAGATAAGTTCAGCAATGAAGATAAATCTCTAATGCCAAGAACAACTGTAACAGTAATGACCAACCCTGCAAAGCTAACAGTCCATCATCCCAACCCCCAAGCCTTCCTCCCCTGGCAGTTTACACAATGGCCAAGCCCACGCAATGGGGGAGAAATGAGTTACCCACTACAGCTTCATCCATGCTCCCCCATGTCCTGCTGGGGTTAATCATCAGCCATGGCTGAGCCCATTTGATTATTCTGTATATATAAACGTCCTTTATCGTATCATGAATTGCAACTCAATATCTATGTAATTTGGGGGAAATAAGATACTAAATGTGAGTGTGTACAAACTCCTATAGTATGATTTCTGATGAGTTTGTTTTTACTGGTTTTCCACATATTTAGGAGTGGTTGTGCTTTGCCTGTTTTGTAGTCTCACCTTCGGAAACAGGATGTCGGTTTGAAGACTCATTTGCAGCAGTTGGACCAACAGATAAGTGAGCTGACTCTGGATGTGACCAAGGCCTCAACAGAACAACTGGAGAGTGACAGCAGGCCAAGTTCAGGTCAGTAGACACACACTAATTCCATTTCTAGTCCAACATCAAAGACTCATGATTAATCATTCATGTTCTCTCCAGGTTTCTATGACCTCAGCGATGGTGGTTCTTGCTCTTTGTCTAACTCCTGCACCTCTGTGTACAGCGAGTGTTTGTCCTCCTCCCAGACAAGCCTTCTCACTCCCATGTGCCCTGCTAATACTCAAACCAGCCCCCTGTCACAAGTTGTATGCCGCCGGCGTTCAACTGATGAAAGCACTACCTACCCCAACCCTCCACGGGCCACAGGCCTCCATCTGGGCAGCAGCAGGATCCGAGCAAGCACTGCTGTCACTGAACAGGGTCGACCAAGACCTGTGTCAACAGGTAACCACATTTTTTATGATGTAGCAAATTATGTAAATGAAAAGCCTATAATTATTTATTCCGATGCTTACTTGCCTAATTTGTGATTCCTATGATTTGAAAGTTTATCTTTTTTTTTTCCTATGCTTGTGTTCTAGGTGATCTTGAAAGGATGATGACCCAAGGATTGATCTGCTATAAATCAGTAGATGCTAAGATACCCTCAGTTTCCCCAAACTTTATGGCCAACACAGCAGACCCCAAGTTCAAGAGTAATTTGGTGTCCCGCAATGGAACTGAAGTTTACCAATACCCCAGTCCCCTGCACGCTGTGGCTCTCCAAAGCCCAGTCTTTTCAAATGAGGCTGAAACAGCAACACCTGGACTTTTAGAAGAGGGCCGACCTCAAGTTGTTGATGACACTGTCCAGGGTTATGATGCAAAGACCGTGGGTTACATTGATAAGCTTGCTCAGCGTGGCTTAAGAAAAATCCAGAGTGATAAGGGCATGGAGAACCACCAGCCACTGAATCACTATCATAGGAGGGCAAATGAGGTCACAACTGCTTTTCCAGGAGTTTCTCAGAAAGAGGTATCTCTTTTGCAGCCCCTTCCAGCCCAAACCAAGAATATCATACCAGTAGATAACCAGAAGAGACACTACATGACGCACTCCTTTCAAGAAACAGCTGATAACACAAATCAGTCACTGACAGGTCCCGGGGTTTCATACAGTTGCTCCTGTACTGCTGACACGAGAGAGTACGATTCTAATGAGGCTACCAATTCTTCGTTGAGAAAAAATAAAAAAAAACAGAGCACATGCGGTGATGACGGGAGAGATGATTCAGTGAAGAGATGCGGGGATATCTCGGAAATAACACTCCAAGAAAGGACAGACCACAGAAAAAGATCAATGATGTCTAACTGCTCCAGCACAGAGAACAGTCCAGGATTTGAGATTAAGACTGGTCATGCATGCTTCCCAGAGTTTGTCCATGCTAGATTCGTGCCTGCTGGCTCTCAGAGGGTAAAGGTGAGACAGGCAGACCGGAAAACCAAAGCTGTAAAGCTTAGACGGAAGAGTAGTGAGAAGGCTCGAGCGTCTAAGCAGCAATATGGCTACTCATCTGGGGAAAAAGCCAAAGAATTAAGTGTATTCAAAGGAGAGCTGAAAAGATCAGCAAAAGGAAAAGTGATCCAAAAACATACCACCTATCATGTAGAAGAGCATAAACATGGCTCAAGCTCCGATTCAAGCCATTGTGGCCAAGTACTGATCTACAGCCAAAAGATACATCCGAAGCCACATCCATTTCCAATTCATACCACCAAGTTCAGTAAAAGCCGCAGACTGCAGTGTGCCGAGTATGATCATTCTGTTGAACAGAGGAAGAAGAGGCAATGTTCTGCTAAGTTACCATCTGATGTCGAAATGTTCCAACCTTCATACCCTCAGCACCAGAGGCCAAAAGAGTCAAATTCACAGGTATCAGGGAGCATAAAGATGTTTAGTATGCGCTCCCAGCTAGGTCAGTGGATTGGATCTCCTCGTCCTTTCCAGTCTTCTATGTCCTATAATTATTTTCTCAACAATCTTAATGCCAGATATCCTCCAGCACCTTTCTACACGTCCAGCTTCAACCCACCCAGATGTGAGTCTGAATATTCAGCCGAATGCGCTTCACTCTTTCACTCTACCATTGCTGAAAGCAGTGAGGGAGAGATGAGCGATAACACCACCAACCGGTTTGGAGATAGCGAGTCCAGCAAGAGTTTTCATTCTTTCTCAGACTCTGACAGCAGCCTATCTTTAGATGAGGGTGACCAGCTTGATAGCCACGAGGAGGAAGGAGGTCTTGTTTGGGCTGAAGCCACATTAGGGCCCACTGCTGCCAGACAGACCCTCCAGGAGCTCCCACGCTCTGAGCCCTCGGCCTGCCGCATCAAAGCCTCTCGAGCCCTCAAGAAGAAAATTCGTCGGTTCCAGCCAGCATCCCTCAAGGTCATGACCCTGGTGTAGTATTGTTGGCCCAAGTATATTGGTAATTTAAGTGCAAAAAATTGTTTCTGAAATACAACTGCACTGTCATTTCTGTCAAACAGGAATTTTACTGGGCTGCATTTGTGCACTGTTTATTTTGTGAATAAACAAATGTTAAATTCAAACCTAGATGAATTGTGTAAAAAGTCTGTATCACACAATTATTATATGTATAGTAATCTATAAATACTATTTTATTGACATTTGTTTCTCATTGCATGTGGTTGATAAGAGAATCTCATGAGCAAAAGTTCTGTCAAATTGTACAAGAAGAAATAAGATTAAAAATGTTGTGTCTATTTCATTTCATAGTGTGTTTTTGGTTGATTTCTTCATTAATTCTTCTTTTTGTGTGTAACTACCCATACCTTGGTTTTTAAAATAAATTGTGAACTATGTATGTTGAGACAGCTTGTACGGAGTGATTTATTTTTTGTTTGTTTTTAATCTGTCCTTTATTTCAACAGCAATTAACTAATACATTTGTGATGGGCAGTTGTGGTTCAGTTGGTAGAGTGGGCATCCATCCCATCAGAATGTTGCTGGTTTGACTCCTGACTCCACCTGCCTGAATGCCAATGAGTCCTTGGGCAGGACACTGATCTCCACTAGCCTCTAATGGTTTGGTTTGCGCCCTGTGTGGCAGATGTTTGGGTGATGAAGCACTATTCTTACAAACCATTTACCATTAACATAAGCTATCTTGGGATAGAATATACAAGAAGAGGTATCAGTTGCATTTAACAAGGTGCCAACCTTTATTCGGGTTACTATGACACTTATGTTTGAAATTACAAAATGTTCTAAATCTTGAAGAATTTTGAATGAGAATGACACATTAAGCATTGACAATTGTATGCAGCTACATATTTGGTTTTCCTGATTCTGACCAGATGATTTGGTAATTTGCCATTCCATGTGTATGAATTAATTGAGGCTGTCATCTTTAATTTGTGGTTGTAACCTACTCACACTCAGACATTTAAATTTCAGGAAAAAAACTACAAAAAAAATATGTCTGGAAAAAGTGAGCAAGATTTAGGAGGAATGACAGAAGATAAGAGGTTCCTTATTTCTGAGCTATCATAAGTAGATTAGACAGTGGGTAGCTGCATGGAGTTCTCAAGAATCTAATCTCCAAAATCTGCCTTGGCATCTTTCTGTTAAAATTCCAGGAAAAGGCCAGTTGTGTAGGTAAGAAGTCCAGAGACTTCCCTTCCAAACATCAGTTTTTCTCTTCCTTGATCCTATGTAATAATGTTTTCTCCCATCAGGCGGCCACTGTGACCATTAAGTTCCCAACTAAGAAGCTTACTGACCAGGCAAACAATTTCAGCATTTTACTTTGAAGTTATGTTCCCTGCAGATATAATCACAAAAGGCATCATCACTTAACCAGTCATTTGTAGTCAGACTTACTCCAACTCTCCTTCAGCAAGCAATGGTCAGTGGCCTCTCAAAGAAGACTTGGCATTATCTTTGAGCTAAATTGATCCAATTCTCTCTTTTGTACATCACACAAAGAAAGGTCTTAAGGCCATGTCTTCTATTAATATCAAATATAGCATTATGAAATTTCCCAAAAGTTGCTGCAACTGGACTGACTGATTGGAATTTGTTCATCCAACTGACTCTGAGCTGTAGTGAGAGGCTGGTGGGATTAGTGCTGTGGTTCTCAACCATGAAGCATGACTGACACTGGACTTGCCTTTGATGTTGAGTGAAGCGGGACCACGTCAGCTTGACCTTGTGCACTGGCTGACTTTTTCAGTTGTAGAATTGGCTCGTCTTTGAGGTTCTATCTCCCCAAAATACAGCGGCAAGGGGGCTTTTTGAACCATTGATGTCTCTGACCTTGTCTGTGTTCAACATGTCTGTTCCAAGATCCTCCGACTTATTGTTTGTAAGAAGAGGAGTCAGACAGGCCAAGTTTGTATCTCATCTGATATAAAGAAAACAATCACACGGGAGTTGCGATATAGAATCACTACCATAATATCCATCCATCCATTGTCTGCCGCTTATTCTGCACTCAGGGTCGCAGGGGATGCTGGAGCCTATCCCAGCTGTTATCGGGCAAGAGGTGGGTTACACCCAGCACTGGTCGCCAGTCAATCGCAGGGCAATATATACGTACAGACAACCATTCACTCATTAGGGGCAATTTCCCCAATTTCCCCAAAGCAACCTGGACAAAAAGTGGAAAGGTGCACACCTGCAAATAGGATTTGGTCAAGATATTTTAAAAGAGTATTCCGCTAAGCAGAAGGTTGTCCCGATGGGGGTCAGGATGTTGAGTGAGGTATTACTTTCACACTGCTTTATAAAATCCTCCCCATGGATTACTGTCAAGCCATTCTGAAGGACTGCAGATGTTGTGGGGGATTGCATAGACAGTCATTGAAGTACTTCAACTCTAACATCTTATACATGAGAGCACATGGGAAGACGGTCATATCTAATAAAGAGCATATATTCTCTGATGACACCACAGCTGTTGATAAGATATATAAACTCGAACCGTTTATTCCTAGCAAAGAAAGAGCCATGATCCATTTTCCACAGAAACCCACAATTTTAAGTTTGCATTGTGAAATACTTGAACCTATACCTATTTCATTTATTCACTTTTTACTGTCTGATGAGGACATAATCTAAATCCTGAGTACCCATAATGGGTCCCACAGACCTCCTGAAGTCATGGAGATCTACCGTTCATTGAGTAATTAGCTTTTAAATATGAAAAATCAGAGGACCAATTGATAGCAAGAACACAATAGGTATGGGCAGCAAAACTATTTTTAAAGACAGTTATTTATTATATAAAACAGTGTTCCTGCTCATAGCATCAAGGGTAATGGGGGTGTTGGGCTCAAAACAGTCTCAGCTGGAATCTGGTGCAGTCCAGGATACACCCTTGACTATGTGTCAGATGATCATAGCAGCTACCATTGTCCCTCTTACTCACGTGTACAGACAATCTGGAGTCTTCAATTAATCTACTACATATTTTTGGACTGTATGACAAAGACTTAGAACCCATAGAGAGCCCATGCACACATGGGGATAACATGCAAACTCTCCATAGAGAACCCTGTCACCCACTGGGATCAAACCTTGAACTTTCTTGCACTAAGGCGAGCATTAACCAGTGCACAACAGTGTTGCCTTTTGATAAAAAAATGCATATAAACATACATTATATACATACAGTATATCAATTGATAAAACCTAGTACAACATTATGCTTGTGCACTTTTACCGATGCTGGACTATACAGCCTGTTTTTCATCAATCCTTCCTATTGTCTGAATGCAACCCTAAATCAAAACATTTTTTAATATAATGGTCATTCTTGATTAATATAACTTTAAATATTGTTCAGCAGCTAGATGAGTAAAATTTAGGGTTCAGAAATTTGAAATGTCTGGAAACCTTGGGTCAGTATAACGTAACTGTCAGCAACAAAATTAACACCCTACACACATATGACCTGGAAAACATTATATACTCATAGTACCTTGAGCACCAGAAGAATCAAAGGTCATGCATTACACTTGCATCAAGCTCACACACGGTCTGTTAAGCCCCGTCCTGGATGGCATGCTTGTCAATGTCCAGTGCGATACAAATAGGTAAAAGTGTCATGCAAAACCACTCTGAGTACTTGACCAGGTAAAAACTGTGGTAATGCAGGGAATACATGCCACTGAGCTGCTTTGGACAGTGATCTAATTACACGTTACACTTCAGGTCACCATACTCTTGCACATCAGTTTTGACAGTCAAGCATGTTATTTAGTCCTTTGCATCCAAAGAATAATTAGATTTCAACAGTACATTTTGGCAAATTCCATATTGTTCAATTGCTTTTAACAATTCAGTGACAATGTGTCTCCTGTCAAGCAAGGACGACATTGTAAACAATCGCAAGGCAAGGCAGAAAAAGGAGTAAGAACAACAAAGGGTATGCCGCAGGTGATAATTAAACTTTGACTTGGTTCACATTCATTCAGTGTTGGGGGAGGGGTTCTCCTCTTACGTGTGCATGAGGTAATCCCAACACACATGGGTCAGCCCTTCCCAATCTGTCTTCCAACCTGAGACACATGATATCCTATCCTTTTGTGTGGTTTTTCTTCCTCATAGAGAGCCTCTACATGTGCTTGGCCATGCTGTACTCATTTTGCTTCTTTTAACAATGAATTCACAATCTATTGAAGGATTGAACACATGTTGGTCATTTCTTCTACTAATCTTTACTTTTTGGTCTGTTTCTGCTTCAGCTGAATGTTTTTTGTCTGTGAGAGGCAATGTTGTTTCCCTGATGAGAAAACTTGATAGTGAATGCTAGCCCTCCAATCTAAAATGTAGATTATGCTGACAAGTGGGAGCTCAAAACCTCATTACCGCCTCGATGAGAAGAGCCATCTACTCGAAATACCACAATCATATTTTCTGGAATTTTAAAGAGCAATTGTAGGAGCTGTATATAACATGCAGGGTTAAACCAAAAAAAAGGTTTTATTCTTTTATTCATATTCTTTTTTGGATATTTAATTCATTATGAATGGAAAAGAGAAGGTTATGTCTCATCATGTTATCCTTCAGAAATATGGTCTATCAAATATTTTTGCAAGCCTGAGATTCATCAATATACCTTTCAAATTTTCGCCAACAACAGAGTGGATGGGTTTGTGGTGAAAGCGCTGAGATCTGCCCTGCCCTTTTGTGACCCTTAGCATGGGGGATGAGCTCCAGTGTGAGGTAGCTTTTGTTCCTCTGCTTACTGTACATATGAATGGGGTTGGACTGGAATGTCCAACCTCATGAATGTCAATTGTTGGAGGCCAGCGTTAAGGAGCAGGCTTCTCTGGTTGTGTAGAAGTGAACAACAGAGATAGAGAACGGAGAGTCAAGGAGATAGCAAGTGAGAGAAATGAACAGGATGTGATGAGTTACTGGAGGCAAGTGTGAAAGATTCAGAGTAGTACAGACAGACCATGAAGATGAGTAAAATGGTCAAAGAGGAGATGCAGGATAGTGCTCTACCACAAGGCTAAGCTGGCCTTTTTCTCAACCACCACCTGCTCCTCTTTAAGCACATCCTGTCATTTAATAGCTAATCCCTTCATTCACTCCAGTGTGTTTACTAACCATTGTCTCAACTCCCTTCAAGCTGTGGTCAAGAAGTGGTTCAAAAGTTCGCAGTGTATGGAGAGCACGCACTCACAGCCACAGAGGGCAAAGAGAGTGCATTCGCCCCTGCTAGGCAATTGTCTGACAGAGAAAATACTTACATGCAAGTCAAGGAGTCTTGAGGTTCTAGCATCTGAGGCCAACATCAGTTATGTACTTTGTGATGAGTCATTCGGAAAATAATTGCACTACAGTGCAATCCCACAACCTTCCAAATCAAAATACAGTGTATTACTTATATTCGCTGATATGTAATATAGATATATTTGTGTTTCGAATACCACAACATGTGTAAAAATACATAAATTAAGCTAACATTAAAGAGCACTCCAAAACTCCAAAGTCACGACTGAAAAATTTAAAAAAGACGATGTCTTCAACATATTTGTTTGCACTCTTGTGAGCAAACACTTTGGAAGGTGTTATGTCATCATGCAGGTTCCCACTGCATCACCTCTGACCCAAAGGCATTTGAGTGATAAGTCAAAGAACAGAAACAGGTTTGAAAAACTGAAAGTTTCGAGGAATGTTCGTTGATGTGTACATGTTTTTTTGTTTTTGTTTTTTATTTACTCAAGTCAAAATGAGTGATTGATGAATGATGAAAAATTGCTGAGTTACAAATTTTAACCAGTGTTTCTACCAATAGGTACACATGCAGTTATATTTTTGTTATTATATCAAAGAGCACTCTAACCATGCAGCTAATCAGCTGGGTAATTAGGCAGATAAGTCTTTTCAATAAGAGAAATTTTGTTTTTACGACTGTTATCTCCTTGTATTGTCCTGTGTTTTTTGTTTTTTGTTTTTTGTTTTCTGCCGTGTAAGCATTTCACATGAACTCAATAGCTTATTGGGGGGAAAACTGGCAACTTTATATGTGAACAAGTTTAAGATGAGTATATGGTGTTTCCTCTTTTCAGCCAATAGTCTGTCCTTAAAGACATCCTGCTTGTTTTATGAGCAGGATGTTTTGTGTCGGCCCAGAGGACTGCTTCTCTTTCGTCAAACCTTTAGAGCTCTCAACAACTCAAGTGAACTACCGCAGCCTCACATATCCTTTAAGAGCTGTAACAATCTTGCTTTATCTTGGGTTTTTTTTCTTCACTGGGGTTAATCAACTTACTCAATAAGAAAGCCACAAATTATCATTATGAACAAAAACAAACCTCAGCTCCTCTGAAGTGGTGTGTGTGAGTTCTGAAGGGTGACATCAAAAGAGTGGCAAGAGTGACAGCTGTTCCTCCTCTTGGTCTGACCCCCTGATAAGATCAGAGTGTCAGGAGTACATGGGACCCAACAGGTACCTCCCCTGTCACCCTCCCTGATTCACCCATATGTCTACTAACAAGCCTTACACCTACCAACAAGTCAGTTTCTCCAGTCTCTTCTGTTTTTGTGTCCTAACAGGCTTTATAAAAGGTTAACATTAAAACCCATGGGTTTTTTCCATCTGAATTTGTGTATTTTGTTCTGCATCTCTAGGGCAACATAAATCTGATTTAGTTTTCTTACATCCACAAGTCTTGTCTCCTCAATCACAAAGTTTATCTGACCCTGAGTGACTGCTCTCCATGCTATGGATGTCATAAACCCGCTGGGAGTGCTTTCACAATGAGCCGCTGAAATACTTGGCTTCCGAAAGCTCAAAGCCTGATGGATTCCAGGCTGCTGCCGATAGAAATATTCCACACTTAAGATAAAAGGAAACCCGTTCCATTCTCTTTTCAATTAATCTACCTAGTTCGGTAATGGCTCAGGTGGCATGCCTGAAAGGGTCGTTATTATATTCACTTTATGAGCAATAAACAGTTACCCCTAATTTTATGACCACACACTCTCTTCTTTCACTTTAATTCATTTGAATGAATAATACTTTATTGATCCCCAAGGGGAAATTCATGTTTTTTCATTTAATTATATTCCTTTTTAACATTCTGTTTAAATTATTTTCATCCTATGATTGATGATCCCTGAGGTATGAAAGAACTTGCATATTAAATATGTACCAAGGCACAGAGCATATGAGCATATGAGACCTTCCAATTAATTTCTATTTAGTAAAGGGAGGTTGCTTGTTATAGCAGAAAGTGTAGTATATCCTTGGGGTCCATAGCTTGTTTAATTTGTTAGCCTCTGTCTCCCAGGTATAGTTAGTGGTTGGCCTTTGCTACCAATCTGAGGCATGTCCCAGCTCGCAAGGTGCATTGGAAAGTATTCCACAGTGAGAAACTATGGAAGAAATTAAGACCTGTTCCTGCACACACCCCAAGTAAGAACTATATCACAGTATATCTGGTTTCCGTGCTCAGTTTCAATTGTTTTTCCTTGGTATCTATTTCACTTACTTGTGTCCCTAGGCAAAAAAAGCAAACAAACATGTAACTGTGCAACAGACCAATGTAATTTCAGCCTGCTCTACAAACAAGTTGCAGGACACCCTGAGGTCTTATCTCTGCACTGATTTAGCCAGGGTGGCCCCTCTGTCAGTGCAGAGGTCAGGGATCATCCAGGGAACAGAGTGATTACCCCAGCAGTATCAAGTCTTGGCAACTCGAACAAAATGTGTGGACAGTATCATACCACAATGACTATCACTTTCTGTGTTAATGTAGATAGATAGATAGATAGATGGATGGATGGATGGATGGATGGATGGATGGATGGATGGATGGATAGATAGATAGATAGATAGATAGATAGATAGATAGATAGATAGATAGATAGATAGATAGATAGATAGATAGATAGATAGATGGATAGATCATACTGATGAATGAGTCTTTGAAACATGACTCAAAGCAACTAATGGGGGAGGGCAGGCCCCTTATACGCGGGTATTAGGGAATGTTAAAGGCTTACAGACAAGAAATGGATCTTGTTGCAAACAAGGCCGATCACTGTTATGATAAGATACATTAGTGAAAGGTAAAGCAGAACACCACTGCCTCATTAATTAGATGACTTGAATTGCTGGACAGAGGTATTCCAGTGGCATGTCGAGGCAACATATGGCACATCCTCTGTTATCTGTTAGCACCCCAGCTTCCCAACATAAATATGTTAAAAGGGTGGCAACTGAATTTCCTTTTATGGCTGTTAAGATAAACATTAACACCTGACAGTGAATGTACTTTAAGATAAACCAAGCTGTGCATTGTAATTTATGTCCTGGTGACAAAGATGAGGGCACCTCTAAAGAAAGCCTATCCTGAGCCGGCTATGTTCCATGATGTTAACAACAGATGGATGATTCTTCAAAATCTGGACTGCAATTCTTCTAAAGTTCTCTCCAGGGCGTTAGATGATGACATATGGATGATATGTTTATATGAAGTGTGTACCAGGGCAGTAAATCACAACTTTGCTTGGAGTTTAAGGGGGGATGGCAGTCTATCTGGAGCCTCATATGTTTTGAGAAAAAAATGGGGTTAGTTTGGGGGTAAACTCTGTTGCTTTGAGAAAGTTTGACCTGGAAGGTTTGACCCCAGAGTTCCTTTCAACAAAACAATCCTGTAGACCAGTTTGTAGAGGGATTTACACATGAAGGACAGAGGATTTAGTAGATTTCAGAGCCTGCCACTGAGATCCACCATCCTTTTATATGTGGCATTTTCCGATAAAATAAAAAACAGATGAGCCAAAAAACAGATGCCTATGGAAAAAATTGAATAATTCTGTTGAGCCTGCAGATATAAAGATAAGGTCAGGTTTTAACATCAAGGTATCTTTGAAAAACTTAACTTCTGTTAATCATATGCTGAGTGATAGGCTGTCGCTATCTCTACAGTTAACCTAAATGAGGTGGTCTGACACAGTCAGCGGCTACATAATAGGTTTACAAATACACATTACTTGGTAAAAGCGGCACAAAGGTGTAACTGGCAATAAAAAGTGGCCCACTCTATGCCTGTACAAAATATTGTAACTGAACATGTGTCAAGCATTTAAAAGATGTCTACCTAAAGGAGGCTATCAGCAACTCTATTGATTTAGATAATGTAGTCCTTTAAAACAATGTAACAAGGCATTAGAAATACAATTGGGTTTTGAATGCAAAGTAGTCCAGGTCAAATCAACATTTAAGCATTTCCCCTGGGATCTTGTTCAATATAATGCATCACCAGGATTTCATAGTCACACTGTCTCATAGTGCCACTTTACAAATCCTGTAAGAATTACATAAATAATACAAAAGACAGCAGACAAGATGACACAGTTTTTAAAGGTAGCTCTGCTCTCCGGTCGCTCCCTTTGAAATCACCACACCTCTAGCTCCATGGCAGACGTATGCTGTTGATCAGGATCGAATGTACTTCAGTTGGATGAATTTCAGCCCTGCATACTGCTCTTTACAATCCTCATGACCATATTCTCCCTCAGTGTGTGTGTATGTGCATGTGCACGCAGACATCAGTCAACACAGCTTATGAGGTAAAAGAAAAATGAGGCAGAAAGGTTTGGGGAAATGGTCTAGCTTTTATGCTCAGTGTGGTTCTGGAGTCCAGGTGACATGTGATTCCAGAGATTAGCCTTGACTGTTGTTTCTGGCGAGAAAAGGGCTAATCTCCAAAAGTCTGGACCTCCCATTCCATTAACATAAAGCCCAGAGCAGGTTTTCTGTGTCAAAACCCCACGGAGAAGTTCATGTGGTGTTATCTCTAAAAGATCCAACAAGCAGATTAGAGTGTTTATATTTTCTTGAACATTTTTTCCTGGCATTCTTTCAGAAATAAGCTAGTTGTGTGAACCAAAAGTAATACCTGCCTCAGATATATCATGTCTCTGCAGACAAAGGCTTCTTATTTTGACAGATAGTCTATGAGCCAAAACTGCACTCCCCTGCTCAGAAGGGTAGCGTTTGGGCATATCTCAGTGTGTATCCACCTAACAAACGCCTCAGCTCCCCAGGAGATCCAAAGTGTGTTGTCATGGCAGACCTCCAAACACAGTAGGGATGTATTTAGGAGCTTTGTATTTCCTGTGTTTACCGAGTGTCGTGGATGACTTGGATGACACTCAGATGCTTTTTTCACAAAGGCTGCAGTGAAGTCCATAGATCCTCTATAGAGACACAACATGTTCACACAGAAGCAGAGAGGGGAAGTGAATCCAAGATTACCATAGTGTACAAACTAAGCTGTTATGTCACTTTTCCGTCATGTTAATGACAGGCACCTATGTGTTCTTCTTACCTCACCCATCACGTCTTTAGGCAGGGCACAACATTTGGTACATGCTCACACAGAGGTTAGGATATTTCTGTGTGCCATAAGTGGATTTGTTGACCAGGAAACCACACTGTATTTATAGAAGGATCTAAGTAAGGTTTAGGGGACAGTAATCGGACCTGTATTAGCTTGACATCAGCTAATAAAGCCAAAAGCAATCTGGGTTAGAGATCTAAGTGGCTTTTCCAGGTGTTAACTCCATTTCCCAGACATTGTTCTCTCTCACCAAGCATTCATATGCACACAAAATAGCCTACTATAAATCCTTTCAGTTGCTGAAGTGGTGGCAGGGGAATAATTGTCATCAGCCAATTTTCAGATCAATTATGCCCTCATGTATCTTGGTGTTTAACATAATGAAAGGCCAAGCTTGCTCCCCTGTTCATATAGAGCTCTTTTAACTGACAATGTTTTAGACATGTAGGATTTGTTTACCCATACAAAAAATAGAATTGTTTCTACTATGTTCCCATATTGCAGAAATAATACCACAATGAAGATGGCCCTATATATGCCCCAAACCCCTAGCCCCCACCCCAACCCAACTCAACAGTAAAAATATCCATTCACTAATACATTTTGTCAATACATCTTATTCTGCACTCAGGATCTTGGGTAAACTCAAATCAATCCCACTGAGGCCAGGATTCATCCTAAGTTTCGGCATCAGGCAACCAAACAGCCACATAAAGAGACATAAAATCACTGACTCCAACAGTCACACAATTTTAATCTTCATTTAACCTACTCTGTATTTTTGCCCAAAGGAAGCTAAAGAACACAGAGAAAGACCATTGACATTTGGAGAACATGCAAACTCCACACACAACAGCTCCAATATTCAGCATAAGAAGAGCATAAGTCATTAAAACCCGCCCAGACCCGCATCTGGGCAGAGGAAAACTGGGTTTGATGCTGTTGTTCATCATGGGGGGTCTTCTGAGCCGCGCTTTGCTGGTCCCTCACCTGGAACCTGTTTGCCTTGGGTGACCCTTCCAGCGGCATAAAGCCCCTGACAATATAGCTCCCAGGATCACTGGGACATGCAAACCCCTCCACAACAGTAAGGTGGCAGCTCAAAGAAGGTTCTTTTAGGCGTAAATGAAATAAAGGGGTTTGAGCAAGAACTAACATGATCTTGATACCAATTGTCAGTTGATGCATCATTCTACTATCCCAGGAGTAGATCTACTTAACAAGGATTGAGCAGCAACACAATTTACCCTGTGACACTTTGTGTTTACTGTTGTTAGTAGATAGTACTAGTACCAGTACTAGTACATAGTACATAGTATATAGTACATAGTACATAGTACATAGTACATAGTACATAGCATAGCATAATTAAGATGCTAAAGGTTTATTACAGTTGTACCTCGCTATAACGCGGTTCACCTTTTGTGACTTCATAGTTCCATAGATTTTTTTTGTGCTTTTAGTGCTTTTTTTTAGAACTTTTTTTTTATTTTAGCTACAGTGGAGCGGCATCAGGATGAAGAGGAACGGTCAGAGGAACTGTGAAATATGCATGAGTCACGATTAATAATTTCTAATGTGTCCAACCTCGTGCATTGCTTGTTAACATTAAATTTGTTATTTCTAAAAGCCATCATAATTATTTATAGGAAAACTTTTATATTTTTATTTCTCAAACAAATGTTTGGGCCTGAAAACAGATTTTGGTCTTTGGTTACGTTCTATAATACTGTACTTATTTTTCTATGAAGGTTTGAACTTTGTTAATGCCTGTCTGAGAAAAGTGTATAAAGTGTGTAGTGAGGGGTTTTGCAACCTTAAAGCATTTATCCATCCATCAACTGCCACTTATCCGTCACTCAGGGTCAAGGGGGATGCTGGAGCCTATCCCAGCTGTCATTGGGTGTGAGGCAGGGCAATTTAAGGGCAATTTTCCCACTTTTTTTCCCAATGAACCTGCTGTTTTTGGACTGTGGGAGAAAACTGGAGAACCCGGAGGAAACCCACGCTGATACAGGGAGAACATGTAAACTCCACACAGAAAGGTCCACTAGTTGGCATTGAACCAGGGCGTTAAACACTGCGCCACTGTGCCGCCCTTAAACATTTATAAGCATTGTAAATTAAGCTGACCACATCACGGATTTCGCCCATTGCGGGTTAATTTTAGAACGCAACTCTCGCAATTAACAAGGGACCACTGTATTATTATGCCAGCATTGCAAGAGTATTAGCAATATTGCATTCAAACATTGAGTCCACTACCCAATTGCAAATGGCAGTCAAGGTAGCCTTTCGAATCACAGTACTCAACATCACGATTTAAACAGATCTATTTGGATCCTGATCAAATATATAGATGGATAGATATCGCATTTTCCTCTCTGTGAAGATAAGTTCAAAATTGAATGCTAGCAATTATGAATACAGTAGATTTCTTGTGGTCACATTGTGTTGTAAAAAAAAAACCAATAATGAAAATGGAAAATACTGAATCTACTTTCAACATGCCGGGTAACTTTCTTTCAGAAACATCAAGGCAGAACAAATAAAAGGAAGTGTGTTTAGATTGTAGTCAGCTGATGTGAACTTCACTGAACATTCCTCTTTTTCTTCCATTGCCTCATAATAAAGCTGACATTGCAGCCCCCCCTGCAGAGTACCATCGTTCATCCCTGGATGATTTAATGAGGGGCTTAGATTCACATCCATTACTTCACTGTCCATGGCCTGTCTTTCCCATCATGTTGGACAATCTATCTTCCCTTACCTCCTTTCTACTTTACTGTTCAAAGAGTTCTTTAAAGCAAGCAATGAGGGAACTAAATGGAGGCTAAACTCTTCAATTACTTGTACTTACTTGTGCAAGGATGCAGGATGATTCTCTTAAAAAGCAGTCTATGAAACAGTAACAATGATTGGTTGAATTTCTGATTTATGCTTCATTTGCAGTCAACAGCATATTGCAAGGACAAGTAGAGGAAAGCAAAATTACAAGAAAATTGTTATTTTTTTCTTGTACTCAAACATTCCATGCAGCATTTCACCAGTTAAACGTCTTTTTAACTGCAGTTTCAGGTCATATGCTGACATTTCAAAGTCTTAAGACATAGACTGAATTTGGGCAAAATTTGGCAAAACTAAAATCAACAAGTCCCTATGTTATTAATCTGCATGTATGTTAAAGCAAATTTGTCTTCACCGATACGCAATAATTATTGCACACATGCAATGGACACTCCTCCACTACAGTAATTATCGGGCAAGCAATGGAATCAGCCACTGCCATTATAAGGATAATTCAAGGATAACAGCTTCAAAACATAGGTTCCCATCATGTAATTACACCTATTGTGCTGTCAAAACATTGAAACAAAGAAAACAAGCAGATTCACAAAATCTATATTTATTGAATGAAAAATGTTGACAGAAAATCGGGGTGTTGAGCATCCAGCTTCGAGGAGACGGAGTGAAAACAAGTTCCTCTTTCAGTCAAAGAAAGCATGTCTGAAATTAGATCTTGAATGGGGATTCTACCCCTTACTGTGAGCTTTTTTTCATGCAACAGTTTCCCTAAATGTCATTTGGCAAATAAGCTTAGTCCACGCCCAGACAAGACCCAAGGACTTCTATTTATAAAGGGTGGGTGAAAAGAAGATGCTAAACTTAGGCAAATAAATAATTAAAGATCTGTAACTAAGCACTGTCTCTTACAGGGTTAAACTCCAGCAAACACACAGCTGCAGAGACTCAAATCCACAAGACAATCCCAGCGACACTATCTGCATGACAGTTTTCTAATTTATGGTTTGCTTTTTACTCAAAAACACAGTTTAGGTACTTAAAATGTTATCACTTGAATACGCTATGCTAACAAATCATCTGCAGTACAAAAGGTTCTCATCTAGGTGGAGATAAGGAAACTCTCCACAAGCCTCTGGTAAGTAGACAGCACTCTTTCCCTGGCTTTAGAAGCATCTTTGCTGCAAGCATTTTCTGGCCCATCAAGGGTACTATTGTTCCAGTGTGGTCACTCACGTTTCTTAAATATGCATACAGCTTGTCTGCTGTGCCACGCTTCTCTGATTCTCGTTTTGCCATTTGAAAAGGCCTGAACCCACATCCCCACTGCTCTGAGGGACATCTGCTAAAGAACCCTGTGAGAAAACCAAGGCATCCACAATGCTTTATTGCTGAAGAGTGATTCAATCCAACATGTAGCTTATATAATTTTTAACTGGAAAAATGGTATGAGTAGGGGCTAAAGATAGAGCCAAACTGCACTGAAATCTAAAATAAATTTTGAGAAACAATCTTCATTCATCACAGTAAGAAAAAGAGCTTAATAATTCACAACAAATGTGTTTTTTGCACTGCTACAGACACTGATTCAAACACTTGTTAAATAAAGACCCAATTAACTCTTCTGAACACATCCACATAGGACAGCCAGTCACTGAGTTCAACCCCACAGGTGTCCAGAGTCCAAGCCTGGAAACATCAAAAGACATCTTTTATGATCCTTTTTATGGTCCACTTACTTTGCCCATTCTGTTCACCCAGGACGTCTTTCTTGGTGTTAAATGAAGCATTTTCTGACATTTTCTTCTTGCATGTCCAGCTGTAAAGATAAACACTCTATACAAGCCTATGCCGTCAACCATTTACAGACAAGTATTTTATTAATATGTGCGATAACACTTATTTCTGCAGTCTTATTTATTTCATTTGTCCTTGAAGTGATGAGAACACTGCACAGTTGCCAGTTTGTGTCTTTGTTGCTAAACAATTATTGATATTTATAGTAATTTGTGCATTTAAAACTGCCGATAAAAATGGGGCAAATAAATTCACTCGTTAGCGTCTTTGATCCTCTACTGATTGCTGATATTCTTATATCAACATTATTCTTATCAATATGGGCTTGGCTTGAATGAGAACGAGCACATTTATTATTCTCTCTAGCTTATAGTTTCTCATCCGTGCTCTAGACGGAAATTGAAAGGCAGTTTAGAAAATTGGCCAAAATAGCCTACACAACCACAATGTCCTTCCGACTGTCAATGGCATCTAAACTGTGTCCAAGTCTTGGGCAGTGCTGCCCTTTGGAAAGGTTGTGGTCTGGTCCAGTTTCTGCACAGTTTGGGAAGGGTAAGCTCCACCCATCCCCCAGCAACCTCTGCTGGTGTAATGTTTCTGGAAGACTGCAAAGAAGTAATCAATGAGTCATGTGTCCTGATTACAACCAACTCCCTATGGGGCATCTTCAAAGGGCTCAACAAGAGATGGAGAGAGGAGGCAACATTGCCCTCCATGGGGTAATTACAAGTTGGGGCTCCATGCTTTCTACTCTGTCTGTGGAGAGTCAAGCTTAAATACTCGTTAACAATACAGCAATTGCCGTTTGCGCAGTGGGAGGCTACTTGGCTACTGTTCTTCGAATGGTGGTGCAAGTCACTCAATATGGGCATGTCTAACTTCATACACACAGAAAACACATGCAAACTTCCAGTTATTATTTGGTAAGAGTTCCGAGAGGCAAGGATTGAGAAAGAAAATGCAACAAAAACACAAGGAATCGTTTTCATGTTTGATGCAGCTGAGTGCTGAGCCAAATGTTTAGATGTCTGTTTTCTGAGAAAGGCCATAAACTAGGCAAACAGACATAAGTGCGGTCTGGCTGACAGTAGAACTTTTTTTTTTCCTCCACGCGTTCTATACACGGCCTGTCCAATGATTTCCACACTTATGTCCTTCTGTATGCGCCTTTATACTTTATCATTAGTCACATCCAATTTGGCATACATGTTTTCCTGTTGTAAAAATAAAGTACCATTGTACTGCTGCTCAGAGCAAGCAGTTTTCATTACTAATGTCATTACATTTTTTTGTAACATTTCAGTCAATTGTTAACATCATAATAAGAGGAAATAATGAGTAACTGCCAAATAATTTTTATAACTTAATTCAATTTTCATCAGCACCTGTCCTGCACTAAAGCAGACTTTGTCTTGTTACATTTAAACCTCTATTATGCGTGAGAGTCAGATAACTGTTTGAAATGATGACAACATGGAAAGTCCACCAGAAGCTGTGATATGGAGACAGTATGGTGGGTGGTGTCTTCAGGTTAAGACTGCAATAAGCCCTGTGTGCACATGAACAAACAGAGTAGGGTGATTATAGAAAAAACTGTCATTAGCTTGCTTTACTGAGTACAGACGCAGGATAATACTGTGTGCGTGCATATGTGTGTATATGGGACATTGAGGTCTCTAGTGTCACAAACACTAAGCATAGCTTGACAACAATGGTTTCAAAATATGTGCATACACATATATATATATATATATATATATATGTGGAAAGCGTATGCATTATGTCAGGGATTTTTATTTAAGCATATTGTTTAAATAATGTAAGATAATAATGTATAATGTAACACAATAGAATCGTGTTCATTGGAGTTTTTTATGGATCATGAGTCTTTGTCCTCAAATGGGGATGTTAAATTCTACGTGATTTACACCCAATTGGTGCTGTAAAAAAACAAATGAAAAACAATGAGCAGGAAAATGGGCTTTTGAATTTGCGTCAAGATTAAACCTTTTCATGTCTTGAAAGAAAAACTGTACAATTTTAAAAAAATCCACCTCTGCAAGGGACAGATTTAGCCTTTGTGTTATTTTTGTGTAAATGACATTATCTTTTCCTACATTAACAACAGTAAAACAAAATTTTCCTCTGTGATATCCCCTTGCAAAAGATATCAAGCTCATTGTCCTTCTTAAAGCTATTTACTTTGTGGAGACAATCATGGCATTCCTTTTAAAACCAACTACGAGGGGTGTTTCTCAGAACAAGAGTTATTCTGATAATGGCAAATAGCACAAATCAAATGCTTCATATCAACTTGTTATGGTTGTAGCATACTGTGTAATTAGCGATGCACTGGAACACATCATCATCATCACATCCGAAGGTTTCATTGTTTAATGGTTTGAGTGGTTGTCAGGAAGCTGCTGGTTCCATTCCCCCTTCCAACCACAGACCCTGGTGAGGTGTTCTTGAGCAAGACTGCATGGCTGAAATTGTTCCTTATGAGCTGGGTGGCACCTTGTACGGCAGGATCTGCAATTACTGGTCATGGTTGCAAAGACACAAATGTGTGAAGTTCTTTGAGTGTCACTGTGAAAGAAAAGTACTGTATAAGTCTATTTAAAGAACCCGTTGAACTCCAGGTTTCCTCTGCTGCCGTTTCGCGATGCAGAAATCTATCTGAAAACACCCCAATCCCAAATTCAGTGGGTTCCCCGAAACATAGCGGGACTTCTGCATGAAAGCTTCATAGTTTTCGCCTCCTTTTTCTATCTTCCATAATCTTTTCCACTTTGTTGTAAGCTCTGATGCTTACAGTAGATGATTCTGAGGTTCATTCAATGTCTAGTCTACAGTTGGTGTTGCCAGCTTCATTCACCCGCCTTTTGCTTTTCCAAGTAGTTCAGCTAGAGGACTTTGGAAGCTCTCCTGGTCTCACGATTTTGATTCTGGATCTAAGTGGATAATGATAAACACAGCAAGATAAATACACTAAAGTATAATTTTATATAATAATATGATTGGAATACAAATAAGATTCTACAGTGGTTCCAACCTGGGTTGGATTTGTGGTCAGGGGAGGCAGTGATGGCACGGGACATTTTGCAGTCTGTCTTATTTCATCCAATACAGCTACTTTTCTGAATGGAGATGAAAGATTAAAGTGAGATAAATGTTACTGCATTGATGAGTACAGGAAGCGACGATCATCTTGTCTCTCTGCCTTATGATTCATCTTAATAACGGAAACTACCATTGTCAACTGTCTAAAAATTCACAAGAGGAGATTTTACAATGCCATACCGAATAAAAATAAAAAGTAACAGTGGTGCAATTTTCAGGGGGCATGATGTCAATGGAGGTTGATGAAGCACAATAGACTGGGGAGGCTTCAAACCTACAAAAACTGAGATTACGTGACAGTGGTAGGAGTTTTGAAAGGAGATCTGATGTTTTTTAAAGGTTTGGTGATACACAATAAAATAACATCACATCTACAGGATATGATACAGATTTTAAAAGAAACTATTTACTTAGAAAAGATAATATCTGAAATGTTTCTCAAGAGGAAGAGAATTTTTGGGGATCAGGTTTAGAATCATACGAATAAAAATAAAATGAAACAACAGTGCTCTCCCAAAAATTACAACTGATATTTGGATAACTTGTTGCTATTTGAGTATTTGTTCAGGCTTTAGTAAACAAATCCTGATTTAGAAAAGTACACTAAAGGCAATTTGTACTGCTCTCTCATGTGATGTAGATGCACGTCAACAAAATGTTTTTAGCTGACAATAGTCAACAGCACACCCTGGTGCCACAGTTCGCTACTACATGGAAATCGAGTAGATTATGTTCTCCGACATCACAATACCTATTCTTACAGGACGGAGACGCTGAAGGCCGGCATAAATTTCGAAGACATCAACCATCTCTCAGTTGAAAACCAAGTACAAGAAAAGAACTTAAAATGTATGGTTATTTTATGGTTACATAGTGGCTTTCTAAATTTGAGCACATTCACTATGTATTCAGACATCATCCACAGGACTAGCTTTACCTTGAAGATATTGTAACTTTAGGAGAGGATATCTATGTCGCTTACAATCAAATCAGCAGTCCCTAAGTCAGTTAATAATCAAGTCTTTTTTTAAAAGGATCTTTACAATTACACTCATCATCTGCACATCCGAGGTAAACTCAACTGCCGGGAATTAATCCACTACAGTCCATCACGTCCTTCTCAATTATTTGATTAATTTAATTCAAAAGTGATTTGTCTTTTGCAATCTTGAAAGTCACTACATGACATTGAAATATTCTTTATCAGAACTTTGAGATAAGAGCTCAGTCGAAATATGAAATGACATTAAATATCTACTTTCTCAGGCTAAGTGGACATTGAAATATGAGTTATTGTGGCATTTATCTGTTTAGTTATTACATTCTCTGCCAACCTTTATTTAAATTGTACAGACAGCACATTTCTTCCCTGGAAATAGGAAAGGGGAATTCTTGCTCTTGCATTTTCCAGCTGTGGGTGCCATTTCAATCAGCTACTGAGGGGAATTACGAGCAACTCTAATTAGTATGCAGCTGCCCCATATCCAGGTAGGTGATCATTTATAAATTATTGACCATGCTGCTATGATGTTTTTTAACTTGAAAGAGAATGGATGGACGACAAATAATAGAGGCCATCCTCGATCAAATTCACTCAAATGAAATGTGTAATCGTAAACAGGATGTGGAATTAAGGGCTGCGGACTGTGTTGGGATTACCTCCAATCAGTCTTGGGTTGATCACTCTTGCTACTTTTGGGGATGTTGGGCCTCACTTGTTTTATCTTATTGTTCACATCTGGAGGACTCACAAATGTTTCTTTTTTTTCTGAGGCAGGGTTCTGTTTTCGCATATTGTTGCAAGCAAAGGCCACATATTTCTGACAAATACAAGAAAAGCAAAATATATGTTATAGAGAAATTGTAGTGAGGCATTTTTACTTCAAACTTTAATATAATAATTTGGATTAAAGCAATATGCCTGTAACAAGGGGGTTTTGCCTGTTAACTTATTCATTGGGAAAATAGGTCAAACCTTGATAAGGGCAGTCATTCTATTTTAGGGTCAGGACTTGATTTGTGGAACAACTAGCAGCAGAGATCAGGGAACCCAAGTAACTTTCCCTTCATTTGCCAGAAGGATCATGATTGTGTTTTTTTGTCTCTGCCAATAATGATATAGAATAATTATATAAATACTCCAGGAATGTAATATCATATAACTCGAGTGCAAATGCAGTTCTGCAGTTGCTCCAACCTGGGATAGATTTGTGGGCAGAGGAGGAAGTGGTGCCACAGTAGACTTTGCCCTCTGGTTTTTCTCTCGGTGTACTGGTATCTTCCTGAGTAGAGATGAGAACTAGAAAATATTACTATGTCAATGACTAAAGGAAGCCACAATTTTCTTGTTTTTTCTGACCCAAGATATTATCTTAATAACTCCCAAATATAATGCAAATCCTCAACTTTACACAAAGTGGCCAAATATCATTATTCATTGATCACATTTTTATTTTGTCCTGTGGGGTATAAATAAGATACAGGAGTGGTAAATACCTGGGGGGACATGTCAGTGAAGGCAGATGAGGCACAGAGGACTGCAGTGACTGTTCATCAGCAAACCTACAAAAGAAATTTTGATATGACCTGGAAATGGAAGACACCTACTATTGTAAAGTGTCTTCCATTTGCTTATATTTGTTTTTCAATACTTTGAAGAATATCTTAGACAGGATATGTGAATCCAAATTAATTCCTGATATAAATAAAATCATGACACATTTACTGGATACGTGATACAAAATGTGTCACAAAAATAGAAAATGTGATATGTTTCAGGTGCAGTATCCCTTAATACTGACAGGAAGGATGGAAAGAACACGTTCTTCCTTAGCTACAGTACACTAGGTACAGACTACTTAGCTTTCTATTATAGTTCATTCTCTTTAGTCTCTCAAGTGTTTGTAAGCAGCCGTGTGACATACAGTGAAGACTATTCTTGACAATCAGTTTGTAATTGAGAATGCTAAATGCAGAGTTCCTGCTTATAAGAAATAAATGTTTTCTTGGTGAGGCTTTCTCGAGTGTATTATTCTTACAGCGAGTCAATGATGGTCTCCTTTGCAAAAAAAGACACCAAATCATTTTTCGATCAAGAATGACTGGTTTAGGTTATGTTTAGATAGAGTTGGTTCCCTATTTACCAATGTGCTTGGAATTTATTTCCTCTTAAAACTCTGAAATCACCTTTATTTTTTCTTTTGCTCACCCATATCCCATGGAAGGCTCCATGTCAATGTAACTCTTTAAAAAAGTCATGCGGTTTTCTACTTCAGTAAGGCAGTAACTGCATATGATTACATTAGATTTAATGTTCAAAACATATGCAGGATATATTTTACTGTAGATTAACCTTAAATGTTGGCTGATGATGGCGAAACTAAGAAGTGATGTTGCTGTGTAATTTTCACAAGGTATTCTGTGACAAATTGAGAAATGGCTTTGCATAGACTTTGATGCACTGGTTCATAACTGATTTTCACATAAGGCAATGCACGGCTCTTGGAAGCATTGCTTTCAGAACCCTGACTGTAATGTAGGATGTACTGTGCGAAAGGTGTACCATAGTGGTGGCTCTGTTGTTTCTACCTGCTCGTCGCGCTTGATAATGCTCCTGTCCATTTGTGTTTATTCACATTTTTGCAAAACTTCCAGCATGGTGTACAATACCGCAGCTTTCAAGCAGATCTTTTTTTTTGCAGGAACTTCCATTTTGCTCAATCAGAAAATTTGCAAGCAGCTGGACTTAATCTTTTTTCCACAAGCCAATGTGCATCTTCTTTTTCTTTAGCCAACTTCCCATTTCAAGCTGCAGCCTTTGCCTTTATTGATGCACTCTCTTTTTTCCTTTGAAGGCCGAACCAGCTCTTTTAATAGCCTCTCAAACATACAGTAAATCATTGAAAACTATAAGTTTAAGTTGGCAAATTGCTGATGCAAACAAAGTTCTCCTGTAATTTGTTTTACAATATTGTCAACATTTGGATCATTTTCTATTAATTGTTCACTTTGCTTTCCCTTGCTAGTCATCTGGTACAGCCTGTGCCTGGACTTGCCCAAACATGCTGCTCTTCTACACCCTTTACAGTTATTTTTACTTCTCATTTTGCGCTGTCTCTTTCATCCACTGCAAGCTAACCTTCCAAGCATACTTATATAATGAGAAATGTCAAAGGACCATAGAATGAGCTTTATACATAAATGTGTTTCACTTAATTATTCAGCTAAAGAACATCTTTTTTTCTCTTATGACTGTGACATAACCCCAGCTACACTGGCTTCCTCTGTGGTATAGCCAGGAAAAACAAGACTTACAGCTTGTTTTCTTTTCTTTCAAAACCGCTAGGATGTCAGTAGAATGTTTCCTTCATCGACTTCAAATCAGTCATTTCCAAAATACCGTGCAGAGCAAGTTTTTTTTGTAAATGCAGGTTTCCAATGTAATTGGCCTCAGCTTGACACTGATACCATTCCCCTCAAATACTAAAACAAACTGAAACGGAAATCTGTGAAAAACTATACATAATGGCTAAAACTGTCCACTCCCAATTTCCTCTAACTTCCATGTAACCAGACATATTCTAGACATGTGCAATATGTAGACAGATGAAAGTGTATCAGTCCCCATCCAGATATTCTCAGTTTAAAACAGTCAAAACTAATGACAGAGGCCATCTCTGCTCAAATACACTCAAATGAAATGTGTAAAAGTAAACAGGATGTGAATGTTAATGATCTACATTTAATATTCATGCACACACTCATACACAGATGGCAGGAGAACTGACGACTGTTAACCACCCCATCTTGTCTTGCCTAAGAACACTTCCACATGCAGATGTGACTGAAGGGCTGCCCGCTCTACCAACTGAGCGACAGTGGCCCAATTTAGGTACAGGTTGTGGACTGTGTGGGGATTACCTCCAATCAGTCTCAGGTTGATCACTCTTGCTACTTTTAGGGGTCTTGGGCCTCACTTGTTTTGTGTCATTATAGGTCCAATACACATGGGACAGGTCCACATTGCAAGGCTAAAGTAGGACAGGATTGAAAAGGTTTAGGTTATGATCATTAGTCGTTTACTGTGTAGTCTAGAAAAGGACAGAAAAATATGAGCTGTACAATAGACTCACATCAGTTTCATTTTTGTCTGGGGAGGGGTTCTGTTTTCTCATGTTGTTGCCAGCAAATGCCACATGTTTCTGACAGAGACAAGAAAAGCAAAACTCCATATCATTATGAAATTTTAGAAGCACATAGTAATTAAAGATAATATTAATCTAAAAAAATAGAATACACCTCGAACAACAGGTCATAAGCCTGCCCAAGTCAAAGGCTCATGATGTAAATCATCCCACTTCAGGGTGTAGACTTGATTAGCATGGATACGTCAGTGTACTTCAATATCCTCTCTGGTGCTTGAAATATAATCTGTGTGTATGCGTGTTTTGTTAAACACGCAAGTGTGGTACATGAATGCCTGTGAGTTTTGCAAAGTCAGCTCACCAGCTGCCACTCTCCAATGTCCTCATTCCAGTGCATGTTAGTCTCTATCATCTCCTACAGAGAACATTTTCAAAAAATGCAGTCATTTGTATAAAATTTCAAATCAAATGAAAAACAAAGTTTGGCCCTTTTGCACTACTGCAGTGTGAGTTGTGTGCAGACAGCATCTAACATAGGCAAGACCGGGCTGCCTACTGGCATTACTCCCCATCAATAGCTTTCATTGTAGTTCAGGGATATTTACAAACCTTTGCTTAAATGCTTATGAGTCAGTTTACAGGTGCATACAGCCTCACACAACAGCTAGTCATGATGCAGGTTCTTGTTCCATTTTGTTAAATAGCAACAACTGTAGACTGAGCCTGGCCAGACGACTAATGCCATTTATTACACATTGCAATCAGCAAAACCATGATGACAACCTGCCTAGTACTGGTCAGGCGCCCTTTCTTTGTTGTGAAAAAGTACTGACTCTTCAAGACCTGGACTCCACTGGACCTCTAAGGCGGACATCTAGTTTCAAAAGATTAGCGGCAAATCCTGTCAGGTCAAGTTCCATGTCTGGGCCCTCATGGATCATTTTGTTTGCCCCCCATATACCACCAGGCCACCTTCTACAGGTACCTGATGGTTCAGTTCTTAGACTCCACCGCCCTTAAAAATGCCCCATCATTGGGCACTTTGACCTATCTGAAGATTTACAACCCCATACTTCACATACTGCAATGCACTGTGGTATTCTGAAACCTGTCTCTCAGTTTTGTTTTAATTTTTTCATTTTGACCTGCTGTACTTATATTGAAAATGAACTGAATTTTACCCAAATAATGGTGAAATGATGAACATATTTTTTTCACCCAAATTGATGGACAAATCATCCCGTTTGTATTTCTACGACATGTAATCTAGTACATTGAATTTCAAATTGTATATTCTTTACTCAGTCAGTATCCAAGAATGGCTTTAACTTTACAGATTATCTATAGTGTTCATATCTGAAGACACAATAAAACTAAATACTTTTACATATAAATACAGACCTGATACTTCTTGGGAATACACTTGTCTACAATTAGCATTTGCTGTTGGACTTCTCGAGTGAGCTGGCGAATGTTTCCCAGGAGACCCTCAATAACCTTTTGATTCTCCTGCTTAAGATCCGCCATCTTAAAAAAAACACAACCAGATTTAATAATTTTCCTTTAAATCCCCTGAAAGCGATTAATCACAGCAAGAGAAAAAGTCTTCATCTAGAACTCTATACTCAGTGGCGTGCAGACACTTTCTTCAGCTTTTTGTGCATCTAGATTAGTTGTTTTATCTACTTAGGAATGTAATAGCTCTAGAACAGATGCAACTAAGTTTTTTGTTTTTTATGTGTGTGATATTTATTCAAATATTCACATGGTATGTTTCCCACATGCTGTGTTTCATACAGATTACTTCTTACAATCAAATTTTCAGTCCCAAGATGTAAAAGGTCATTTTCAAAACTGAAATTAATAAAAAGAATCTGAAGTCTTGTCTGTCACAGCAGCGACTGAACAACTGGGCTTTAATGAGTATTGAAAAATAATTTCTCACAGCTGATATAAAAAGTGAAGTAGTTCAGGTGTTTTGTAACAGGAGGAATCATTTGGTGAAAAAACTTTGATATATTGATTTACATTAGAATTGTCATGTTTCATCTGTGTTTACATATTCAAAATGTTTTCCATCTATCCTTCCTCTTCCGCTTATCTGGGGTCGGGTCCCAGGCGCAACAGCTGAAGCAGAGAGGCAAAATGTTTTCCTTTCTCATAACATTTCTCTGTATATAAAGCCTTATACTCGAGTCTTTGGGACATACAATCAAGATTTGCCCCGGGCATCACCAGACCTCTGTAATCCACTGCTACACCAATTAGATTTCTTCAAAATCTTGTGGTAAATCACTGACTGAAAGGAAATGGCATATTATATAATGCAGCATACTTTTGTGTACAAACGTTTAACATATAAACTGGTTTGGAGTGTCATTGCCTGTAAGCCTCCTTGGAGTAATTTTACCATGAAAAATACAAACTTGGTTTAAATTTTTGGTTTCAGATAAATGTGCTAAATTAATGCATTTACATTGCATGTCAGTATGGAATTTTAGATGCTCTTCCCCAGTGTTACTGTGCTCTGATATATATAATCTCAGAGACCATTAGTGTCTTAAATGTTTTTCTATCACGTCAAGAAGCAATCAATCATTACGGGGCAATGTTTCAGCCATATGGCCTCTCTCTTTTTTCTTGGGTACATGGGTATAAATAAATGTTTCTATATATAATAAAATTAATTAAATAAATAATAATAAAACAAATGTCTGCAGTCTAAGTGAGTTGATGAAACATAAAATTCATATATTTAGCATAAAACAAAATTGGTTGATATAAATTAATTTGCATCTTGGCAATGAAGAACAAAGATTTTTAGCTTGCCTAATTTATCCCCATCAGTTTCCACTTTACGACACACTGACAACAGCCACATTCCAACCGCAATGTGGGCTGTTTGTTAATTGTTAATTGGTAAAGCAAAGTTAGACATCTTTATGTCATGCTTACTTCTGACTTGGCAGCCTTCAGCATAGTTGACACCTTCTTCAGTTTCTTGGTTTTTTCTTCAGCCTCTTCCTGAAGGCTGGTGTACTTCTCCTCAATGTCCAGGCGCTCTTGCTTTTTATGGAGGAAGAGAGATGAATAAATAATGATGATGATGATGATGATAATGATAATAATAATGATTATAAGCAGAGGAATACTTTTCTTCTTCTCTTCTTATTTTTACTTCCTCCATCTCACCCTATTCTCTGTATCCCCGTCTCTCACACCAACTAACTTCATGTCCTCTTTCACTACATCCATAAATCTTCTCTTGGTTCTTCCTCAAGGCCCCCGTCTGGCCTCCTCTGTACATGTCAGTCTGTCTTCTCTGACTTTATCTCCAAAATATGTTACATGCTTTGTCCCTCTGATGGTCTCTATTCTGATCTTCTCCATCCTAGATGGAGTATAAAAATACTGCAGCATGTAGCCACTGCTGATCAACAGTTCACAAGATGGCGCTGTCATCGCAAACATTTAATAGGGTCTCTAAAGTGTACTGGGTAAATGCTCTCCTTGAATTGTTCATTCAGTCATTCATTTATCATCTGTATCACTTGTCCTGCACTTAGGATTACATATTTCAACATCTTGGATAGTTTTATGTAACAGAACTATCTGGTTATGTTCATGATTTGTGTTAAAACAGTGTGCTTGACTGTCAAGGTCGAATTTTCCACCACGAGTCAGAGCATATCTAAAGCCTGGACTGAACCATCTGCCGCATTCTTCCTCAGTGCTTTTGACAGACCACCCGATTTCATGCAGTCACATCAGTGATGAAATGATCAGCTGAATAGGAAAATGATGTGAGATAAAGGGGTGCTCAAGGAAGTAGTCATACCCTTTCTTTTTTGCTGGGTGGACAGGACCTATGGTAGTTTTGAGTTTAAATTACATGCTTGAGTTACAATTTGAATTGGATGGTCTTAAATATATTTCTCTGTAAAGTGGCCATAATATAACTTGGTCAATGCCATCTTAAATGTCCTAAATCAACAACAATATGACACGTCATTATTGGAACTCTCCTTGTCCAACTTGTTGGACAGTATCCCTTGGATGATATCAGTTTCATAGCAACATACAGCGAGCAGTGAGGATTTCCATCGACTTAGCCACTAATTTACATGTTAATAACTCAAGATATCTTATAAGATTGATATGATAACTCTATCTTTTTTTCAAAATCCTCTTACCATACATCATCATAACATGGTCACTCACTATCTGTGACTGAGTAGCACACTTCAAATTCAATACTGGTATTCGGAGAACCCAGAGGAAACCCATGCAGACATGGGGAGAACATGCAAACTCCACACAGAAAGGTCCCCTGTCAGAATTGAACCAGGGTCCTTCGTGTTGTGAGTGCTAAGCACTGCCCCACCATGCTGCCTCTATTATTATTATTATTATTATTAGTAGTAGTAGTAGTAGTAGTAGTAGTAGTAGTAGTAGTAATAGTAGTAGTAGTAGTAGTAGTCGTAGTAGAAGAACTTATTTAAACCTTGACCTGTGTAATTATATTAGGGATGTATGCTTTGTTATTAGATGATCCATGGCTCTTAAATGGTTTTGTATGGATCTCTTATTTCAGTAATTACACAAATCCTCACCTCTTTCTCCTCCAGCTCTTTCCCAAGTTGCTCTGCCCTCCTGCACCGCTCCTCCAATTCTTTATTGGACTCCTGCAAGAGTTTCTCCTGCTCCTCAGCCTTGGCCAAGAGGTCAACTCCACCCACAATCACCTTCTTCTCCAAAGCTAACAGTTGTTCTTGCAAAAGGTGGTGCTCCTGTCTGAGTGAATAATAGTTTGATATAAGGTTGCAACCAAGTGGTATTCAAAAGTTTAAAAGACACAAAAACGTATGCACTTCTCTTTAACTTACTGAGTTTTGAGCAGATCTTTCTCTCTCTTCTCCAGTTCAGCTTTTGCTTTGTTCCTCTCCCCCTCCTCCATATCCAACTTTGCCTCTAAGGCCTTTCTTTCTGCTTCAATTTCAGCCTGCATTTCCACCATCTTGTCTGGGGAAACTTTTCTCATCTCTGAAGATAGATATATATGGTGCAATGATTAAAGGATTATTTTCGATGTACTTTCCCAAATTACTTAATTGTGTTTGCATGATTAAAATGTTTGTGATGGCATTAGTTGATTGTTATTATTTAATCCATGCAGTTTAAATGTGAAAGCGAGCTCTTTAAAAAAATAGGAATTGTTTTTTTTAACAGATGCAATTCATTGTAGTCCTCTTCCTGGCACCCTGACAGGTTTTATTTACTAATACATGTTTTTATGTAATTCGCAATCCTTGTCAGTGAAAGTATACTATATCGATGAACATCAAGTCATTTAAAAACTGATAAAAATAATGAAAAAACTAATAGAAAACTGAACTCAACAATCCATCAGTTATTCTTACTTCTACGTATGCCACCTCCTTTCTTCCCTCCTTCATCCATTTCCCCTGACCTGCTGCCTTCTGAGTCAGAGATCTCGTCACCTAGAATGGTACATTACAGTGGGATATTAGATTGAATTACTTTCTCCCGTGTGCTAGGCTGAGCTCAGACAATATCAGTACCCTCGTCAATTTTCTTCCTCAGCTTTTCCATCTCCTTCTGATACTTTCGCAGGAGGGCATCTTTTGGGTCCTCATTGATTCTGGCTTTGTTCTTGATGTTTTTGGCCCTGTTGGCATAGCGCAGGGTGCTTATGGTCTCATCATAGTTGTAGCTTGCAGGGCCAATATTTGCACACTGGTGAAATAAAATATATAATACGGAAGGTGAAGTAGAAACTGTAAAAGCAAAATGCTTAAGTCCCATAAATTCCTAAGAGGAGACATTCGCATTTTATATGTTTATGTACACCATGCCATGTTGTGCATACATTTCAATCCAAACTATTCCATTAGCAGTCAGTTGTGAAGAAAACTAAAATATGAATGCAGGTCGTTGCAAAAAATAATTGTTTATTTGATTTTCCATGCTGCCCTGTTCACACAAAGAAATTTGTGTTTGTTTACTTTGCTCATTTTAATAAATGTTATTTGGAAGCACATGCTCATGATTAGTTGCCTTTTAGAAAAGGATACATTGGATACTGAATGAATTAAATGTATTAAGTTCAGTGTTTCCACAGGTGTTATAGTTTCAAACTGTTAGTGTACCATCATGGTCTTTGAGTTTCCCCCAAGTGAGTCCTGCAGCAAACGAGTAAGTTTGGAGTCCCTGTAAGGCACATGCATGCTCTTGCCATCAACCAGGGCAGAGATAACGTTACCCAGTGTCGAGAGAGAGAGATTGATCTTTGTTGACTCCTTTAATCGCTGACCAGTGGCTCCAGTCTTATCCTGTCTCTCAGAACCCTATGATGTTGTAAAGGGAGAGTGATATTATTGATGGTTAAATAATATAAAGCATACCATAAAATTTGCATCTATGTGGTCTTGTTATATTAATTAAGTGCATTTCTACTTTTCTTTCTAATTTTGTGGATCTAAACACGTACTGCGAGGTCAACGAGATGAAGTTTTCCCATCCGTACAGGCTGTTCTCCATCAACACCATTTTCACAACACTCAATTGTGATGGTGAAGATGGCATGAGAGCGGGAACTGTGTTCATTCATACATGTGGCACCGACAGACCCTAAACATAAATCAGACAAAAATCGTCACATACCTATCTTGTTACAAATTTTAAAAACTTCTAATGAAAGTTATAATCAGGAGCAATTTTCTTTCAACAGCTATGCCCGTTGTTCAAGCACATAAATAAAATATCTCAAAATAAGCATGAAAGTTTTGAAGTGACAGAAATTGAAATTACTTTTCAGTTCTGTCAGGTAATCTACCTACGTTTTCTCTGGCCCAATGTCATATACATGTCCATGTCATCAGCATTTTTCACATCTTTTTGAGAAAGATCTTTTATATAAACACCAACATCTGCTCTTTCTTTAATCTGTCTCAAAGCAACAAAACAACATAGTTAACTATGGGAAACAACCAATATGTAATGCATTCATGACGTATGAGATTAACTGCTTGAATGACTTTTTCATTACAGATTCTTTGATATTAATTAGTGACTAAACTGCTTGAGAAATTTGAATATTTTACCTCAAGCCTATGCATGTGGTCCTTGCCCAGCAAATCTCGCACTTCTTCATTGTAAATCTCTAAGTATGAAACGCGAACCAAAAACCTGCAGAAGATTTTAACATTTCCAAAGTGCATACATTTTGACAAGGTAAACGCAAGGTAACGCAATGTAACGGATAAAATAGACAGTTTTTAAGTAATAAGGTAATATATCAGTGTACAATAAGGGCTGAGGAAGAATTGAGTTTATAATGGTAGTATCTGAAGAATTACAGCTTGAGATGAAACATTGCAATGTGGCTGCAATGAATGTAGATGAGTGTAGAACTTAAAAGTGGTTATGATACTAGTATTATATAATAGTACTAAATGCAAATATTTCTTAAAACCCTTTGTTGTTTTTGTACATATTAAAACATAGTCAATATTCAGTATAATTTACTTGTAGAATAAAACTGTTTTGTAGAGTTAACAGGGTGCAATCTTACCTTTTGTCACCCTCTGCCTTCGCAATATGACCAAAAATGTGGGCAAAAGAGTTGGGGATTATTCCCTTGAGCTCTGGCACATCTCTTATCCCCTCCATCGTGAATGTTTTCCCTGTGCCAGTTTGCCCATATGCAAAAATTGTGCCTACAATTGACAAGAAAATGTAATATGGTGTTATCAGAGTCAGTATAGAGAACACAAATTAAACATTGAATAATTTTAAAAAACTGAAAATTAAAAACAAATATTTCAAATTCACCTTTATTGTGGCTGAAAATGCAAACAAACAGTTATAGTAATCCTAGAAGCAGCATTGTATCTATTTTTTAACAGACAAAACGTGAGAGAATTTTACCATTATATCCCTCCAATACAGAGTCAATGATGGGGCGAGCGGTGAGATTGTAAACATCCAGCTGTTTGCTGACTGATCCAAATACAGTGTCAAAGGTAAAGGTCTTAGGAGGTTCCTGAGGATTCTGTGGTTTGTTCACTGTTACAGCTCCATTGATCTCATCCACATAGACAGCGTGCTCATATCCCATTTTCTTTTCTGTCTGGTTGAGGGGACGACATCTGACCACTACCCTGACATTATCACTGGTCCCCTGCGTGTCAGTTTTCTCAGGCTTTTTGTCCTGAAAATGGACCGTACACACCAGCTAACTTGAAACATTATGAAGTAAAACTTGGACAAAAACAATGATTGATATAACAATACAAACCATAATGAGTAATGTCAGCAAGTATTACAGCAAGCTACTGCAGTGCCACTTCAGAGTGCTGTTGTTGCTGAGGTTTTAAGGTTACTGGTATCCAGAAGTGCATTGTTGCCTCTAACATTATTATCCATGTACCTCTCTTTTTCTGGCTTCTTTTTTGGCCCAGTAATATTCTCCCTGTAGTATGAAAAGATGATAGATTACCCTTGTGACATCATAGTTGTTCCACAGAAGGGAATGGACAGCTGTACCTGATGGACAACATCTATAAAAGTATTATATCATTGTCCTCCTTACGACATCACAGCTACCACTTCAGTAGCATTTATAGTGGTTGTCATGGTGCATTACATAAAGACATATGTTGGACTCTCCATACATCTCGTGAGAAAATACATTCTGATAGGTTAGACTGAATGAGGCAAGTATATGGTGGAAAGATTGAGTATAGTAAATATGCTGAGGAAGTATAACCTTGGTGCTGTAGCTGTTGAGGTAATCAGTGCTACTGACTAGAGGATTTCTGGTTTTGGACTTGAAGGTTTAGCAGATATGAATGAAAGAAAGAACACTGTATGGTGAAGCAGTAGAGATAGAGATGACAGAACAGAAAGGACAAAATGAGGGGGGAAAGAAAAAAATCACGCGGCAGCAAAGAGCAGAATGAAAAATTTTTATATTTGTGACAGAAGTCAAAAATGCGATATTTAAGAATAAATCTAGAACTGAAAATTCAATTTTGCTGTAAAAACAGCATCAATCATATCATGATGGGTTTGTATAGACTAAAAGAAAAAGATGTCTTTATGCACATAATCGCCAGGGGTGGCTGTACAAACTAGCCAAGAATCAGCACATGCCAGGCAATATAAGAAGCTATGTAATTCTTTAGTCCAATGTGAGGTTGATTGAAAATAGTCAAGACTTCAGGCCCTTTGAAGTTCGTATTTGGTAGAAACCAGATATTCGGTGCACTAAAAAACACTGTAAAGCTGAAATTGGATTATGTGCGATATCATTTAAACAATAACTTCACTATACTGGGCTATTATTACTTATGGAAAATAACCAAGTGATAGTGTCTGTGTAGACTGGAAGGAGGAAGTGATAATAAATCGCAACAACTTCAGTAAAAGGCCTGTTTGGGGAGATCAAACATGATCTGCTCCAGGTTTTGACCTCACTTCAGTGTGTGATTTGTGACTGTACCGGGAACCGGGTGGATCATCGAGTGTGGTGAAAGATTTATAATTCAACACCACTGGCTATTAAGAATGCAGGTTCGAATCCTTTGTTAGTTGACTGGAATTATAGAGGTAGAACTACTTGACAGGATAATTACAGTCAAATCCATAAAAAGAGGTTGAGACGAAGGAGAAAGTACCATGGTTGAACATTTCACATAAAGGGGAAATGAATGATAGAATTAAAAAAATTGACTGGGCAAAGAACCTTGTTATTTTCTAATATGTCTTTATGTCTTTCTTTCCAAACAAGCTTGGTTGTGAAAGGGACAGTGCACTTAGACAAAAGGAAGAAAATACACTAATAGGTAGATCATGTTTGAGGAATGATGAAGCAGATGGGGGAAGGATGTAAGAGCAAGGAGTTATCCACTGGTGTGTAAATAAGAGGTGGAACGTGTATAAAGAAAATCTCCTTCCCACCCCATGCACAACGAGCTTTGGCTGATGGGCAGCTCATTCAGCCAAAGGCTCATCTCACCCTGCTTTAGACGCTCCTTTGTGCCCACAGCCATCAGACTGTATAACAGCAGTCTGGATGACAAACAACTCTGACCCGCCGGAGATGCATCCGTAATACCACGTCCTCACTACCTCATTACCTCACTCTTCCACACATCATGCCCTAACGCCGTTGTTTTATTTTAATCCTTGTTGATGTCCTTCCATTCGCACTGTTTATTTTTGTCATTTTTGTTGTCACTGTTTCTATTCTTGCCCTTGTTGTTGTTGTTTTGGTTGTCTATTTTCACCCTTGCTGCTTTTTTTTTCCATTCTGTTATCTATTTCTATCCTTGTTGTTGTTCATTTTGCTGTCTATTTTTTTATTGATATATTTTGCTATCTTTTAACTGTCTCTTTTATTTATATTTATATTGATATTTATTGACTGTCATACTGTTGCACTGCTGTGACAGAAGAATTTTCCCAATAAAGTTCAATCCCATCCTATTATATTGTAGAAAGGTTATGATATGCTATGGTAAGAGGGATGCCTCATCATATTGGAGCGAGTTTATTCATTTGGGTCATGGGCTTTCTTTACTTAAATAATGATTTGAGCAAAGACAGGATCAGGATTATCAGGACAGCTTGCATCTAGAGAAAGGTCTGACTCACAGGAAGACTGACAAACTTGCATTCCAAATTGAGGTGATCAATGACATACTGGAATCCTCAGCGTTAAATTAGATCCATTCCAACTTAAAATTACGGCATCATAAAATTGCATGACAATTCTAATGCCTCCCGCAAACACTCTCAAGTTAGCTTTAAAAAGACATGTATCAACTCCTACATTCTTTAGAATGAACCCGTTGAATGTATGTTTTCTTTTTTTTAATTTTACTGAGAACAATTACAAGGTACCCTCAAATGAGTTCATTACCAACTAGGTGTTTGTTGCAAAAGGTGTCGCCATGGGAGGAGCATGGTGCATTATGCATTGTGACTGAATAGAGCGGATTTGAAAAGAATTGTCTGCAGAATGACTGAACAGAAACAAAAAAAACTCATTACTCAAGTTTAGAATTAAAGTTTACAAGATATTATCTCTTTCTGTACATAACACATGAACAGTAATAAACAGCCCACCACAATTTCTGCTATGACCAGACCATAGTACAGCACTGCTGTTGTTCTCATACCACCAAAGAATAGACTAGTAACATTCATCCAGCTCTTTGAAGGAACAGTTCAAGAAACCTCATTAAACTCAGTGAAACATAAGAACCACTGGATTCTACTTTATTCATTTACTTTCTGGCACAATCTCAGCACACTCCTCCCACAGCAAAAAAAAGACCACTTGACAAGCATGCTGTCTCCAGCCCGACACTAATCAATGGGAAATTAGTCTTTTTGCCTTTTGCAAGAAAAAAAAGACTCCTGAAAACCTAAATAAATGATGATAAGGCTCAGTCCAGGAACAGTTATGTACCATCTGCTCACTTGTGGCGAATAAGAGTGGAATGCTTCTTTGCCCCTGTGAATAGTAGAATATGTTTTTGAAAAGTGTTTGATTAGATCAACTGTATTATTATCACTAATAAGATTAGCTTTCACACAAACACAATAGTGCATGTCTGCACAACAGGCGTCAATTCAAAATCAGTTTTCAGTTTTCCAGTGTTACTTCATCACTATCCTGCTTAACCTCATCTTCTTCACTGATGCACGATGCCAGATGTCTCCGGTTAAATAATCCTTTGTGTGGGGAAATAGTTTGAAAAAAAAGTGCATTATTCTTTACGTCCAGTTCATGGAAGATTATGTAGTTTGGAAAAAAAAATTCAACATCACAAACTCCATGATTACCACATTTTGGTATGCCATTTACAGTTAGCTATACTTGTAAAATATTTTCCATTAACTTGCCTCATCCAACCTCTTATATTAATTTCACCACATTCCAGAACCGGAAAGTCACTCTTGTGTGCGATTGTGAGTGCATTCTCGCGCGTTAGTCCGACTGGGCCCACAACTGCTAGGACAGTGTAGCGGGCATTGGATTAACCTGTGACACTTGCCGCATTCCCCAGTGTCGATATCACATCTTTTGTCTGAATGGTTTCGCGAGACCCAACTGGAACAGGTCACAACACAGCTATATACTTAAGGTGACTCTTAAAAAAATCAAATAAAATCTTGATCAAAAATCAAATAAATCAAATAAATAACAATAATACTGTGGGACCGTTAATTTTTGTTATATTTTTCATCACAATGAGCACAGTGTTTCGATCAAAAATAATCTAAAAAAAGGAGGTAAAAGAGCTTGCAGTCGGATTCGAACAGTGAGTTACCGATCACTTATTTTTAACTTGAGTCGGTAACCAATAACACCTTAAAGGACTAGTATGTTTTAAACAGTGTTTAATTATCCTGTCCATAGCCATTTTAGTCCGGTTCTTTATTGTTAGAGCGTGTCGAACGTAGCGGTTGTACTGGTATGTCTGACAGTAAGTGAAGGCAGCATCACACCCTGATTTTTTTCAACATCCGGGACTGGGACCTTTGGAGCTAACCAGTATGAGTGGAAACTGGGTAAAGAGGCGAATGTAGAGAGCGGTTGAAAGGCGGATCTATGACAGCTGTCAGTGTGGGCAAAAACACCCCCTGTCCCCATAGGCCGACCTAATGGTGCTCCATTAAATTGTAAGGGGAAAAAGGAAACATATCGACTGCGTCAATGGTCATTTAAAGGAATTGCAAAGGTAAGTTTGCAATTTTCGAGAGGGCAGTGTGACGGAAAGATCGGTGCCAGCTTGCCCTGTCTTTCTCACAAGAGTGGTGGATAGCCGAAATGCTATTCAAGCTAACCTGGTCAGTTAGCCTCCCATAGAATATCTTCTCCTGTGGGGATATTCGATTTGAGAGAATGTCACGATTTGATATTAATCGCTATATATATAAGTCTAGTTTTAAGGGAACACACGGCATTTCAAATAGGGCCACGGGAGGACAACATCCTTGTTAGCAAGTTTAGTTGGCGGATAAATTAGCTGGCTAGCGTAACCTTTCCTTCAACGTCATGTTATGAGCTAGCTACTGCTAACAGGGCAGCCCACCCATTTAACGTGAATGGCAATTCGGCTACGGTAGGAAATTATCGATTCCCCTGATGAACAAATAATATAGAGATCGTTTTGGTCTTTTGGAGTGGTCATTTGTTACGTACACAGTGATGCCTCGACAACGACAATCAGTTTGATTGACTTGGTAGATACAAATACAAGTGAGATTTTACATTGTTCCTCCTTAATGATCAAAACGTGTATTGTGTATGTACCGGTATTCAATTGGGACATGAATTGATCTGGGGATTCCAGGAGGTTAAACTTTAGTCCAATAAACCTAACTGCGCCTGGTCCCCGTCGAGGCGTTTTCTCGCCTTGAGTCAGCCGCCTTGGTCTTTTTGTGTTCCTCTGATTTGTTGACTTTGGTATTGCAACTTTTTGGTCTATCACACATGCTGTGGTTTGATTGATGAGGTATAGCGTCGAACCAGCATGACTTCAGATCCGTTTAAGAAAAAAAATATGTATGCTCAATGTCTTAGCAGTGGTTTCTTAACTGCAATGGTAGTTACAAACATATATTCTCCTTTGACTATGGTCACTGAGGTCATATTTTAGGCAGGTTAATGTCTCGCACCACTCCTTATCCACAACCTTTGTAGGTGCCAGACATGAGTGATTTATCTATTTTAGCAGGAATGGAAGTAACAGATGAGGATGTGGTTGGTTTGTCAGAGTGAATGAAATCATGCAGGATAGAAATGAATGAAAATGCAAAAAAATGAACCCATAATGGATGGTGAGAACGAAAACATGGACTGGTTTACAAACTATTAAAATTTTACATCTCTCTTTTTTTTCCATCCAGGGATTTTTCAAGAGTCCAGTACATTTCTTATCTTTGCACATAATTGTTGGGAGCGACAGCTGTGGAGGCAACATGGGGACACAAGGCTCTGGCAGGAAGCGTGCCCCTCTAAAAGATCGATTCTCAGCAGAGGATGAGGCTTTGAGTAGCATTGCCCGAGAGGTAAGATAAACATTGGCTTTATTCTTTCTACATTCCTTGCATTGCTTATCAATGTTAATATGGTTTCTTTCAGCTCAGAATATTCAGGGTACTCTTGTCCTTCAAAGTGGGCTCAATGTACAGATGTGTGCACAGATAGCATAAGTGTTGTTTTTTCAATCCCTTTTGGAGAAAAGGTATGGAGCAGCTTGAAAACAGGTATCAAGTCTGACTCACCAATTTTTTTTTTTTGACATATAGTGATACAGATATTCCAAAGTTTAAAGAAGGGTGATGTCAAAATCTAACGATTCCATGCTGTGCCCATTTTTTCAAATTTCAAACATGTCAGACTCGTGTATAGATTTTAGACTGACCCATTGTTGTGAGCAGGATTCCAATGTTTAACAAAAAAGCTAACTGTTACCCATGATACTGTCAACAGAGCATAACTTCAAATCAATACAGCATCAGAACATAATACAAAGGAAAGACTGCAAAATTCTATCTTTATGATAGCAGGGTTTATTTCATGTGAGTTGCCTTATTGTTTACAATGTGGTCCTCATAAAAAATAATTCTATTGTCTGCATCAGGAGTGACCACACTTTTTTGACTTGCGAGCTACTCTTAAAATGACCAAGTCAAAATGATCTACCAGCAATAAAAATGATCGATCTATCCATCCATCCATCCATCCATCCATCCATCCATCCATCCATCCATCCATCCATCCATCCATCCACACACACCAAGTATACTTAATATTTTAAAAACTTATTATTTCTCTTGCATAACAGCGTGAAGATGTATGGCACAATACAATTCTGCACATTTTCGGCCTTTGCCTTACTCTGATGACATCTTGTATTGAATGGACTGAGTCAACCAACAGGTAGCCCAGCCTCAAATACATTTCCAAATGTCCGCCAGTCATGGTGGAACGGTATTTGGATTGAGATCTCGGATTGGCTTTACAAGCACGTCAAAAATGCCGTAGTGAGGATGGATGATAGGCTAACAGCTATTTTAATGACATACGATCTACCCACACTACCTGTACTGTAGTGTATTCTGTTGCTAGCAGTTGAGACGTTTTACGTTGCAAGTTTGTTTTGAAAGGCAGGGCTCTGCTATCGACCCGTCTTGCCTCTGCGATCGACCGGTCGATCGGGATCGACGTGTTGGGCGCCCCTGGTCTGTATGATATTTCTATGACCTAAATGGCTTTTCACAGAAAACTACAAGAAACTTTGTAAACCAAATATAGATGATAAATATAGGGATCTGTACAGTAACCAGTCAAGTTTATTTAGGGAACTACTCTCTAATGCACAATGTTTTCTTGTATTGTAGTATAGTGGTCAGTGTTGTGCAAATGGCCATTAGTGCTGGAATGTGGGTATTCAGGTTCTGCTTGTTAATTTTAATTTGTGTCTCAGTGGAGACAGCTGTTTTGGAGCAGAAGGATTCACTTATAATGTTGTCACTCAGGAGAGAGAAACCGGCCGAGGAGGGAGGCTACCTGGCTTGTAACAACTTGTCCTGTGATTATTCCATTTTGTTCTTCTGCTGGGCTGCCATTTCTTTGCATAGAGTTCAAAACATAGAATTTAAATTGTTTGGTAGAAATAAATTCCTACTTAACATTTCACAGTTTAATAGACTGTCAAAAAAGATTCCCCCTACATCGAATAGTTGTGATTTATGAACCCCTGCCCCTCATGAACTGTTGGGGAAAGAATAGTTTGTCTATGCTGTTTGAAAACTATGCAGTGGCTCAGTCTTGGGCATTCAGCACATGGCTCTGCTTGCTCTTTATAGTCATGCAGGCTGATCATAGAAACATGAGTCATCTGACTCTCCCAGTCAGGTCCTAAATTTGAATCTCTTTGTGTGGCTAAACAGTGATTAGATTGACTCTGCAGAGAGTTCAAGGTGTCGGTGTTAAGATTGATAGCCATTTCCCCTATCCCACCTCAAGTAATGTGACATCAGCCACTTGCGAATGTTGGTTAAGGAATCTTGAAGCCCTTCTGTCTGGCAAGGATCACTGCTGAGAATGAATGTAAATTTGAGCTTGTACTGTGACTAGTGTAGTTCTGAGGCCTCTTACATTACTGAGTAGTCAGTCTTTTTTTAATACCAGCAGCTTGCTTACAAATCAAACAGTGCCCAAGTGTTGGAAATAGATATTCAACTCAAATATCTCAAAATATTTTTATATGTTGTTTTTTTGTTGTTGGTTTTCTGTGTTGATTGAGTCAACTGTTTACACCCACCTTTTCTTTTTCTCGTTTGATTTCTATAGTAAAGAAAGTCATTTGATCCATTAATCATTTGATCAATTTTTTTAATCATTTGATTAATGGAAGACAGAACCATCCTCTTTTTTTTTGCTTTTGCTTTTTTTCTTCTCAAGACACTCAAAGTTATGTGAGATACTACTTTTGATTATCTTGCATTAATGTTTTTAATTGTAAGTACTGCGTCAGCATTAAATTATCTATTTTTAGATAACATGGTAATATATTGTCAAAGAAAGGTATGGTGATTATTCCTGTAGATGAACGTGTACAGAAAATGCCCCTGAAGTCACATGTTACTGTCAGTTAGGAAATATTCATTGTTTTCCCCTTTAGAATGGGACAAACTTTATTGACATGTTTAGAGTATTCCTGATCTTGTGGTTTGTATCGTGGTTTTCACTGTCCGTGCACTGGAGGTGTGTTTGATGGTGAATGTCTGCTGCTCAGGTTACTGTATGAGTCCCCTGATGTGGCTGTTTGAGAGCTAAGGCTGGATAGGCCAGGCTATAGATAGGACAGAGACAGAGCTCAGCTGCGCTGTTGTGCAGTGCAGGTCATTCTGTCAGACAACTCAACAGGTGCATTGCAAAGGGCTAACTGCATTTCAGACCATTTCTGATTTGGTGTCTTTACCTATGTAGTCACATCTTAACTTATTTCTCCTCCCTGTACAAAGCATGATTTGTTTTTGGCCAGCAACAACAGGTGGGTTGGAAAAATGTTCACTTGGCATGTGCTGTATATTAACCATATAAAACCGACAGGTTTTTCTTAGGTTTCCAAACCTACCAAACATTTTAATGGAGAATAAAACAATTACATTTCAATTACATATCAGCTATGAGAACAGTAAGAGATATTTCAAAATTTGAATTGATTGCATCGTAAGGGAGTAGTTTCTGAATCACATTTGATCATCAATATTTTCATCAATAAGTAGATTTAATAAGTTACTTTTTATAATAAAAGAATGGCTTAAGATAAAAATAATTGAATCTATCTAACAGTTTTGCTCTCTCCAGGCTGTTCTAGAACTGGGAATAGCTTCTATCTGGAGGCCGACTTCTCTGGTTCTGCGGTGAGGAAATAGGGGAAATTGGGTCATTCCTTGTTGACAAGAAGATACTATATTCATGTTTTGCGGATCACGTCCCGAGGGAGGTGGGGGACATTGAGTCCGAATGGGCGATGTTCCACACCTCCATTGTCATGGCGGCAGCCAAGAGTTGCGGCCGTAAGGCGGTCGCCACCTGTCGGGGCGGCAACCATCGAACCCGCTGGTGGACCCCAGCGGTGAGGGATGCTGTCAAGCTGAAGAAGGAGTCCTATCAGGCCTTTGTGGCCTGCAGGACTCTGGAGGCAGCTGACAGGTACTGGCAGGCCAAGTGACATGCGGCTACGGCAGTCGGCAAAGCAAAAACTCGGGTGTGGGAGGAATTCGGAGAGGCCATGGAGAATGACTTCCGGTGGGCTTCGAGGAGATTCTGGTCCACCATCCGGTGTCTGGGGGGGGGGCAGTGCTCCGTCAACACTGTGTAGTGGGAGCGGGGCGCTGCTGACCTCAACACGGGATGTCGTAGATCGGTGGCAGGAATACTTCTCAGGCCTCCTCAATCCCGTCGAAACGCCTTCCAATGAGGAAGCAGACCCGGTAAACCCTGGGGGGGTCCGCCTATCTCCGGGGCTGAAGTTGCTGAAGTAGTCAAAAAGCTCTTCAGTCGCGGGGCCCCCAGGGTAGATGAGGTCCGCCCTGGGTTCCTCAAGGCTCTGGATGCTGTAGGGCTGTCCTGGCTGACATGCTTCTGCAGCATTGCGTGGATTGCGGGGACAGTGCCGCTGGACTGGCAGGCTGGGGTGGTGATTTCCCTCTTTAAAAAGGGGGATAGGAGGATGTGCTCCAACTAAAGGGGGAACACACTCCTCAGCCTCCCTGGCAAAGTCTATTCAGTGGTGCTGGAGAGGAGGGTCCGCCGGGTCGTCGAATCTCAGATTCAGGAGGAACAGTGTGGTTTTCGTCCTGGTCGTGGAACAGTGGACCAGCTCTATACCCTCAGCAGTGTTCTCGAGGGGACATGGGAGTTTGCCCAACCAGTCTACATGTGTTTTGTGGACTTGGAGAAGGCATTCGATCGTGTGCCGTGGGCTGTCCTGTGTGGGGTGCTCCGGGGGAATGGGGTACCGAACCTCGTTATACGGGCTGTTCGGTCCCTGTATGCCCGGTCTGCATTGCCGGTTGTAAGTTGGACTTGTTTCCAGTGAGAGTTGGTATCTGCCAGGTCTGCCCTTTGTCTCCGATTCTGTTCATAATTTTTATGGACAGAATTTCTAGGAGCAGCCAAGGCGTCGAGGGGATCTGGTTTGGTGGCCACAGGATCAAGTCTCTGCTTTTTGCGGATGATGTGGTCCTGTTGGCTCCATCAGGCCATGATCTCCAGCTTTCGCTGGAGCAGTTCGCAGCCGAATGTGAAGCGGCCGGGATGAGGATCAGCACCTCCAAATCCAAGACCATGGTGCTCAACCGCAAACGGGTGGAGTGCCCACTCCGAGTCGGGGAAGAGGTCCTGCCCCGAGTGGAGTTCAAGTATCTCGGGGTCTTGTTCACGAGTGAGGGAAGGATTGAGCGGGAGATCGGCAGGCGGATCAGTGCAGCATCTGCAGTGATGCGGACTCTGTACCGGTCTGTCATGGTGAAGAAGGAGCTGAGCCATCAGGCAAAGCTCTCAATTTACCAGTCGATCTACGTTCTTACCCTCACCTATGGTCACGAGCTGTGGGTAGTGACCGAAAGAACGAGATTGCGAATGCAAGCGTCAGAAATGAGTTTTCTCCGCACGGTGGCTAGACTCTCCCTTAGAGATAGGGTGAGGAGTTCGGCCATCCGGGAGGAACTGGGAGTAGAGCTGCTGCTCCTCCGCAAAGAGAGGAGTCAGATGAAGTGCCTCGGGCATCTGGTCAGGATGCCTCCTGGACGCCTCCCGGGGGAGGTATTCTGGGCATGCCCATCTGGGAGGAGACCACGGGGAAGACCCAGGACACGCTGGAGAGACTACGTCTCTAGGCTGGCCTGGGAACGCCTTGGGGTCCCCCTAGAAGAGCTGGACCATGTGGCTGGGGAGAGGGAAGTCTTCGCCTCCCTGCTCCGGCTGCTGCCCCCGCGACCCGACCACGGATAAGCGGTTGAAGATGGATGGATGTGCTCGATAAAAATTGCACCAGTTATGCTAATCGTGATGAATCATCCTTGTGTTCTCAAGTTGAACAGAATCACAGTATTAAATGCTTACTTTTTGTCCAAACCAGTTTGTGACGTATTTGTTCTGTCAGAATCTCCCCCTTGAGCTCATAAAATTAACCAACTTGATGATTTGCAATAGTTGCTTCTGATGAGACATCTCCAAAGCATCGGGCTATCTATCCATCCATCTTCCACCGCTTATCTGTGGTCGGGCCACGGGGGCAGCAGCTGGAATAGGGAGACCCAGACTTCCCTCTCCCCAGCCACATGGTCCAGCTCTTCTGGGGGGACCCCAAGGCACTCCCAGGCCAGCCTGGAGACATAGTCCCTCCAGCATGTCCTGGGTCTTTCCCCATGGTCTTCTCCCAGTTGGACATGCCCGGAATACCTCCCCCGGGAGGCATCCTGACCAGATGCCTGAGCCACCTCATCTGACCCCTCTATGCAGAGGAGCAGTGGCTCTACTCCGAGTTCCTCCCGGATGGCCGAACTTCTCACTTTATCTCTAAGGGAGAGTCTGGCCGCCCTGCGGAGAAAACTCATTTCGGCCGCTTGTATTCGCGATCTTGTTCTTTCGGTCACTACCCACAGCTCGTGACCATAGGTGAGGGTAGGAACGTAGGTCAACTGGTAAATTGTGAGCTTTGCCTTATGGCTCAGCTCCTTCTTCACCACACCATCTCCAAAGCACACACTATGAAAAGTCTCACAGAATCTGACTGATTGAACTAACTTGTAATTTAGGTGATGATGCTGTAAGGGGCTCTTAAATGATCAATGCATCAGGCAGTTGCTACGCAACAAGTTACAGGTTTCAATGTATGCCTAATATGTACATTTTATCTCTCACAGGCAGAAGCCAGGCTCGCTGCAAAGCGGGCAGCTCGGGCAGAGGCCAGGGATATCCGAATGAGGGAACTTGAACGGCAGCAGAAGGAGGTAAATGTCATAGGATGAATAGCAATATCATTGATGAACTGTGAGAGCCAGTACAGCTGCTTATTCCTTGTTGATGAAGCATTGTAAATCGTTTTGTTTTTTGAACTGTGGCTCATTACTCCCTTACATGGCTCAGCACTGGCAGTAACTTGCTCTCAACTCTCCTCAAACTTAGATTCAGAGGACCTGCTTGGGATTAATCGTGCACTCTATCTGCAAAAATACACCAAAAGAAACATTTTGCCCATGTCCACAGATGTAACCAAATGTTCTATTCTTGAATGAAATGTATCCCAGTTTTGATGTTTCAGCACTTTTGAGTGAAGTATGATTGTATGTTTTTCCTGGCGCTTCCTTCTCCGGTCTAGCTCTCTTACCACTCATCAGGCAGTTGCAGCAGGAAATGGGGTCAAATCCATCAGTGGATGGTAGGGAAGTGAGAGTGATACAGACCTTTCACTCTACTAACCTAGCCTGTTTCATGGGATTTAGCACCAGTCAACGCTGACTGTTTTACTAAACTTGACTCACTGACTGTGCCTCACCATAAAAATATGTCGACCAGTGTATTTGCTTTGGAGACACTATATTCTGTGATTGTGTGTTTTAGAGTAGGCAGTGGCATTTGACTATATTTGGGCGGGGGGGGGGGGGGGGGGGGGAGGAGAGGTGGAAGAAGATAAT
>CAAKHD010013587.1:211989-229776 GCA_901007705.1 Fistularia tabacaria | reverse complement strand
GGGGTGTGGTGGGGTGGGGGGGGGGGGTGGTTGGGGGGTGGGGGGGGGGGGTGGGGGGGTGGGGGGGGGGGGGGGGGGGGGGGGGGGGGGTGAATAAGCATGCAAGAAGCTAAATTGAAAATGTTGCCATTTTTCTCCCACCCTGTAAATGTTCTAAACTTTGCATGGTATTAACCTGCATGTTGAAGTAATGTCACAGTAAAAGTTGTTTGTGTGTAAAATGATCCACCACTAGATATCTGAATGCAATGACTGAGTAAAGTGCCGAGTGATCAAGTAACAATTTAGGTGAGATGATTTGGAGTTGTTTTCTTCCTGCTAGAGGCTCTTCTTTCATTATGAAATGTTGTCACCTGTTTTATTTTCCACAAGGGAATATGTTTTTGTTTTTCTGCATTCTCAAAAGGAATGGTTACAATAGCTTTATACCAGAAGAATGTCAAGTGCAAAAAATTCCACAATATAGTATTAATCTGCATTGGCCTGTGGATAGAGCCAGGCATATATCTGCCAAGAAATGCATGTGGCTCAAGTAGGGGCATGATTAACAGTCTTCTTTGGCAAGCCTGCTTGCACGCTTATGCAAGTGCACACTTGTACACTTGCACAAGTCAGTAAAAATAAAGTAAGAGCAATGTTATGGCAAAGACCTGATTATATATATATATATATATATATATATTTGTATCTACTTTGTGTGTGTGCGCGTGTGTGCGCGCGTGCTCTATACATTTGACCCCTGGTTGCAGCTAATGCCAATGATGTGAAAATACGAGTTGTCAAGCTATTGGTTTTATTTGCTTCTTCTCCATTTTCCCTATCTAAATGACGGATGAGACAGAAACAGATAATAATTTGTGGATCTTGTAACTAGTTGATTTTCATGTCTTGCTGCTGCTCTAAAAGGGGGTAACGTAGTTGTGAATGTTTATGACCATTTAGGTACAAACATGTTGACAGAGGTTGTTTTGTATGGTTTGTACTTGCATGGCAATGGCTTTGCAATGATTTTATTAATCCCTGACTAAGTCTCTTTACTTTTAATTTGAAATTCTGACAATTTTTCTTCCTGACGCTAGGCTGACACAGAAAAAGCCAGAGCCTCTAGTAGTAGTAGATCCAGCAGCCATCAACACCGGGTCTGTATTGTTCTCCAGCAACATCCTTTTCTCTGCTCTCTCTTTTACTTTTTCCTCTTCAACCCTCCAATTAATCTCACAGAACCATTTGTCTTTTTCTCTTGATTTCCTGCTGTGAATAATGATCCTGCATCAACAGGGGCTGAATGATGATGTCATGTCAGTCCGCAGCTACAGGGTGCGTACCTTAAACACCCCAGCATTGTTAAGACTCTGAACTTATGGGGCACACTAATGTGTGGGAGGTAGATTGTAAGCTAATCATTGTTGAATAAAAATTTCATTCTGTATTTTGGGAGTTTCTTTGTCTTATCCTTTTTTTGAGGTCATTATATGATTGAAATGCACTGAGTGCAATGTTTGTCTTTGTTTCTAGTCAACATCGTCGGCATTACGTGATTTGGGCTCTAACAAGAGTCGGCCCAGTTCTCGTAGAAAAGATTTCTTGGTGCGTTAATATCAGTGCTTGGCAATGTAATTGATATTTGTGTGTGTTTCACTATCTAACTTCATTTCTGAAGGCAGTATTGATAGGACTTCCTTCATAGTAAACAACTAGAATATCGGATTTTGCATTTCTCACACCACGTATGTATGTAAAGTGAATTTTAACCACTTACCAATAATGTGTTGTTGTTTTTTTGCTCACTTACTGTGGTGACTACTCAATAGGTAACAAGGTTCAGGAAACTAATGTAAAACAATTTGAGCCAACACTTAGGACCTCTAATCATTTTGATTATGCTAATACCAATTAGTCTTGGAATTCCTCTTCTTTTCCTTTCGGCTTTTCCCTTAAGGGGTCACAGCGAATCAACCTTCTCCATCTAACCTTATTCTCTATATCCTCCTATCTCACTAGTCTTGGAATAATCTCCCTAATATGATCTTGTGTAATCTCCCTAATATGATGTTGTGTCCAGCTTACATAGCTTCTCTCCTTCCATATTATATTTGACCATTCACACAAATCTGGCAGAATGGTTGACACAAGAGTTAACGCCAGACTGCTCATTGACATTTGATATCTACCATTTGGGATAAAGTCCAAATAGCTTAAATTGATTAAATGTAATACAAAAAATAAAAAAAGAATAAATTGACATCGAGAAGTAATTGTGATGGTTGATTTCATATGATACTGTCTTTGAATATGATGCCATCAGTTAGACTTAAATATCATGGAATATGACACAGGTCTAACCAGCTTTGCTGCTTTCAATGTATTTCCTTTTTCTGACCTTAATTCTTGTACCTACAATTCTCTCTTCAGTCTGATGGCCTTGCCTCTAGCTCCAACCTCAAGACTGCTCGATCCACTGTATGTACCTATGTGTCTATCACTAAATTCTATCCTGAATTTTCCCTATGGGGATCAATACAGTATTGTCTTATCTTAGTATGTCACTGCCATTGGCTTGTCCGTTTGTCTTGATGTCTCATTTTATTTTTTTACCTTTTTCCTGATGGACAGAGTTCAGTGTACAATGACTTGTTTAGCCATAAAAAGTCTTCATACAGCTCCTCCAGAAAGGACCTGCTGGTCAGTGTTCTTCTTAGTCATGTTTTTTCTCTGCTGCTAACACAAATTAATGCAGTGTAGACAAATGTCAGTGGCTTGATGTGGTGGTATGCTTTCAAAGTTGGACATCAGATATCTTACCATTTATTGTTGTGTGATGCGTTAAGCCTCGATTCCAGCTGGAGTGTCTGTCTTGCATTTTAGCTACGATTCATTCTGTTCTGACAGTGACTGTAATTTCTCTATGTGGTACAATGTGTTTCAGAAACATAATGAAAGCCAATGTCTGGTTGAATTCTACATACCTATGTAGTATTCAGAAGGACACAGTGTCAACCACTCCAACAGAGAAACTCCAACAGACCAAGGAACAGAATATAGCATTCGCTAAATTCTCAAAATTAAATTTTAATGCATGTTTTATGTCATTGGACTTGTTTATTTATTTGGACTAAGTTTAACTAACATACTGCATATAAAGAGTACTTTGTGCCTTATAAAATGCATGGCGTAAGAAAAAAAACAACAGAATTCTGGGACATGAAGGTGTGCAAGAAACCGCATTTTGTAAATATGTAGTCATAAACCTGCACCTGCTTGACTTGCACAGATATTGACCAAATGAAAATTGAAGCATGACATTTAGGGTAAAAACATGCTTTGCCAGTGTTGATTTGAGGCCATATTATGTTGCTACTCCTACAGACTGGATTATACCATGATCAAAGGAATTACACCAGCCTAACGAAGACCAAACTACCACCTCCTCCCTCCTCCTCTCAGCCACGGGTCTGTCCTCCTTCAAGTGCAGTCCACATTTTACCCCCTTTATGCAAAGACTGAGGATTGATGAGCAGTTGGTGTAACCTGTTTAAGTCATATTTGTATTAAATTCATATGGCCAAAGTATTTCTTAGAGAAGTTAGGGACAGAACCTATTGTCTGTGAATCATCGAATAGCCACAACAAAGACAGTAACAGTTTTGTTGTTCTGTTAAAGAAAGACACTCCCATCAAGAACAATGTATCAACCTTAAACAATTTCTATTTGGATTATATTAGTAATGGCTGATATGAAAAGTTGATTCTTCACCTTGCTTTAAAACTCTGAGGTGAGTTGACAGTGTTGTGTCAACAGCTTTAAAATTTGTGGCTACAGGCATTCATTCTTACAAAGTCAGTAAAACTTGCATATGGTTTTCTAGCACTGCAATTATTGATTCATTCCCTACACAGCTTTTCTCAATCCCCTGAATTGACTTCCCCCCCGCTGCCCTACTCTCTTGACAGGCTGCCACTTCCTCATCCTCCACCACTGGTGCAGTGCTGCCCCGCAGCTACACCACGGTTAGTTTGCGATCACTGTATAGCCACTATCTCACTGCATGCCTTTAGTTAACTTCAGAAGCAGACCTGCCCCCTCTCTTATGGCTGCAGGCATGAGATAGGATCCACATGGTGGTTGAGGCTGCTTATATTTAGCTATGCGACAATCAGGGCACTTGTGAGGGGCTTGAGATATGTGCCGCAGTTCGATGAAGCAAGAGTTTATATGAAACCAGTGCTTATATTGGACCAAAACCCATGGCCATACTTGATGCTGAAAATACAATTGTTTTTGATGACTGCTTGGTCCATTCACATCAACCCCCATAGCTGTCATAGATTTTTGCCCTCATGTTTCGCTGAGTCCTGCTTTGTCTCCCATATATTCCCTCAGGCCTCTATTTATGATGAAATTGGTCTTTACAGTTCTGGGCACAGTTCAAGAGCTGTAAGTCATGTGAATATTTATCAAATAGAATTTTGGTGTCATTAACACAACAGACTGCTGTTGTGTCTGTGACCTGAAGTCTGTCTTTATAATGTCCTGTCACCACATCCTCACCAATTCACCCCCACCCATCCACAGCCCTCTGAATACAGCTGGTACTCTTCTGGAGCCAGCTCCACTCGCAGCAGCCCTGTGGTGAGCACCCATTAAAACACCCTGCATGATGTCAGCTAAATCCATGCATAAGACTCCCAATACTAACCCCAAGGTTGCCCGTTCACGGTCAAAACAGCAGGACTACGTTCCCCCTGGTATATTTTTGATGATGTATTCCATACTTGTTCTGGCTTGTTTTAGGGAGCAGTGTTTGTAAGTCTATTGTGTTGATAAAATTTGAAGCAAGACTATATGGTTTGGCTTAGATCTTATAACTGCACAATACAAAATAATCATAACTGCATGAGTAGATTGTTATCTATAGGGTTAGACTATTTGGAGAAGTCTTGTTGTGACTGGCTACATGTGAGCAACAGTTTGGTTGCTTGTTTGAAGAAGTGTGTGAACGCCTTGGGCATTCATCTGTTCTACTTTAGTGTGGACTCATCTTCTCTGTTTGTGTGCAATTGTGTGTATGTATATGTGCGTGTTGATCTCAGTCTTCCTCAGATGATGACACCGTCAGCAGTGTGTCCCAGGAGCACTTAAGCAGAGGCCGCAGGGACAGTGCGGTGAGCTGTAGGGATGAAACTACTCCATTTTGACTGTTGCAGTGTGATCAGCCGTCACTCATCATCTTTAGTATTAGTTGTTTATAATGTTTATGATTGAGGTATCAAAGGCTGGTTATTCCAATTATGTACAAGTAACACATCTACCCCTGCGTGTTATTGTTTACAGTCTGTCCATTTCCTGTCTGAATTTGGCTGATGTGTCTTCTTCTACATTTTTCTCTTCCTCTTTCACACTATATATTCCAAGCAGTTGTCTGACTTCTCAGATATTAGTGAGTCAGCAGCTGATTATTTCAGCCGCTCCAACCGAAGGGGCAGTGTTGTGTCTGATCTCGATGATTTGAGCATTCCTGATCTGGACACTGTAAGTGGTATAAATCCTTGAAAAAGGATGCTGAGAATTGTGTGCCAATAATGGATTACTTTTTATTGTAACTGATGCATGATTTTAATGTCACATTTTGTTACCCAAGTTGATGTAAATGACTGCAGTGCTTGACTTGTAATTAATGTATGCCATCAGATGCATTTGCTTGATGAATTTTATTAGGTTTTTTTATTTGTCTTAAATCTGTCAAATCTGTGACCATTCAGAGCCTACTTGTTTTAATGCCTGGACTTACCCAAATGTACACAGAAGAAAATGTCATCAAGTATGACTATATATACACATTCGACAAATTGTTCTGTATCTTAGTTTTGAAAAAATATTTCTCCTTTTTCTTTCAGCTGGATGAAAAAAGTGACAAACAGTATTCAGATTACAGTCGGGTGAGAATTTAATCATTTTTGCCTTTTCACCGTTCCATCTCTATGACCCCCCCAACACACAGACACACACACACACACACACACAAAAACAAAATTATCATATTGGTTTCCATCAATGAGTTATGGTGCCTTGCTCTTATAGCTCAGTAACTACATATAGGATCCCACAGAAGTTGATTTTTTTCATGCTGGGGAGACTTGTACTTTGTTGTCTGGCAAATCTATTTCTTATGAAGACCTTCTTTCCACTGCAATAGTCTTTCTATTGCGTGATGATTAATAAAAACGATTTGATTCATAACATTGTGCTTTTGAAATTGGTGGGTAAACGCTCACACTGACATACAAATTAGTTGTAACAATGTTTTTCCTACTTAGCGTAACCACGACAACACACCAACAAAGAAGCCTTATCTGTGTCTTTTTCAGTCTGTGTATAGTGTGAACAAGTTTATCAAGTATATGAAACTACCTCTTAACAGCCGACAGAGACAAGCCTGCCTTCAGGAGGATTTGGCTTACTACAATTACTTGATTGTAGTGCGGTGTAAAATAATAGTTAACTGACACATTGTGATTTTTACATTAATACTTTTGCCTGTGTTTTGCCATGTTGTCCTTCCAGCCATCTTGCCTCTGTGCCATACCAGGTTTGTCAGCTGCGACCCTCGCATTGCTAGGTGGCACTTCATCACGACGGGGGAGCACAGACACTGGCAGCGTCTATGACCCAGACACAAGCCTGAGTGAACTTAGGGTATGGTGAAGGATCTAAATTATCTGGATCATCTATCATGCCTTTTGATTTCATCATTCCATTATCATACATCTTAAATCTTTGGGGGGGTTTTTTAAGCAGTTTATATCTATGACTTTTCTCTGTACATAATCCTCCCCTCAGTATTGCCAGTGTTTTGCCTTCTCTGCTGTTCTTAGTGTCGCCTTTAAACACTTCATGTATGCACGGGAGGACTGCAAAGCCGTTTCTTGTGTCTGGGTCTGCTGATCTTGTGTACCCCAGCTGGACTGTCTCTAAGATGGCAGCACGTTGCTTTATCTTTCCTTGAAAATCCCCACCCTCTCTGACGCCCCAGTTCACCTCAACAATTCCCTCCATCTGCTCCACAGGATATCTATGAACTAAAGGACCAGATTCAGGATGTAGACGGGCGATACATGCAAGGGCTTAAAGAGCTGAAGGTAGAGGGGCTTTAGCTCACGGCATGCCTTGTCTTGTCCTCTGGGAGCAGAATGGCCTCACTAATCCTCCTCACTCAGTCCCTATTGTACCCATTATTCCCCCCTAACACCACAACCATGTCTTTATGTGCTTCCTCTCCAAAATGCATGATCTCTCCCCATGTCGTTTTAATCAGACTCACTTGATGTAAAGACACTTCCAAACTTTTGCTCGGTCAAATTAAGAAGAGAAATATGCTCCACCAGCTGACAGTTGACAGTCATGGTTTGAATTCTTCCACCCAGCCCCTCATTGCCACAGTGCTGGATGACTGTTGGGTTGACATGTGTAGTCGATTTCACGGGTCTTCTGTTTTCTATCTTAACAACCCAATGTTTTATTTAAAAAAGTAGTAAACTAACAAATTTGGTCTCTGACTTGTTGTTAGAATTTGATCCAACTTTTATACTTGCTTGTTTATGTTTGACTCTTGTTTCCATAGTTCTCATCTTGTTCTCTTTTTAGATCTGTTTTTCTTATTGCTTTACTACTGAAGAGAACTGGTTGCATTTGAAACTTTGAATGATTCATTTCATCCTTTGAAAGTTAATGAGACCCAAAGGGTCTGTGTTGAAATAAAGAGAAATAAAAAAAGGTTGAGCAAAAACACACCTCTGATGTAATCAGCCTCAAATTTAGGGCATGGAAAAAATGTAGTGTTAGATCATCTCTTATAGAAGCTAACTTATCAGACAGCCCACCTGTTGCATGTAGGTGAGTTGTACTTTTAAAATGTTGTGTATTTACTAGTATGGCCTCACTCTTTTCAGGAGTCCCTTGCAGAGGTGGAGGAGAAGTATAAGAAAGCCATGGTATCGAATGCACAGCTGGACAATGATAAAGGTAACCTCATCTATCAGGTTGACACACTAAAGGACGTCATAGAAGAGATGGAGGAACAAATGTCAGAGACAAGGAGGGAGCTGGAGGAAAAGTCAAAGGTGAATTATTAAGCCACCTCCCAGAAATATGCCTGAACTTCATGTCGGGGATATAAATATTTATGTGCAAAGGGATGTGGCTGAAACAATTTTTGGTTGTTTTTTTCAGGAACTAGAAAGACAAAAGCACACATGTACAGTCCTGCAGCATAAACAAGAAGAACTAAAAGAGGGAATTCGCCAGAGAGATGAGCTTATTGAGGTATGGCAGCTCCAGTGTGTTCTAGTGCAATCACATCAGGCTTCAATTCTGTCAACACTACAGAAGGTGTTCGTGCTTTTGTGCATGCAGAGAAGACGAGTTTCTTTCAGGAACCTCATAGTGGTTGATTCACGCTCGACTGCCTTTAGACGATCTCCCAAGCTGACATTTAGCTCAATTTGATGGCTTTATCTGACCCTGAACATCATCTGTTATGGTGTATTCAACATTTAGCTTAGATATAGCATCTTCTAACCATGTTTCACCTACTTCTATTTTTCGGTTACTCTCTCTTCATTTCCATGCATTTTCACCATCCCCTTTTTCATTGGACTCTTCTATTGTGCTCTTATCTTGCACTGTCCCATGTTGTTACTGTTCAATACCTGTCTAGGAGAGCCAGCAAACACAGACTAAGTTAGATGCCCTCACCAGAGAGGTGTTTGACCTGCAGGAAACGATAAACTGGAAGGACAAAAAGATTGGGGTAGGAGGGCCTATACAGGTGCTCTGGCAGACTGAGAGGCAATGGAGGGTCAACTTTTTTTTTTAGTATTAAGATAGTGGTTTGGTTTCCATCCAATTGGGATGCAAAGAAGAAAAAGATGTTTGTGAGTTTTTTTGCCCACCACATGTACTCAGATTTTGTTCATCAGCATGAGCAGTAAGTGATGGAAATTCCTCAATCTGTTGCCATTACAACTGCTGAAGAAGTGATCACACAGGCTGTTTCCTGTTTATTACTGCAGGAAGTCAAAGAAAGACGCTTCCACCATATCTGCTGCCATGACTTTTGGTAGAGCAGTTTCTTTGCACCCTTAATTTACTACATTGGTTAAAACTAATTAGCATTCAACTTTTATTTGGTATTACAACTTCCCACCTCCACGAAGTGCAAAATGAAAATGAAAAAAAAACACATAAAACAGGTGTATGGAAACCCCATTAGTGTCCTTTTTGCCTCTCATTGTGCCTGCATAATGGAGACCCATAGATTATTGGTTTTTAGCGCACACTTTTACCCATCAGGCTTTGACTTGAGGGTGTTTTTGCATGTCAGAATAACTGGGGTTTTGGTTTGGATTACGTTTCCTAAGCTAACTGTGAAAGGATGTTGAAACTTGAAGCTTCTGAAAATATGCAAGAAATGCAAAGTTTGCTCAAAAGAACTTTCTTGCATGCTATGCATCTAGTACTTACCAAAAAGTTAAATAATGATGTTAAGTCAAGTCATACAATAATATCCTTTCTTATCAATTTCATCATAAGTCTAGTAACTCTACCACTCCTCTTTACATGCACAATTGCAGTTTTATCCTTGTGTGTGCATGCATGTGTGCATGACTACAGTGTCTGTGTTTCATGTGTGCAGTGTATTTGTGCATGGCAGATGTGCTGTTGCATGCCTGTAATTTCTATCCAACTTGTCCACTTCCTCCTTTCCTTTCTTGTCTTCTCTCGTGTGTTTGGCCAGGCCCTAGAGAGGCAGAAAGAGTACTTTGATTGCATTAGGAATGAGAGAGATGAGCTCAGAGATGAGCTTGCTGACATCAAGGGGAAGGCGAAAGCAGGAGAGGTAGGTCCTCCTTAGTCCTCAGAGGAAAGCGGAGTCAAGATTTGAGGAATTCATTGTTGATCAAAATAAATTTCAGCCACTTTGTTGTCTCTGCTTAACTTCGATGTTACTTTTTGTGCCTTTCAATTATTTGTTTTCCTTTCATCTCCCGATGATTTTACCATGTATTGTGTGTAAGTAATATAGTACCTCAATGTTCCTTCTCACCCAAACAGAATGCAATGCACATTTTAAAATGACTGATTTGACTGTGGCGCTGTGGTTAATGCTGCAGCCTCACAGCACGAAGAACCCTGGTTCAATTCCAACAGGGAACCTTTCTGTATGGAGTTTGCATGTTCTGTGGGTTTCCTCCGGGTCCTCGGGTTTCCTCCCACAGTCCAAAAACATGCTGCAGGTTAATTGGAAAAAATTGGGAAAATTTACCCTGAATGAGTGAGTGAGTGAATGTTGTTTGCCGATACATGTGGCCCTGTGATTGACCGACGACCAGTCCAGGGTTTACCCCGCCTCTCGCCGGATGACAGCTGGGATAGGCTCCAGCATCCCCCGCGATCCTGAGTGCAGGATAAGCGGCACAAGATGGATGGATGGATGATCTGAGTGTCAAAAAAATCAGTGTAATTTAGGCGGTGAATACTGCCACTGCTTGTGCGATTACTTGTTGATTTTCAGCAGGATTAAAAAAGAAAAAAATATTGATTCAAAAAAAGAATATTTGATGACTGATCATCCAGGTCCCTTAAACTGCCTCATTTGTAATGTTGTGATTTATTTTCAGTCAAATTATTTGGATTTTGTGAATGACCTTTTGGTGTATCCAACACTGCTTCGATAAAATGTGCTGATCTGCTTAAGTAATGGTTTTCCATTGAGCTTAAACTGAAGCTGTGCGTAGGTGGTACAAGAAAAAGGTTCATGATGTATTAGAATATGAAAATATTTTTGCATACCCTGTCAAAACATAACCAGATTGAAACTTGGCTTCTTCTTATTGAGGCTTATACAACCTCTGCTTTGGAATGAAGCCACCCTGTCAAGATCATCTGTTTTTCCTCTCTGATTCACAGCACGACCTATCAATATTGTGCTCTCTTCTGACAGAAACATGGGCTCGTCATCATCCCAGATGGAACGCCAAATGGAGACATCAACCACGAACCTTTGTCTTCAGGGATCACTGTAGTCTCCCAGGAGGCTGCACAGGTGCTGGAGTCTGCAGGAGAGGGTCCGCTGGGTGAGTTGGAGACATTATTTTTACACAGAGGGAATGGGGATGTGGCAGTCTTCTCTAATGGTAGTTTTCCACTGCACAGTTCCAGCAGGACTTGGTTTGACTTTACTCTGTGTGGTTTTCCATTACTTCATGGTACCTCTCTAATGTGAGCTAGGTCATCTCAGAAGGGTGGTACAAAACTGCAGTGACATCGTTTTATACATGACACTAAACACACAAACAATGGAGGGCACTGAAACGATGGCAGACTTGCTATTTGGTCTCTGGCTTTTTGTCACACAAAGCAGGAGAAAAGAGCCAGTCAAACACTACAGATTGAAAGACACATCAGCCATGCTAACATATAGTGCGATTGCAGTTTTTTTTTTGTGATTTTTTTTATTTTATTATTTTTCTTTTTAAAATTTATTTATTTATTTATTTATTTTAAATGGCAGGTTTGATTTTCTGTCGACGGCCGTACTCAGTGACGACATTCCCTGGCCAATCAGTGGCCGTCAGTATGTTGATGTCACATTTTTTGTATCAGCTAACTTGGAACCTCACAAGAGCAAGTACTAAAAAACAAATGGTACTGGGTACTAGGAAATATCTCTCATACAAACGCAAAATCAGCTGAGTCAAGTTGTGCTGGAATTTTGTCTTGGAAAAGCACCATAAGTCTAAATGAACTGTTGACAGAGAAGTTGACATTGAGTTCAAAAATCAAATCACTTGGGTTAAAAATTTTAAAAGGTGGGGATTTTTTGACAACAGGGGTTAGTGTGTTATTGTGAAAGATCTTTTTGAAGACAGCGGTCAATACGGAATAGACTTTGTTGAAAAGTAAATCTGAAAAGGTGTTTGCACACCGAAAATGTACGAAGAAGTAACCCTGTAATTCACTGTTTCATGAAATTGAAATGAAATACTTTCATGGGCTATCCATGTAATTCTCCTTGTCAATTTGTGCTTGCTACTGTCTCTGTGTAGGACTGACAAACTACCCAGGGGTTCATGCTGTTTGTTTGTCAGTGTTGCAGTAACACACATCTGGAAAAAACTTAGCTACTATGTAGTCAACAAAGGCTGGAAGGTTTTGACAATGTTCTAGAGGAAAAAAATATGTTTTTGTGCTGCTCAAAATATTTTACAATAAAATTACCCACCATAGTGGATAATTGATAAATAATCCTAAATCCAGCTGTCTGGAAGGTAGGTGGTGCAGATTCAGTAAAACATTTTTAACTTTGTATTGATGTATTACTATTCATGGCAACTACAACTTCTTTCTTATGTGTGTTGAGTTTTTGCCTTTTAGTAAATGGTGTAAGTAAATTGTAATTTTCCTTTGTTTTGTAGATGTCAGGCTACGAAAGTTGGCCGAGGAGAAGGATGAACTGTTGGCTCAGATCAGGAAACTGAAGAATCAGCTTGAGGAGGAGCGGCAGAAGCACTCCAAGGTGGAGAGTGTATACACAGATGGGGAGAGGATGGAGAATTGCACAGAACTCTACTTAATTGAGATGCAGAGTAAGTTGGACCTCCTTGGCTCTGTAATTATTCTGGGAGGTTTGATGTTGCACCTTCATACTCTTAATAATGCTATAAAACCTGCACTTTTCAATACATGTTTTTTTTTTCCCTTCAAGATTTCCATCACACAAATGGGCCTTTCAAATTGAAATGAAACCTTTTTTATCTCTTCCTGTTGGTTTTGAGAAAGTTGTTTAAAGTTGTTTTATTTAATTATTGTATTGCTAATTGCTTGTTCATCTTGAATATTTTGTATTTTTAAGTCAAGCATGTATTTATTTATTTTTTATTTACAATTTTAATGGTAATTTTTTCTTTTTTTTGCTGGTATTTTAGGCAATTTCTTGACAACTCAAGGTTGGATATTCTCTTCCTGAGTACTGAGTTTTTTAATCAACCAAGTAGATTTTCTGAGAATGAATAAAATGATGTAGAAATAATTAGTGTAATTGTTTTTATAGTCACAAGCATACTTTTTTTTCTTTTTCTATTCCTAGGAGATGCCAACAGGCAAATTTTGGAATATAAATTCAAGCTTTCCAAGGCGGAACAGGAAATGGGTACAATGGAGCAAAATGTAAGTGATGTAGATTAAGATACACACATTCTCTTAAGAAATTATATCAATAGACAACAGCAATTTTAGGGATTCAAAACTGGATTTTAGAAAATTTAGTCAAGAATGTTTACTCTTCTCTGTGCTTCAGATCAGCCGACTTGAAGGGCAAGTGTCCAGATACAAGGCACAAGCTGACAACGCTGAGAAAATAGAAGATGAGCTTAAGGCAGAAAAGCGTAAACTTCAAAGAGAGGCAAGGACTATGTCGAATCTTAAAATCCCCCTGGTCATGACATGGTGTAGGTTAACCTTATTCCTCTGTGCACCCACAGCTGCGCACATCTCTGGACAAGATAGAAGAGATGGAGACAACCAACAACCACCTCATGAAGCGGCTGGAGAAGATGAAGGCTAACAGGAATGCTCTGCTGTCCCAGCAGTGAGACAGAGGCAGTGTCACAGAAGCCCTTAAACTCGCACCGCAGACCTCTGACTGACATATTGCATCTGGAGCACATTTTCAGCTGTAAAGCATTTGTAGCTAACCAAAACACTAAAAAGAAAGAAATCCTTGTAGCAGATAAATAAAAAAACAACAGAAATTAAAAAGGACAAAGAACTTTTTGCTAAACCAGAAAGAGTCTTGAATGTTTGAGGGGGGGGTGGGGGGGTGGGGGGGGGGTTCAGAGGAATGGGTCAGAAATTTAACTCATGAAACTATGAAGTTTCTTGGAGATACATCTGAGGACTTTTCTCAAGACAAATTCTTTTCAAAGGTTTGCTCATCAACATTAGCCACAGGACTTTATTTCTTTCCAGTTGGGTGCCTGGTTGTACTTTATTCTTCTGATAAGTTGCATGAATGAGTATAATGATGCTTAAAAAAAAAAAAAATCCCTCACGGCTGCTCTGGCCTGCACCTTCCCAGCTTTCCGCCCCACAGTGAAGTGCCTTTTCACACTAGGAGACTGGGGATCTGCACTGCTCTGCAAAACTAATGGTTTAACAGGTGCACGATGATTTATTTAAAAAAAGGTGCAGTTTGAAAATATATAGAAGCGACTGCTGCGGTTTCATTGAATTTTTTTCAGATATTTAAAAGATTTCTTGAAAATAAATGTAATTTTCAGAATCCTGTACACAATGTGTATCTTTACATGTTTGAAAATGCATTTGAATATTGTGAATTTGTCAGGTGTGAATATTGCTGATTGCCTTGATGGATTTTCATATTGCCTGGTAAAACCTGAAGTTTGCTTCTTTAAAGTCTGATGTTTTTTGTTTTATTTTTTTGACAGGGATTAATAGAATCACTCTGGAAACATCTCTATGGCAAAGAACATATCATGGCAACATAACTTGGCAGGTTTCCTCTTGGAAAATATAGAGCAGTGAAACTTAATTTTCATGTTATAAACTTGAGTCGCCATGAGATATTGGAATCGTTAGTGTGGATGTGTATTCGAACCCTGCATATTGTAAAGAGGGAGCTGCTCTCTGATGTATTCAATATTGTAAGAACTTGTGACCCAATAGTTTTCATGGCTGCAGAAATAGTCATAAAATCATGTGAAACATGTCTTCAGACTTAAAAAAAAAAACAAAAAAAAACTTAGAACAAATGATGAAGACAAATTTAATAGAAATAATTTTATATACAACATACAGAACATCTGGGCTTGTAAAAACAAAAAAAAAAAAAAAGGAAGGAAAAACTAACAGCAGGTCTGGTGGCTTTTCAGCATCTCTCGAACACTTTGTAGAGGTCGGGTAAGTTCGCGATCTGCAGCACCGTGCCATCCTCGCTCAAGCTCTTTGGAGGACTGAAGAGGTTTCGGAGAGCCTTACAGACAACTTGCTCTACTTTCCACTGCCATGAGTTCAACTCTGCATCCTGAGATGAGTCACATCAATCAGTATTTTTTTGGACATTGATATTGGAAAGAAATGGAACTATAAGTTTTACAGCTGAACATTCTAGATCAAAATGTGAGAGCAGCTAATCTATAAGAATTGGGATTAGAATTGTTTTATGATTGCATGTTGTTTCAACAGACACTGCATGCTTGGATGTTCTTGAACTTAAGTTTGCCAATTCATGATGCAGCCCTTTATAATTTTAAATAAATTATTACATTTTTTGAATTTCGTAACAAACTGTCTGGTAGAAACCATAAACATGAGAATCCCACCTGAGCATCCCCACGCTCTGCCTCCAGGATGTACTTTTTCCTGATGGAGTAGAACGTGCTGCACTCCTTACTGAAGTCTCTAAAGCAGTCCTTCTCACTGTCCCAGTTCACCTGTGCACAAAGCAGTTGACAGGGGCCTTCAGATAACCCATTTTGTAATCGTATGTAATGTGGAGACACAAGCAACCCCATCACCTCAGTTGCCAGGCGCAAAATAAACATGGGCAGGCCTTCCATGACAGGGGTGTACTTGTCAAGCAGTAATGGCAGTCCTGTAAGAGTTCCCTCCTTGAAACAACAGAGCAGAATAAAAAAAAAATTACTGTAATGATCAACAAAATAAATAAAAAATGACCTTAATTTGTTAAGTATTCTCACTGACCTGGTCTATCTCCATGGAGAAGTAGTCCTCCAGCATCTCTGCCTTGTTCTTCAGGAACTCTACTATGTACTGAGCCAGGCTTTCTTTGGGCCCGTCCTCCTCTGACCAGCCACTCTCTTCAGAGTCCAGAGCCAACATGGCCAGGTCATAAATTGGAGCTGGGGTCTTGATAAAAAAAAAAAATTAAAAATTAAATCAAGCTTTTTTTTGTTGAAAGCTGTTAACCATATTCTGGTCATTTACAATCCAGACCACGTACTTACAGATAGTCGGAGTACCCCAAAGTTTCCAAAATCATAGATGAGTATTTGATAGAAGAGCTCCTGGCTGAGAGAAAATTTTTTTTTTTTTTTTTTTTTTAAAGTAAAATGAACAGCCAGACAGCACGCTCCCTTTGCCTGCTCAGGACCCTACCTGAGTCTACTGGTGTTGAGCAGATACAGCTTTGTCTGATGCTGGATCAGGGTCCACTGGGGGTTGACACAGCCGACAAATGAGTGATTCTGCAACATTTCCTGAAGACCTGTGGGTGCACGCAACATGATACACCTAGGCCCATTTCGCTTCCAGACCAGAGCTGATTTAATGTGACCAGTTCTGGACTGCACGGCAGCAGTTTGATGGTGATACCTTTGTGTGCCTTCTCAACGATGTCACTCCTCAGCTCTTTGATGCTGGTAAGTTTGATGACTCGCCTCTTGGGTGTAGCTGCAGCTGTCAGGACCTCCTCTCTCCCCTCCTGCTGCTCCTCTGTCCTTGGACGCTTCCTGGTATATCACATACAGACCATTTATATATTTAATGCTGACAGCAGACTCTCCAGCCAGACACAAACACATCCCAAAATAAAACTTTGTCCACCCAGGAGGAGGAGATAATCCAAAGTTGTAAATATTTAAACTATTGTCAATGATAAGACACCGCTCTCTGATTTACAAAGCCACCTGGCACAAAGACATTTTATTTCAATGTAATCAGCCAGTATTCAAGTCGGGAATTCAAAGTAATAAATTCAAAAAGGAACCATGGCAAGCGCTAAGATGCTATTTTTTGCAACCTTTCATCCTTAGTTAAGTCAGGCTTGACTCTGCTTTTAGTCAAAGTTGTGGGTTTATCACCACTTTTGGTGCTAATAACAGTAGTGAGATGTTAAAAATAATAATGGACTACGAGGTTAAAAAGAATTGTTAAAAACGTCTGCATATTTATTTATTGAGATGCAAAATTTCGAGCCACTGCACCTCTAATCAACAGTCTAGAAATGTTTAAAACAAATGCTCCAGATAGTAATTAACTGGAGTTTCACTTTTTTTTGATGCTCTGCCGACATCAGATGATGTGACTAAAACTGAGTTGAGAGACCTGCAGCATTTTACTCTATTTAAAAACATTAACAAACTGGACTCACCTCTGAACATCAGGAGCACCAAGGACTTCTTGACTATCATCTCTTGGCTCATATGCCTCCTGCCTGTCAGGAGCCTCCAATATGTCCATGTCATCTATTTCTGCTTCGGCTGGCTTGGCCATCTCGCTCGCAGCCACCCTGCTGTTCGCATCTACCAGTTTGGAGTCTGGAAGAGGCTTCTCTTTGGGCTCGAGGAAAGCGTCCAGCTTTTGTGCACGACAGTCGGTCCTCACCATCTGATGTGCATAGACCCGTCCGCCAGACGCTGATGCTGCATGGGACGACTTGACCTCACTACCACCTGAGACTGACAGCCCTGGTAACAAAGTCTGCAAAAAACGACAGGCGAAATTGTCATTCGATAAATCGTTTTTCTCACAAATAAGTATAAACACTTAACTTGAGATGAGCACTGTTTAACTACTGTGTCAAGATTTTTTTTTTCCCCACATTAAATAAAATTATGTTCTACTGACTTCATCAAGGCTATTTGCTTAAAAAAAAAAAAAAAAAAAAAAAAAGGGTTTGTTTGTAAAATTTTTTTTTTATAAAAAAAAATTTAAAAATTGAAAAAATATTTTTTTTGGACTAAAGGTTT
>CAAKHD010013587.1:170507-211969 GCA_901007705.1 Fistularia tabacaria | reverse complement strand
TATACTTTTTTCTGAAGTTTTTTTTTTCCCCCCAAAAAAAAAAAATTTTTATTGAATCCACAAAAAGGCTATTTGCTTAAAAAAAAAAAAAAAAAAAAAAAAAGGGTTTGATTGTAACAATTTTTCTTTATATAAAAATCATTCAATCATTTGCAAAGCATTTTTTATGGACAAGCTGACTTGATTGTTTTCAAAGCTGTGGGGAAAAGCTATTGATAACTTGAGACATTTGAGCGGCTCAAAACATGACCACAATGTACTGTAATTGAGTAAACATCTCAAAAAAAGACCAGAAAAGTTTCAGGACATTGGGACCCAATTTTCTTTTACCTTGCACATTACGGTCAATATTTAGAGGTCAAATCAGTGATGCATGTCTGTACATATTTACATGCTTGTGAAAGGCTGAACTTGGTAAGCTGAAGTACCAAGTCTGACGGAACCCAATTCATTTGTGTGTATCTGACATGAATTTGCATTGATGAGCATGTAAAGGGCTGTGAAGATAATAATTCCTTGCAATGTGACTCTGGCCTCTAACAGTAAGGCTGACAAATGAGATGTCAATTACAAAACTAATACAAGCATGTGCAATATCTGAAACTCTATTTGTAAAACTCATTCCAACACATGCAATCTATTTTTCCCCGTACCTTATCTAGCTGTATAATTATACTGCATCAGTATATATTTCTTATATATTTCTCATCTATGAATATTTGCATTTTAACTTATGTCTCTACTGGAGTGTATGCATGCGTAAATGTACATAAAAGGCTTAGCTGTGGTATGATTTGTTATGTGCTGTGTGATGTAGACTGAGAGTATGTGTAGTCTTCTCACAGTTTATATGTGATCATTCTTGCCTCTTCAAACACAACTGTGGGCTTGCACTCAAATTTAATTATATGGTTATACAATACCAATAAAGCGTCTATACAATTCTTTTCTAGGGAGGGCGATCAGCACTTTATCAATCACTACTGTTACCACTGCAACGACTTTCCAAAGGCGGTGATCCAGTCTTACCTGAGTGAAATATGTGCGTGAGGAGTTTGAACCCAGCAGCTTGCTCTCGATGTGCTTCTGAATACTCTCGCTGACACTATCCTCATGTAAAAAATGCACCTCGTGCTTCGTAGGGTGGACGTTTACGTCTACATTTTGTGGGGAGATCTCCAAGCTGCATTGATAAGATATAAACACTTAATTTAAAAAATGCAGCCGTTGCAGAGAAAAATGCAAATCCAAATTATATGACCTTAGGTAGAGGAAAGGGTGTGAGTTCTTGGGCAGGTATGCAGCATAAACGGTCTCCACTGCTTTTTTCAGGGCACTTGACTCCACCAGACGATCTGACAGATCACAATCTCCAATTAGCCAGAAAGGTTAAATAACCTGCAAGCAACATATTCAAAATGTTTTTCTGCCAGCACACACGGTTAATGAAGAGGACCAGGATGCATTTCTTGACCGAGTAATTTGCATTTGTGACATAGCCTTTCAACTTGTATGCAAGCTTTTGATCTTCACAGCCAACTTCGATCAACTCCCTGGGAACATACCAGAAATAGCGGTCAAGTGATAAGACATCACATACCCGCAGAGATCAAAGCATTTTTTTTCCTTGGTTGACTGATACCTGCTAACTGCGATGCCGAAAAGTCCTCGAATATTATCTACTACACTTGCGTTGGGTAGAGTCCTTACATCTGCTACTGTCTCTCCTTGCTGGAAAAGATATAGTGAATCAATTATAGAAAAAAAGGTAACAATATCCTGCATTGGCTTTGTTTCCTCTGTAGCTACAGCTCACCTTCTTGACAGAGAAGCTTTTCCCTGAATTATGAATGGCATACCTACGAGAAAACGTGGAATATTTTAACTGTGTACAGAATAATGGAAAAGAAAAAAAAAGACCAGCTGAACAGAAAAGCTCAGACGAACCCACCTGCTAACCACCTCGACAATCCGAGAATATTCATCGCCTGGGCTTTTAAGAGCTTTCCTCCGGGTGGACACATTATAGAAGAGATCTTCCACCTGCAGACAGTCAGAGACAACTACTATAGCGCTTGTTTCCAAAAAAAAAACAGTTTTTAGCAAAAAGGTAATGCACATACAAGTATTTGTGTTCCCTGATTTCCAGCACAGGGTTTAGGAGGGGCTTTGAGTTTGCCATCACTGTAGCTGGCTCTGCACAAAAACAGGAAATGACAAAATGTCAATATCTAGCACTGTCATGCTGATTACCCAAAGGAGGAGGTGTGAGGGTCCGAACCTGTAGGCACACTTGGCATTAGCTGTCTTTGTTGTTATGGTCACATGAGCGACATGACTTATACTAGCAAGGGCCTGTAATCATAGAAAAGGAAATGTAGTCAACTATCTATATTTCTATGAGACATGAAATAATGACAGACTCACACTTGAATTGGCCCCTGAATAACCAGTGGACATCTTTGCTCACCTCTCCCCTGAATCCATAGGTAGCAATAGCTGAGAGATCCTCAAAAGTCTGGAGTTTGCTTGTGGTGAACCGCTCACACACTATTTCCATGTCTTCTTTCTGTATCATAAACAAAGCAAAGCATGGTCGGAAAAAAGCAGCAGCTTTCAGAAATCGAAAAAGTTGCATTGCCAGCATTGTATCTCAGGACAGACACAGATAAATAATCTAAACATAAACTGTGGAAAAGATGTGTTTATGTATTGATATAGATTGATTTACTAAGAAACATCTGAGTATCTTGATATACATTTTTCCCATTACATCACCTTCCCTACTTTAAAAGTTTAGAGAAATAGCAAAATATCCAAAATAAAGTTATGATAAGAGGTTGAAAGCTTTTGGGAAAACTAGGCATCTTAACATGGCAGGGGAGTGTTTAACAATAATGCATCTTAGAAATAATAATGTAACATTTCAGCTGGCCTTATACTTTTTTGAAACATTTCAAAAATGGTTACTTTTCCAAAATGAGTAAAAACAATAATTTTACTGTCTCAACAAATCATTGTCCTTATTTTGTTGAGTAATCACTGCTTTTCTTACTTAATGAGAAAAATGTAATTGATTGGTTTCAAAATCATGGGGAAAAAAAGCAAAGAGTAAACGAGCAGCCTTACAAATCATGAGCCAATCCTTTAAATCCAGCAAGAAATCACCTGAAAAGCCCTACGATCTTATCCTAAAAGGATTAGAAAAAATATCTGAAAATTGTCAAAAAGTAACCCAAAGTATGATGAGAATTACCGAGCAATTAAAAACAACACAATGTTGCTATTTAAATTACAGTTTTAGAGGTCTTGACTTGTCTTGCTGAGTCAGTACTTTTATTTGATAGTTACATTTCATTTTGCCGACATTGTACATTAAGGGCGAATTACAGTCCTCTCAATTACACTGGGGCTTCTGTAACGTTATCAGAGTTGTGTATGTTACAAGCAATATTCCAGATCTTACTATATAAAGTGGTTTTTGTGATATATTGGGGCAGCTGTGGCTCAGTTGATAGAGCAGCTGCCCTTCCGATTGGATGGTTGACAATTGAATTCCCGTCAATAATCTTACCTGATCACAACCTGATAAAAGCAAGCTATGAAATCAGTAAAGTGACAGTGGGGACGGTGTTCTTCCAGTCCAGTTTCCTACCCTGATGCCAGTGCCGTTGTCCTGGATCTGGAGGAGCTTCAGCCCGCCGTCCCTCACGGTCACCTGGATGCTGGTGGACTTGGCGTCCAGACTTGGACAAGGGACACAAAACCCCATTTACTTCTGATATTCGACACCTCTCGGGGTCATGTTGACAAGAAGGTTCGGCCCTCAAAAACATGATGTAAACAATACTTTCACCTTTACTGGCCCTTCAAGCTCGTTAAACTTGAATATTCGTTCAGACAGCGATATTTGTAAACAATGTCTCAACACTTGCCAGTTTTCAATCATTTCTTTGACGGCGTTAGCAGGTCGCTGGATAACTTCCCCGGCAGCTATCCGGTTGACAACGGTCTCGTCGAGCCTTCGGATGACTCCTGCCATGCTTTTAAGCACTGTGGACTCTGTTTCAGTCCGTCTGAAAGCAAATTATAGACGCCAGAGTGAGCCCCCAGGAATACATATATATGTCTAAATGCGTGCACCCTTAGCATGAAATGTGGAATCACAACTGCAAGGAATGGGAATGAACGGCCATAATTACGAAGCAGGTACAAATTGAACGACGTCTCACTTTCTCCTACTTCCCTTTTCAGTTTTTATTTATGTCATCGGTTTATCCGTCGTTGAGTGAACGTTTTTACGAACGCTCTTCTCCCCAAAAAAAACAAACTGTGATAACAAAAAAAGTATGTGTTCTGAAGAAGCAAGACAGATTTAACAATGGCAGTATTCTGTCTGAAGAGTCGCTGCTCCCCCCCCCCCTCACCCGAGGAAAGCATCTTTAGAATACATACGATCTTTGTTGGTACCGCGCGCAATGCTGTAATTGGAGCGGAGGATACATTTGGGCGGGGCTTGGAACGAAATTATGGAAACGCCTCGCGGACGTTAGGTTTAAGACTTTTTGTCGAATTGTAACTTTTTCAGATTACAGAAACCATAGCGCGTACACTACGTGTAATTATTCTTGACGTGTTAGTATCTTTAAATTCGAAAATCTCCCGCACATTCCGTAATGCTGCTATAATAGTCACAACGTATTACTCGAGCTTTACTATTTCCATATATTATGCTTGCTGTCTCTACTTGCGTGGAATGTTTTGTATCAACAGGAATAACATTCCCCGGAAAGCCGCAATTCAAAGGAAAAATCTGAACATGGTTGTTAAAATCTCAGATCGTGTTTTGCACCCTATTCCAGTTCCTTCCAATGGAATTATCAAGTGTTTGTGCGTCTGTAAAACATCTTGCCTCAACAGTAATTAAATGTCTGCAGATGTACAAATATCCTATAAGACACTCGACCTTTATAAGAATTAATTTCAATCACAAAGACTAACGTAGCTCTACTAGATTGATTGAGCAAGTGTGAAAATAGCTCTGCAAAGCTGTTTGCCCACATCTTGTCAACTGGCCATATGACCTAAACAGAATAAAATACTGTGACTTAACTGTCCAGGGAGTGGCGCTGTCTGGATATCATAACCAAGCAGTCATACTTGAACTTGGTCTGAACTCAATTAGAATGGATGAATAGAAAACTTAGTGAAAATATAAGTCATGTTGGTGTAACATAAGAATGTGTCTTCCCCTTTCTCTTCCAGTAGATACCTCATCCTTACTTAGCAGACAGTTCCCCTCCATGACCATATCTAAGAGGCCAGCTGCATCATAACTGCAGAGTGATTGTTTAGATAAAGAGTTGAAGGGTTGTCGAAACTTTGCCACTGCACTCGTCTATCCTCCTTTCCATATTTCGTATTATTTTGCAGTAACTTGTGAATGCAATTGAAAACGTAAGTCTGGTGACTCAAAAATAATTTGTGATAATATGAAATCCTCAAAGGTTATCTAAGCAAAATGGCAAATGGTTTCATTTTACTTATGTAGCACTTGTCTGAGCATAATTGGGAAAAGTACTAAACATCTGTCGAGGTTCAAGGAAGAGATAAGCTTCATAAGGCGAGAAGTGGTTGAACAAATGACCAGTTTATTGCTGCACAATTTGTAATATAACGCAGTGAAAATAAGAGAAAAACTTGTTCATATTTAGTTAAAAAGCTATTAATAAACTGCCGGAAATTGGAAAAATTCATGGAAAAGAACTGTCCAAACGCGCATATGTATGTGCAAGGACAAGGTTCAGGATAAAATCAGTTCTTCCGAATGCTCCGCTCTGGTCCGGATCCTTGGTATACTGTGTTGGCCACGGTACTACCTGTCTAACTGATGGGTAGTGTTTGGTTCTGATGTCCTTGTATGAAAAGGTTCAAGTCCTGCCTGGGTCAAACGGTTGGCCACACCGCATCCACAATCTGGGATTAGCTCGCCATCTCTGCATGCAGACTCAACGTTGTTCAGGTTCTTGAGTGGTAAAAGGATAAAAAAAACAATCCACACAACATAATGAATAATTAGTTCATATCCTCTAATTCCTTCTTACATCGTATCAATAATCTTAACCTTACATAAACTGCGTGGCTGAACCTTAACCATTAAGCATCATGCATCTTTTAACCCGAGTGGGGTTTTGTTCGTGGACTTCTGTGCTCGTTGTGGATTGTCCATAACAAAAACCATGTTCAGGCATAAAGGTGTCCATATGTGCACTTGGGACCAGCGCACCTTTGGCCACAGTACCTTTATGCATCGACCTTGTGGACTTGCGGCCGCACGTCCTGGACACTCAGGTGAAAAGAGGGGCGGAGTTGTCAACTGATCACCACCTGGTGGTGAGCTAGCTCCGATGGTGGGGGAGGGTGTTGGTCAGATCTGGCAGACTCAAACGTAATGTGAGGGTCTGCTGGGAACATCTGGCAGGTCCCCTGTCAGAAGGAGTTTCGACTCCCATCTCTGGCAGAGCTACAACCACATTCCGAGGGAGGTGGGGGACATTGAGTCCGAATGGGCCATGTTCTGCACTTCCATTGTCTAGGTAGCAGACTGGAGCTGCAGCCGTAAGGCAGTCGGCGCCATTTCGGGCAGCAACCCTCGAGCCCGCTGGTGGACCCCAGTGGTGAGGGATGTCGTCAAACTGAAGAAGGAGTCCTATCAGGCCTTTTTGGCTTGTGGGGCTACGGATGCAGCTTACAGGTACCGGCAGGCCAAGCAGCTTTGGTGGTTGCCCAGGCAAAAACTCGGGTGTGGAGGAGTTCAGGGAGGCACTGGAGAATGACTTCTGGTGGGCTTTGAGGAGATTCTGGTCCACCATCTGGTGGCTCAGGAGGGAAAAGCAGTGCTCTGTCAACACTGTGTACAGTGGGAGCTGGGAGCTGCTGACCTCAACACGAGAAGTTGTTGATCGGTGGCAGGAATACTTCTCAGACCGCCTCAATCCTGTCGAAATGCCTTCCAATGAGGAAGCAGAGCCGGGGGACTCCGGGGAGGGTCCGCCTATCTCCGGGGCTTAAGTTGCTGAAGCAGTCAAAAAGCTCTTCAGTAGCTGGGTCCCGTGAATGGATGAGGTCCGCCCTGGGTTCCTCAAGGCTCTGGATGCTGTAGGGCTGTCCTGGCTGACACGCCTCTGCAGCATTGCGTAGACGTCGAGGACAGTGCCTCTGGACTGGTAGACCGGGTCGTTGAACCTGATCCAGATCCAGGAGGAGCAGTGGGGTTTCCGTCCTGGTCGTGGAACAGTGGAGAAGTTCTATACCTTCAGCACGGTTCTCGAGGGGGCATGGGAGTTTGCCCAACCAGTCCACATGTGTTTTGTGGAATTGGAGAAGGCATTCGACCGTGTTCCATGGGCAATCTTGTGGGGGGTGCTCCAGGATTATGGGGTACCGAACCCCGTTATACGGGCTGTTCGGTCCCTGTATGACTGGTGTCGGGGCTTGTCACTGATTCTGTTCATAATTTTCATGGACAGAATTTCTAGGCGCAGTCAGGGCATTGAGGGTATCTGGTTTGGTGGCCACAGGATCAAGTCTCTGCTTTTTGCAGATGATGTGGTCCTGCTGGCTCCATCAGGCCATGATCTCCAGCTCTCACTTGACCGGTTCGCTGCCGAATGTGAAGCAGCCGGGATGAGGATCAGCACCTCCAAATCCGAGACCATGGTGCTCAACCGGAAACAGGTGGAGTGCCCAGTCCGGGTCGGGGAAGAGGTCCTGCCCCAAGTGGAGGAGTTTAAGTATCTCGGGGTCTTATTCACAAGTGAGGGAAGGAAGGAGCGGGAGATGGACAGGCAGATCAGTGCAGTGTCTAAAGTGATGCAGACTCTATTGCGGGTGAAGAAGGAGCTGAGCCAGAAGGCGAAGCTCTCAATTTACCAGCTGATATACGTTCCTACCCTCACCTATGGTCACAAGTGGGTAGTGACCAGAAGAACGAGATCACGGATACAAGCGTCCGAAATGAGTTTTCTCCGCAGAGTGGTCGGACTCTCCCTTAGAGATAACATGAGAAGTTTGGCCATCTGGGAGGAACTGGGAGGAGAGTCACTGCTCCTCTGCATAGAGAGAGGAGCCAGATGAGGTGGCTCGGGCATCTGGTCAGGAGTCATCCTGGAAGCCTCCAAGGGGAGGTATTCCGAGCATGTCCATCTGGGAGGAGGCTGGGGAGAGGGAAGTCTGGGCCTCCCAGCTCCGGCTGCTGCCCCCGCGACCCAACTTCAGATAAGTGGAAGAAGATGGATGAATGGATCGATGGATGGATGGATGGATGGATCGCCATGTTGACGCAGGCTGCACCAGCCAGCCAAGGCTAGTTGTCTCTCACTGCTCCAGCAATGGCAAAGTAAGCGCAAAAGTGGGGGATTAACATCCACTCCTTCCATTCAAGATATCAAACATGGTGTTAACTGAGATAACAAGGCACCAGAATTCATTGGAAACTTTGAACATTGCTATTGTTATTACCTGACTGGTTTTTGAGTTAGTTTTTCGCATGGCAACATATTAGTTCACTACCAAGTCCGCAAGCAAGACAATAGTGATGATTAGCCAAAGTGCCTTGTCTCACTGAGGTTTCCAATATTAAATGACCTTATGGAGTCACTCTGCCAGACACTCCAGTTGGATGTCGAACTGGAAAATGAACTATCAACTATGATAATTTTTCCAGATGATCCTGGGAGCTATGTTGTCGGGGGTTCCATGCCCCCAGAAGGGTCACCCAAGGCAAACAGGTCCCAGGTGAGGGGCCAGACAAAATGTGACTCAAAGACTCCCATGTAGAAGAACAACTTGGAACTTGGTCACTGGCCCCCCCCCCCCCAGAGCCAGGCCCGGGGGTAGGGCTCGATGGCGAGCGCCTGTTGGCCGGGCCTGCATCCATTGGGCTCGGCCGGGCATAGCCCGAAAGGACGACATGGGACCCCCTCCCCCTGTGCTCACTACCCACAGGAAGGGCCAAGGGTGCAGTGTGAGTTGGTCAGTGGCCGCAGTGGGGGACCTTGGTAGTCCGACCCTCGGCTGCAAAAGCTGGCTCTAGGGACATGGAATGTCACCTCTCTGTCGGGGAAAGAGCCCGAGCTGACGCGCAGCCAGGGGTCTGGAACCAGGCCCCTCGAGAGGGGCTAGACTCTATGCTACTCTGAAGTTATCCCCGGTGAAAGACACCGAGCAGGAGTGGGCATATTGATTGCCCCCCGACTCGCCGCCTGCAAGTTGGGGTTCAACTTGGTGGACAAGAGGGTAGCCTCCCTCCGCCTTCGGGTAGGGGGACGGGTTCTGACTGTTGTTTGTGGCTTTGCACCCAACAGCAGCCCAGTATACCCACCCTTCTTGGGGTCCTTAGAGGGCTGCTAGAGAGCACTCCTTCTGGGGACTCCCTCATTCTACTGGGAGACTTTAACACTTACGTGGGCAACGACAGTGCAACTTGGAAGGCCGTGATTGGGAGGAACGGCCCCCCTGATCTGAACCCGATTGGTTTTTTGCTATTGGACTTCTGTGCTCGTTACGGATTGTCCATAACAAACACCATGTTCAGGCATAAAGGTGTCCATATGTCCACTTGGCACCAACGCACCTTAGGCTATAGTTCTTTGATCGACCTTGTGGTCATATCCTCGGATGCCGCATGTCCTGGACACTCGGGTGAAGAGAGGGGTGGAGCTGTCAACTGATCACCACCTGGTGGTGAGTTGGCTTCGATGGTGGGGGCGGATGTCGGTCAGACCTGGTAAACCCCAAGCGTAATGTGAGGGTCTGCTGGGAATGTCTGGCAGAGTCCCCTGTCAGGGACAGCTTCAACACCCACCTCCGGCAGAGCTACAACCATGTCCTGAGGGAGGCGGGGGACATTGAGTCCGAATGGGCCATGTTCCACGCCTCCATTGTCTCGGCGGCAGCCCAGAGTTGCGGCCATAAGGCGGTCGGGCGCCTGTCGGGGTGGCAACCCTCAAACCCGCCGGTGGACCCCAGTGGTGAGGGATGTCGTCAAACTGAAGAAGGAGTCCTATCAGGCCTTTTTGGCCTGCGGGACTCCGGAGGCAGCTGACAGGTACCAGCAGGCCAAGCGGTATGCGGTTACGGAGGTCGCTGAAGCAAAAACTCGGGCATGGGTGGAATTCAGAGAGGCCATGGAGAATGACTTCCAGTGGGGTTCGAGGAGATTCTGGTCCACCATCCGGCATCTCAGGGAGAGGAAGCAGTGCTCCGTCAACACGGTGTACAGTGGGAGTAGGGCGGGTAGGTCTCTGCTTTTTGCAGATGATGTGGTCCTGTTGGCTCCATCAGGCCATGATCTCCAGCTCTCACTTGACCGGTTCGCAGCCGAATGTGAAGCAGCCGGGATGAGGATCAGCACCTCCAAAGCCGAGACCATGGTGCTCAACCGGAAACAGGTGGAGTGCCCACTCCGGGTCGGGGAAAAGGTCCTGCCCCACGTGGAGGAGTTCAACTATCTCAGGGTCTTGTTCACGAGTGAGGGAAGGATGGAGCAAGAGATCGACAGGCGGATCGGTGCAGCATCTGCAGTGATGCGGACTCTGTACCGGTCTGTCGTGGTGAAGAAGGAGCTGAGCCATCAGGCAAAGCTCTCAATTTACCAGTCGATCTACGTTCCTACTCTCACCTATGGTCACGAGCTGTGGGTAGGGACCGAAAGAACGAGATCGCGAATACAAGCGGCCAAAAATGAGTTTTCTCCGCAGGGTGGCTAGACTCTCCCTTAGAGATAGGGTGAGGAGTTCGGCTATCTGGGAGAAACTCGGAGAAGAGCCGCTGCTCCTCCGCAGAGAGGAGTCAGATGAGGTGGCTCGGCCATCTGGTCAGGATGCCTCCTGGACGCCTCCCGGGGAAGGTATTCCATCTGGGAGGAGACCACGGGGAAGACCCAGGACACGCTGGAGAGACTATGTCTCTCGGCTGGCCTGGGAACGCTTTGGGGTCCCCCCAGAAGAGCTGGAACATGTAGCTGGGGAGAGGTAAGACTTGGCCTCCCTGCTCAGGCTGCTGCCCCTGCGACCCGACCATGGATAAGCGGTTTGAAGATGGATGGATGGATGGATGCCTCATACTGCTTCTTTCTATGGGTGTTTTCATGAGAGTTCTGATAAGGGGAAAAAAAAGAAGGGGGATTCTTCTTCGTTGAGAGCTCCCATGAATATGAACGCATATTGCGTTCTACATAATGTGTTTTTGGTATTTAGTAGCTCTAAATTCACAAGGGTTGCACTTATATTGTGGTTTTCAGGACATATTTATAAAATGCAAGACGTTTCAAATCATTTATCCACAAAGATGTTAAATGTTTGAAATATATTTAAGGTCTGCATTTTTAGTTACAACCACTTGGGGTTTCATGAGCCTGTGGAGTTTCTCTGCAAATTTGTCAAGATATCAATGTTTGAGATCTTCAGGCCTGGATTAACACCATATGTCTACTCTCGTATCATCCATAATGTTATGAATCCAATTCTAGGGTTACCTCTAGAAACAGAAAACTGGACTGTTGCTGATTCAAAAATATAAGATTTCGTGCACTTTACTTCATGATGGTGCCACAGCTTTTCAGACCCTTTGGAACTCTTGGCACAACAAAGGTATGACCTGAAAGCATTAAAGGAAGCCAGTTTGGAATTTTGTCACATGTAGCTTTTCAGAGATGTGCTCACCCAGGTGTGAGGAAGCTCTTTTTTTGTGAAACATGCAGAAGAGTGTCATCACAATGCAAAAATCTTGTGTCAACAAGGTTATCATTGATCAGCTTACACAGGCCAAAGGTCATGTTCTGTTTAAGTTGCTCCAACCCTCCCTTAAGGCAGAGGAAAATCTCCAGCAGTTGTTGAGTCATTGTATCTAGTAAGTAATGGAAGGATATGATGTCTAACCTGAGACATCTGTCCCAGGACTCAATGCAGCATTTTCCAGTATGTAATGTATTTGCAGGATGACACACAGGATGCAGCACAATAGAGCTGGAAAGAAAGCACATTTGGAAGGAAGACACAATCACTAAACATAGTTGCTGTGGCCTGCTTCTATCAGACACAATTATGAGATAATTTTGGGTAGCCTCATGTATATACAAAATATATGATGAAAACCACCAACTTATGTCTCATGAAATTGTTCAATAACCAAATTCTGTTTGTTGTTAAAATTATTTCTCAGCTTTCTTTCATATTGTGGATTTCCAAAAAGTCACAGCTGTCTAATTCCAAAAAAGAACAGTCAAATCATCTTCAGACACACAGAAATATACGGTATGTATACCCACCGACACAAGACAAAGTCACTATTTGGTCCACATTTTACAGCTACCAGAATCCGTTGTTTCTACTGGCGGTATTTCCCTCACTTGTAACTCTTTTCACCTGTTATGATCTGATAGGTCTGGATCTGAAAGCAGACAAGGACACCAAGGACTCAGGAAAAGGTATGACTTTATATGGGGGTAGGTGGTGAGCGACTGATCAGGCAGACGTCAGGGAAAGGAACTCAGGCACCACGATGATGGGGGAATAGTGGGAGGGACCAAAACTTCAGGCTGAAGGGGGTGAGGCTGGGTGGCAGGAAGCTGGAGAGGGAGAACACACTGTTGAATGAATTGAGCACAAAAGGATCTTCTAATAAAAGATTGTTTGTTTGTTTGTTTTGTTTGTTTTGTTTGTTTGGTTTGTTTGGTTTGTTTGGTTTACAAAAATCACAAGAATTGCATGAACTAGTCTACCACTGAATGGTGACGATCTGGCAGTGAGCCAATCTCCTCGGCCTAAATACTCCTCCAAACGAAGATGGGAAACAGGTGTGCCACCATCAGCCTCTTAGCAACACCCAGCCGATGGAAAAGGAAGCACGGGGAAATACACAGAAACACAAAAACAGTCTCAAACTACCACATCACCAAAAGAAATGTGATGATGTTGGGCTTGACACCCCCTAGCCTTCTCTGTCAAACCTGTGGAGCGATACCCACCCTCTTACTAATGACAAAGTAAGCATCTTTTAGACACTGAAACTGTTGTGGGCACACACTTATCTGAGGAATTTGTCATGGCCTCATCAAGTGACGAATATAGAGGAGCAAGTCTTTTCTCTAAATAGGGTGGTCTTTCACACATTAACAGATGACTAAAACATGTCCTCATTTATTCATCTGCCTATTAATCATGTCATGAATGTATTAGCACGGGTGTGCCATCCGGTTTTCACTGCATTGCAATCAATACACCTGTCAAAGTGTTGTCACTCACTTGTAACTAGGCAATTCATCATCCTCTTAACTCTGCCTTCATCCTTTTTTAGAGACTTCCTATACTCCTCCTTGAAATGCTGCATTTACAAATGGACTCTACATTTTGGCTTTTCTGTCTCCCTCTTTGTTCTACTCCATCCATCCATCCATCCATCCATCGCCTGCTTTTTATCCTGCACTCAGGGTTACGGGGGATGCTGGAGCCTATCCAAGCTGTCATCAGGCGAGAGACAGGGTACACCCTGGACTGGTTGCCAGTCAATTGGAGGGCCACATATACAGACAAACAACATTCACTCACTCACTCATTCGGGGCAATTTTCCCAATTTTTTCCAATTCCCCTGCTGGATGTTTTTGGACTGTGGGAGGAAACCGGAGAACCCGGAGGAAACCCAGGCAGACACGGGGAGAAAAAGCAAACTCCACACAGAAATGCCCCCTATTAGAATCAAACCAGGGTAATTCCTCCGTCTACAATCTTCCTTGCAACACAGAAGAGGTGTTATTTCAAAACATGTTGAAAACCAAAGTTCAAACTCTACATTTTCATAGCAAAACAAGAAAAGAAATGACAACTCAGCGTTTCTGCTGACCAGACATAAGAATTATGATATTGTAATGCTGCTCCACTCAAATTGAATGTTAAAAAAGCAGTGGTTCACTTTCTGACAGAAAAATACTTCAGTTTCACTTGTGTTTGAAATGCACTGTTTTGAATGCACTGCAATGCTGCAGAGGCGTGTCAGACCTATTCAAATTCAAATAACAAACAAATATCACCTTGAATAAAGTACTTTTATTATTTAGACGGGTAGCTGTCCCATCACCTTCTGATTAATTTCTTTCACATCTATATATTTTTTATCATTTGGAAACAAATCTTTATCAATTTTCAGGTAACTTTTTTCTTGTGTGAAGTATATTTTAATTAGCATGTGAAACTGGGAGGCTTTTATAGCACATAGTTTGGTTGCAGCAATGACATTAGCTCTATGGGCCAGAGGTTGCCCTAGTTCATCAAACAGTCAGGACCATGTGACTGAAATCTGAAACAGACTTTAGGGTACTATTGGTGTCTGAATTTATAGTGGCAACTTTTTAGGTCTGCAAAGCTATCTTTAGACCAAAGATTCATGTCAAGATTCAATTTTTTACCAACAGTTACAGGCTGTCTCAAATGGACAGAAAACCGGTTGAAGGAAATAACTCACCTCATCAGGAGCTGGTTTAGAGCATATGCCTTGTTATTTGACAACAGTCTACCAGTTATTAAAAAGGAAGAAGGTCAGTTAAAAAGTTTATGGAAAAATACAGAATATTTTTTCTCTGCCCGTCTAGGTGCGGGGTTGTATATTAGAGATTATCAGACTGCCACAGGCCTGGTCTGTTCAAACTCGCCCAAACATGAATTTCTAACCTAAGCTGAATTTAAGTGCATGAGACCTTAATTTAAGGTGTGCGAACACCAGTCCAAGTACACCCTGAAGATTAGGTTAATCCTATTATGTTCATCTATTTACTATGAAAATATCTGTCTTACTCAGCGCCAATAATTGTGTCTCCTGTTCTTCAAAAATTCTGATCAATTATTGGCTCCAAGCTACACCTCTCTCTGTTGTAAGTCAAGAATATTGTGCACAGCAGTTGTTCAGACCTCTTGCTTTGTTTCCATCAATTTAGGCAAAAAGTAATTCCCTGGAGAAATGGGTTTTATGAACAAAATTTTGATGAATGAACAAACTAACTGCTAACACTTAGCCAAGTGTTCACTGAGATACTCCAGTCATGCTGCAGTGTTGATTGTTTGAACAACACTGTTGGTCTCCTCATTGGCTCTCAAGGCTTGGTTTTTTATTTTAATTGTTTTTGTGCTTTTTCATTAATTTTCTCAGTCATTAAATCAAAGTGGGTCGAAAGAAAGCAGTTGGAGAGGAAAAAGAAATTAAAAGGAAAGTCATGAGAGCCACGATAGAAGTGAAGAAAGAGATTATAGCAAAGCAAGAATAAGGTGTTTGTCTTTTGGATCTTGCTTTACAGTACAGTAAAACAAAGACATCAGTCTGTACCATCCTGAAGAACAAAGAGGCAATACAAGGAGCTGATTTTGCCAAAAGACTTAAAATACTTACCAAAAAAAGATAGCAGACAAATGGAAAAGGGGTGCTGGTCAAATGACAGCAGTTGACCGGCATCTGTATATCAGAGGGTATAATCTCTGAAAAAGCAAGGCTTTTGCAGCAGAATTTTGTAAATCCCTGGCCCAACTACTGAGACTGAGACTGAAGTGTTTATCAGTTGCAGGGACTGCTTTTAGAATAAAAAAAAAAATGGGGTAACAGACAGTGTGGTTAGGCATGGGAGGCTACATTTACAAAGAAACAACATGCTGACAGTTTTGTGAATTCTATATGTTTGGTTAATTGTGATTGATGTGTTGATTGTGGTTGCTAAAGCAATGGGTTTGATGACCCAGCAAGTTTTAAACTGTGATGACATCTCGCTCATGTTGGAAAAAGTTGTCAGATGACAGAACATTCACAACACAGGAGGGAAAAGCTGTGCCTTGACACAAGCCTAAGGACAGATTTTGCTCTGTGACAACGCGATTGACTAATTCAAGGCTAAGCCATTGCTTATGTATCATTCTGACAATCCTGGGGTGTTCAAAAATAATTTAATGCAAACTAAATTGTCTGTTATTTAGAGAGAGAATAATAAAGTGTGGATAATTAGACAGTATTTGTTGAATGGATCCATAAAGATATTCCGCCCGAAAGTACCCGAAATTATATGGCCCAAAAAAATTTAAGGACCATATCCCAGCTTGTCTTCACCCTTTTTTGGAAAAACCTCTTCAACATCCTTCACTAATTGAGTTTAATTGATAAAGCCTGGGACCAAGTGATCTTCAGGAACTCAAGCTCGGCTTGAAGGAACCTGCAGCCCAAGTTTGGACCAAAGAGAGCAGTGGAGTATGGAGGATATGGGACTGAACTTATGGGACTGTTTACAAAGGAGCTGCAGCTTTTCAAAATCAGCAACAGGAAGAGTTGATGGAGGAATTGTCATCAATGGAAGAGAAGGGAAGGGAGGATATGCTGAGTTCATTGAATAATTAAATGTGTGATGTGTGTGAAATGGAGTCAGGTGCATGGTGCAGATGATAGCTATATCATAAACTTATTTAATGTTATGTCTCACATGTTTCACCTCAGAAATATAAAACATATGCAAAAACAAATCTCTTTGGATAGATATTCAGTGAGGTGAGTTATTCAGTATTGAAAAGTTTTGGAGGTTATCCTTAACATTCCTTCAAAAAGGTTTTAAAAGGGGGTTCAGGAATGGATGTATTAATTTTCTGTTGTTCTAAATGTGTGTTTTTTTTGTGTGTTTTTTTTTTTTTGCTTATGTTCATTTTGGTTTAAGAACAACATTTCGGAACAAATTGAATTCATAAACCAAGGTGCCACTGTATCTATTGTGCATGTTAGAATGACCCAACTATTTGTGATTGAATTTCTTTTCAACATGCAGTGATTCTGGGACACTGGAAGTAAGATTGGTAACTTCAGGTGTATTTTATCTGCTCTGTGGTTCAATGTCTGCTCACCACAAATGATACAGTATCTTTGTTTGTGTTTGGCAATTCAGTTGGAAAGTATTGTGTTTTAATCAGTCAAATTCTTAGTGTTTAGCATTCATGGATCGTTTTACAAAATGAGGGGAGGAGGTACAACAGGGTACTATAGTTATGGCTAAGCATTTGGCCAAGTTCTTCACATAATCAGGACTGTCAGTCACAAAACCAGACGGCGGCGTTCCAAGCTTCTGTTCAAGGTCCAAGTTTCTGTACAAACTACACAAGAGTGCTACAGAGAAATGTTGTGTGGTATGTAGTGTGGCCACAACATGAATAGAGTAAGCATCAATTTTTATGTCCTTCACACGCTCAGTCGTATTTAATTTGGGTGGTGTCCGAAGGAAATAATGAGGGATTGTCTTCTTGATTTCACTCAGGCAGCTATGTTGCCTCATTTCCTTTTCTTTAGTTACATCAGACGTAATCCTGACGTGGCTATTTTAAGTCCAAGTGTGTGTAGGAGTCCTTTTAGGGAACATCATTTAGTTTCTCTCTCTTCCTTCCTTGGTATAACAAAGCTTTGTCCTGTCATCCCAGATGAACATAAACTTCAAAGCGCAACAAGTAATCAGCCTCACTGAATTACAATAATGAGGCCTGTGGTACAATACTATCACCTAAGCCTCTGGGCATTATTAAAACTGGTGCAAATTGAATCAGAGTTGGCAGAAAAAGCTCCAACGTAGGCTTTGGTTTTTTGTTCCTAACCAGTTTGTAGTAGTGAATTTAAACTGAAACAATTTGCAGTGTTGTATTTAGGCTGAGGAGATATCCTCTTCATAATTTTCCTTCAAATCTCTTAAGAACCAATAGGGACAATCAACAAGGAAATTCATTCTCAATCAGTGCTGGACAGTAACCAAGTACTGTATTTAAATACAATTTAGGTTGTGTTACTTGCTGGAATGTTTCTATTTAATGACATTCATACATCTATGCCCCTATATTTAAAAAGAAATTTAACTTGTAGCTTAATGGTGTAGGCACACAAAACCATTGTTCCTGTCTTCACAACCAGTCTGTTCATGTCTTTATTCATCATTACTCTCCTTCCAAAAATTCATGACAAATGAAGTCAGTAAATGCTTCCAATATAGCCTAAGAGGGATCAATTATTACACAAGAAGTTTAGAACATTCTTCTTTTATCTGTAACTTCATTTCACCTCTTGTGTCAGTTACAGTGGTTCCCAAAGCTCTGATCACAACTGGGACTCATGACTGTCAAATACAGATTTGTGTGTATATTATTCATATAATCAAATTAGACTAAATGTATGAAATGTATAAATAATTGGATCAAATTGTGTCTTTTAACACTTTTCAAAAAGACGCATGCCACAGGGCTGGCACACTCTTGTCTCCACCTCATTACCTAAAATGCTTTGCGTCAGAGCATGTTGTCTCTCTCTGTAGGTGGTGAACCTACAGAGCAATGGCTTCATGTTCATGGCTTCATTCAAGCTGTGCCCCACTGAGCAGGGGGGTCAAGGCCTGAATATCAGTGGCCTTCTGGACAGCTTCCCTCCCAGGGCCTGGCTCCAGAAGGGGGCCTTGGCCTTCCTAATCCAGGTGAGGAGCCTTGCTTCCTCTGCTTCTGAATCACTCTTAGTCAGGGTCGTCACCAAGAACCACTTTGCCGTGGAAACCCTATCAGGGGCTGATACCTGGGGATCACACAATATTAGGATTGTATGGAAAAACAATGTCCTCTTCCATTATAGGAAATTATTTGAGTACTTCAAGTGAAAGAGTTTCAATATCCTGACATCTTGCTTATAAGTGAGGGTATGATGATGCAAACATTGGAATATCAGGATTGATACTGTCTTTGCATTGGTAGATTAGGGTGATAGAGCTGAGATGGAGGACAACGCTCTCAGTTTAACAGTCTTTTGTTAGTTTTTATTCCAGCTTTTGCCTATGTAGGCTAAATAAACTTTGGGTGATGACTGAAAGAACAAGGTCTCCAATGCTAAAATGAGTTTCCTTTGCAGGGTGCCAGGGCTTAGCCCTGGTGAGGACAGACATTGAGGTGCCGCTAAGACGAAAGCTGCAGCGCTTTCTTACCAAATGAATTCAGCTAAAGTGTTGTGGACATCTGATAAGGAGACCTCCTGGCTGCCTTCTGTTACAGGTGTTTCAAGCATGTCAACCTGAGAGCCCCATGATCAACATAGAACATGTTGAATTGCAAATATATGCCATCTGGTTTGGGAAGGCCTTTAGTTGCCCCTGTAAGTGCTTGAATACATAACAGGGGATAGGAAAACTTGGTTTATCTGCTGCCAGAGTGACCTCGTCTAGGATAAGCTGTGGGATACTGAATGAGATGAATGAATGATGATTTATCAATGAAAAAGGAGTATTATTAAGGATCTAGAAAATACTGAAAATATTTTAAGGGAAAGAGAACCTCCAGGTAATGTTTTCTTTTATGGAAGCAAGCCACTTAAAGGAAACAGGCTGACAATCTCTAGGTTACAATGATGGACAAAATCTATTCAATTTACATTTTTCTTCAACCATGACTTTCCTCTCGGTGCAGGAAAAAATGATCTTGAGAACAGTAACATTGATTAGTCTTTCAGTATTTTGGGCTTCTATACTTGTGTTACAAGGTTTTATAGGTTTTATAGAAATCTATTGGGTAAATAAGCTGTGGGCTTCTACAGACCTCTTACATTTTGTGTACAAAGTAGTATGCGTTAATAATTATAATGATAATAATAAAAATGTATTATTATTTAATTTGACACAGTGATTTAGTGGAAGCCCTACATATAGTATCATTAATCATACTGTAACTGTGAAAAACCTTGGTTCCCTACCTCTGGGCAACCTGAATAGATAGATTCAGCACTTTATTCACCACATTCAGTTATACATACTGCACTTCAGCAAATTTTGACCACTGCATTTAACCCATCATGGATGAACCATGAGCAGAAGGCAGCCATTGAGCTGTACCAGGGGAGCAGTTTGGAGTTCAGTGTTTTGCTCAACGACACTTTGACAGGCTTTGACAGGGTAGGAGGAACCAGGACTATTTGGTTCTAAGGACGACTGCCCTAACTCCCTGTGCCAAGCTGCCCCTTCAGAATGTGTCAATATGCCTCAGAAGCGCTTGTCAAATTTTTAAACACTGTCCACTCTGACCTCTGACCTACTGTCACCCCCGCTTAAAGAGTGAGTTCTCTAAAAAGCAATGTACTTTTGAGTTGTCTGGCTTTTCTTCTTCTTGGCATATTTGAAATTTTGCTGTTATGGGATGATGAAAGGCACATTCTTACCTATTCTATTTAAGGATGAGTTCATAAACATGGATTCCTTCAGTTCAGGATCTGCACTTGGCAAGGCTGGAAGCAGTAGCTCATATCCCTTCACTGCCCCTCAACTAGTAAAATAGTCAATCAGTATGTCACTTTTGCCGCTACATAAAATGAATACCTCACAGGTGACATGTTAAAGACAGACTCAATCAACTTGCTCCTCATGCATCTTCTGGATGCAGAAACTGAGGTGGGACAAAGAAATAGCCAAAAAAAAACAATCACGTAACTTCCACACCCTAATAATGTAATTGTTACTTTTTGGTTTAAAACTATTTTGAAAAATCTGGAAGTAAGGCAAAGTTCATCTCTATCTCTGCCCAGTGTTTTGCTAAAGAATTTGGTGAGAAGGTTTGAAATGAGCAGTTTCAAATTATTCAGGTTATATGATTTCAAGACTGTTGATGACATGAGCACCTGAATAAATCTCCCTATGTTGAAAAGTAAGCCTTCAGATATGTTCATAATGCTCTGTAAAATAGGATATCCTACTTGCAAACTATACAGTTAATAATTCGTGAGTGCTGTTTGATACAACTGATTAAAACACACACAGTGGTGGTAGAATTGTCTTGGGGTTTATGAATTATAATGAAATGTTCTGTTTTCTTAAAAGAGGTAATATCTTTAAATACAGTATCGTCTGTTACCCTGAAATCTGATATTATGCATACATCTGGACTTCAACAAACTTTTCCCCTCGCTGAGTCCCTTTAAGTTATCTAATTAAGGCAACTGGTTTAGTTAGAAACAACGGTGGGATCATGCGGAAGGTTTTGTTAACTATTTGTTACTGGTCTTTGCGCGAACAGCAGCCGGTGGGCCGGAGAAGGAGCAGCCAGATAAAGCAGGAGCAGAGTCTAAGGGGAGGTCAAGTGAGCACGCAGAAAGGAGCTGCAGTCTCGCTCCGTCCCGTCTCGTCGAGGCGTTGCGAGAACCTGTAAACTGCAGCTCGACTCTTGATTCTCTGACTCAAACATCATCGCCGACGTGCCTCAAGCGTGACAGCAAACTGGTTTAGCTGGGTGACGGGGCAGTAGCGGCACGCCAGAAACATTCTTTCGACGAGTCTCACTTGGAGCCGGGCAGGAAACACCGAGGGCAAAATACGGGCAGGAGGGCAAAAATGTCCGTTTCGAGTGCTTGACGTCTCCGAGCGGGTAAGTTGACCTGCGCGCTAGCATGGCGGCTAATCGCCTCCAACATCTGGCTCCACTTCACTCCTGCTGACTTCATTCTACCCGTGACACCTCCGTCCCGACGGGGTAACTTTGAAAACGGAACGAGCACTATAACTGACAACAAATGAACATGCATTGTTTAGTTTAGTTTATTGTGTGTGTGTGTGTGTGTGTGTGTGTGTGTGTGTGTGTGTGTGTGTATATGCAATATATATATATATATATATATATATATATATATATATATATATATATATATATATATATATATATATTAAAGTTCCGTCTGTAATTGCTCGGTTTGGACCGTGACATATTCGTTGGACAACTAACATTAAGGTTTATTTACCTACGTGAACTTGCAAATGGAGACCTCGGGGTTTTTAGCTGGAGGGAGGAGCCGCGCCCAGAGCTGCGTCTTGTTGTCTGAGCCCCTCATTCAATACCCTTCGAAGAACTTTCTACCAAGTTATAACTGAGTAAACCTCAGGAAAATATAACAAACAACCCGTGGATTCAAAGACTGCCCGGAAAAAGAATAGCTTCAAGCCCATTAACAGGACAGACATCTCTGATAATATAGGACATGGCTATATGAATAAATAGGCTGCATATTTCATGATCACAAGGCAACTATCTGTACATTCAAAAATGTTTTTTCCAGCTAAAAAAAAACAAAAACGTTGCGTGTATCATATTTGTACACGTGATACTGACTGAAATCTAAAATTAAACCAACATTGCTTGTTTGCTTTGACTGATTTAGGACCAGTGTTATGGGAAGTTAGCTTGGCAGTACATTTTTAAGTCTGAGCAGAATTTAAAAAATGTTGTCCCTTGAAAAGTTGACAAAACTGGTAAACCAAAAGTTTACCTGAAAGTAAAGAATGCTGCCTAAAGACAATTAAAGGTTGCAATTAATCTTTCACTACTTTTGTAATCTATCAGTTCCTCATTTGGTTTGCAAATGTAAAATAGTGCAAAAAAGCCAAAGCTTTAGGCGACAATTTTTTTAAAATGATTTGCTTGATGAATCTGTTTTATGGCTCTCAAAGCCACTGTCGGACTTGGTTGATGGTTTCTACTCGTGATTATTTCTTACTCAAATTGTGGTATTTCAGCAAGCATTTTTATATTCATATCAGGCCTCTGAATATCATGACGCAGTTTCTTGTTATTTTTTTTCTAAATGAACAAGCTCTATACGCTAATAAACTGAGCTCGAAATGATCCAAACTTTTGTTGAATGTATTTTGTGGTGTTACAATATAAAATAAAGGAGGTATCTCAGAAGTAAAGGAATTGCCTCTATTTGCACTTCTCATGTCTTCAGCCAACACCATGGCACGGCGCTCCCAGTGTTCCTCCGCTGGGGATAACCCCCTGGACCCCAACTATCTACCTCCTCACTACCGGGAGGAGTACCGCTTGGCTATTGATGCATTGATTGAGGAGGACTTGGAGGGATATTATGAATTCCTCCAAAGAGCCGATGTGGTGGATTTCCTTTCAACAACTGAGGTCGAGTACATTCAGCGCTCACTTCAGGTACCCCAGCCAAGCAATTTCCCTGATCGCCCTTTTCAAGAGCCTGGAGGAGATGGCTCCTCCGACACATACTGGCCCATCCACTCAGATCTAGATGCCCCAGGTTTGGACCTGGGGTGGCCTCAGTTGCTTAACTTTGGTGGACCAACAGAGGTAACCACACTTGTAAACCCTCCTGAGCCGGACATGCCCAGCATCAAGGAGCAGGCTCGACGGCTTATCAAAAATGCTCAGCAGGTAGGTCCTTGTCTTAGTTTGAAGTAGCATACTTCAAGCTAAACTTGTTCATGCTCTACTGCTTACGGTTTCATTTGATAATTGGTTGTTTTTTATCTCCTCAGGTGATTGCCATAGTGATGGACATGTTTACTGATGTTGACATGTTTGCGGATATTCTCAGTGCTGCCAAGAGGAACGTTGCTGTCTATGTTCTTCTAGATGAGCAGAATGCACATCATTTCATCAACATGGTGTCCAATTGCAGAGTAAATCTGCAGAACATCCCAGTGAGTCCCTTCTTAAAAACATTTTTAACATCGCTATAACAAAGCAATATTACAACATTATAATAATTAGTTCAATAAACAAGAGCGAAATATTTGATCCCATAGTCCAAATGTGATGGTCGTACATATTGTACTACAGGTATATTGGCTTAGATGTTTAGTAATTTCAAGGAATGCTCATGTTGAAGCCTGAACCGTTTTTGAACCTCTATTGTAGAGCTCACATGCTCAAGCAACTCTGGCTGACAGGTTTATTCCTGACAGTAACCATGAGCACTGTAGCCTTGTATGAGTCATTTCCTTAAAAATGTTGTGTACAACAAGTCCTTTTGTTATTTAGCTCCATCTTTATAGAATACAATTTATAAGATAAAAGCTGTCCAATATGTATAAGGAAAACTCATAAGTCTGTTGTTGCCAAACATATATGTTGTATATTTTTGGGATGGGAATTACATTTTCAAATGATTATTTCATTATGTAGTAAATATTTCCATTCCTGGATGTAACAGTATTTTGGAGTGCTTCTAATATGTATTTTATTGATTCTGGCTAACATTGGCTTAGTGTAATCTAGGCTACCATCCATAACTAGCTTCATTGGCAAGTATACTCAAATTTAAGCATGGCAAAATGATTGAAGAAAACACACTGGAATTGTAATTTACTGACTTAAAATTAGTTTTTCTTTTCATCTTTCTTTCCGAAATGATACCAAGCTTTAGATAATTTCTACCTCTATCTCAATTTCCTTATTGCAAGTGTGTTTCGTGTGTAATCATTTGCAGTAACCCTTAATTGAATGGAAACTGATTTTTTGGTGGGGTTGACTTTGTGATAAAGAAGTGTTCAGTACAGTGAAATCAACTCCATGTTAATTCTCAAGTGAACATTTAACTCTGAAAGACATTTTAACAAGCAGAGCGCATGAGCAGGCTAGAATCTCTATTCCGTTGATTCAAATTAACGGAACAGAGATTGGTAAAAGGTGCTGAGAAAAATGAACAGAATGATAAGCAAAAATTTTCATACCGTGGGCATACTGTTGGTTTCCCATAATTCCACAAATACCACTGTGGTTCCACATCCTATTCACTTGAAAGAGAGAACAATTTTTATTTAGAAAAAAATATTCTGAAATTTCATCATTAATAACACATTGTCATCATCATTCAATATCTTTATATGCGCTGTAACCTTGTTAATTCTCTAAAATGTGTAGGTTTGTCATTTACTGCTCAACCACCGTTTATATAATCAGTCTCTCTATTTTTGACATGGATGCCTCTTTTGTTCTTATGGAGAATGGCCCTTAGGATGCACTCATGTCAATTAATATGATTTATGTGTGATATATTCCATGTAATATTTATAGCATAGTGTTTTCTTGTGGAAATATCACAAGCACAAAGGAACTCAGACCTCGAAAATAATTTTGCCCCTTTTTTCCTCATCATCTCAAACCGTCATATGTTTACGTTAAAAAACTGTACATTTTTCATGAATACAGTGGTTACTACCAATGGGTTTCTAGGTTAAATTGCACAGTGATTAAAAGAAAAGTGGTTTAATTGGATCTAAACAGAATCTAATCTATATTTTCTATATTAATACATTTGCATTTAATATGGTTGACTGCTCCCATAAAAGTGTGTTTTGTTTGTTTAGATTAACTCACTTAAATAGATAGTTTTTTGAAATACAACAGCTACATCTCTGTCCAGTACAAACCATCTTGGCTTTCAATTAAAAACTAATGTGCCCCGGGGGCTAATATTAACTGTTGGTGACATGATGCTCTTGCAGTTTGTACGTGTGAGGACAGTGTCTGGCATCACCTATCACTGCCGATCAGGGAAATCTTTCAAAGGTCAGATGATCGATCGCTTCCTGCTGACGGATTGCAGGGCTGTGCTGAGTGGAAACTACAGGTAATGGCTTATTTGCAACAGAAAACCTCACAAAAATGACGATTAGAGTAATTGGTTTGTCATATTCTATTCTATTTTATCCCTGAGAAATTACATTTTAAGACATCAGAATTAGTATAAATAGTTGGCCTGCCAAACAGAATATGTGAACTGAGAGCATTTAATAATTCACACTTCATGTCATGTGTTTTTTAATCAGCTTCATGTGGTCTTTTGAGAAACTCCACCGTTGTATGGCACACCTTTTCTTTGGACAGCTTGTTTCAACCTTTGATGAGGAGTTTCGGATTTTGTATGCCCAGTCGCTCCCACTGATACCTGAAAATGTGCTCCTTCCAACTGAAGATTTTTGCCTTTCACAGAAGAGGCAATACCCAAGTAAAAGAACTTCATTGCTCAGAGAGCCCAGGAAATTTTTACCACAGGATTCGGCTCATTCAGAGGAGTGGGCTAGACATTCCCATGATGAGCATATTGATGCAGATTGGAGAATGATGCCGCTGAAAAAGCAGGAGAGCTTCCATGGCCCAGGAGATATCTATAGCAGGATTCCATCCCAGCAATCACAGATGGAGCCACACTTTGATAAGGGTCACTACATGTTGCCCTTGATGGATAATACAGGCTATAAACGACATAGTTATGCTGATGGTGTTCCTGGCAGATATTCTTACCCATTCGTTCAGCAGCACGGACTACGAGACTTTGAAACCCGCGGAAGGCAGCATCATAGGGGTCAGCAACTAAACCTAGGGCCAGGACCAGAGGTAGAGTACAGTGGCCATGACAAGTATTGGAGCCAAGACTATCATTCAGCAGATCAGCACTCTGAACCTGGCTTGCCACAAGAGATGGAGCAACCTGAATTTGACCCTGTGCTTAACTATTTGTCATCTACTAGGAATGTGGACTTTGATCAAGGTTCAGGGCAGTTACAACCTCCAGCGAATTTACCATTCAGAAGATTCAGTGCAGGTCAGGCATACACATGTCAAACTACTACCTCGCCCCCAAATCCAGTGGAAGAGAAGCCACTTCTGCAGGAACCTCTCCCTGACCGCAGGGATCCCACAGTAAAACGGGGTCTCAGAAACTGGAGGATCAACTCATACCTCAGTGGTTTCGATTCGCCAGGAGATGAAGGTCTATCACTAACACCACCTCAGGTATTCGAACCTTTTGAAGAGCCTTCTAAATCCACACTGCAACTGGCTCAAGGTGTTGATTTCCCACTTTCTAAAATTCCAAATGTCAGAGAGTTTAAAGTTCCTGGAATACCCAGAGTGAGTATGATGCCCAGTTATTCCAAAGCCGCTACACAAGAGCAGCCCAAGAAATCACTTGAGGATAGGATGGGAGTGTCAGCAGAATACAAAGTAACACCGTCCCCCTCAGAATCATCATCCATAACAGAGGGTGACAAACCCGAAGAGGAAGAACAAAAGGAACCAAGTGGTCTTCGAAGGGACGATTCATTCCGTAGGAAATACAATGTACCAATACAGAGGGGGTCAAGGTTAAGATCTTCTCTGATATTCAGCTCTATGGACCAAGATACCAAAGCTGCTATGAGCCAAAAAGATGAGGAAACCGACAAAAATGAGAATGAACAGATAAAACTACCTTTTGTTGCTCAGGTGTTAGGACAAAGAAGAACCACTGCACGAGAACCCTTTGAATGGAGCCGTTACAAAAAGTCATCCAGTATTGATGACTTGGCACCAGAAAGTACCAAACCTGATGTTGGGACCAGTAAAGCAGAGCAGAAAGATTCAATGAAAGAAGGTAATGTTTCACCATCACTTAACAAATCCAAACCATCAGTCCAACCACACAAGTCTTTGCTTGCCAGTCCATTAAGTGTAGATATGAGTGATGCTGATAAAAGGCTCATGTTTTTCAAAGAACTGGCAGCAAAACGGAAAGCCGCTCAGATCGCAAAAGATGAAAAGAGAACAAGGAAAGAGAAAATGAGAAAGGATGAATCTAGACCAAATGAGAATTCAGAAAATAAAGCTGACACTTCAGTCAAAAAGCCACATGGATCATATGAGAGTTTAGTGGGACAAAATGGTGCTGTAGGTGATTTGGGTGAAACACAATCAACCGATGTGTGTGTTGATAGCAGTGAAAAGGATAACAAGGAAAGTCAGGTCAAAAATAACCTTGATATATCCTTGAGCTATGGAAAAGAAAAAACCTTTATTTCAACCGATACAGAAAAGATAGAGCTGAGAGACAGCCAATCAGCAGCTTTACTGCCTGTTTCCTGTAGAACAGAAGTACTTCCAATTGACTTGCCCGAAGAGCTGAATCTGCCAAAACCTACCATAACGGAGTTGCATCCCAAACAACGACCAGCATCAGCAGAAGAAACTCCAGGTAAAGATCTATCTCTTGATACTGAAAAAGGTTCAACTCTTGATTCTACCTCGGTGGAACATAGATCCTTTACTTCCATTTCGCCGACCTTAACACCATCATCTTCATCTGCTGCATTGAATTCTACCCATCAAAAGGAAGAGTCACCCAAAACACAAATCAGCATTTTGCCTCCTCCACCACCATCAGACTTAAATGTCCCAACAAAATATGCTGAGTTACATACCAACCACAGTCTACCAGATGCTAGCTCCATCTTGAGGCATGTGTCTTCCAGCTTAATTTCAGAAGACCCAAGCCCAACCCCTGACTCAGGTATCCTGCCCCAAGCATCTGAAAAACTAGAACCACAGGAATCTGTCAGTCCCTCTCCAACAACTGAAGAAACTTCTAATGAGCAGACTATTTCCTCTGTCATGCAGTCAGAGTCAACTCACTTGGAGTTGTCAACATCACCAGAGATGTCCGCAGCAGTTAACTCTGATCAAGATTCCCTTGGTACAAAACAAATTAAATCCCCATTGCAATCCAAAGAACTCTCCTCCCTTTCACTCAATCCACAAAACTGTTCTCCTGAATCAAGCATCAACTCTGTTCATAGTCCCATTGCAGAGGAGTCTCATATGGCTTCCCCGTTTTGTGCATCATCTCAGAGTGCTATTGCACCCCTTCGGCCAAGCTCTTTATCCCTGCATACATGTTTACCTAATATACAACAAAGTACTTTAGAACAAGAAAAAGAGGAGCTTGTCACTACCGCACCCACCCTGGCAGATTCTCCTCATGAGAATTCAAAACCTCATTCTCTTGACATTCCAGACATGACTTCTGGTACCCCTTCTGACCCAGGTATATCTCAAGATGCACCAATACAAACAAACCCCTCTGACGATATCCTTACAGAATCGGATACTCTGCTTCTTTCTGAAACAGGATCCTGTTCTCTTTCAGTTGAATCTATTATGTCTTCCAAGGCTGACAAAACAGAGGCCAGTCTCACCGTGTTGCAGACCACACCAGACAGCAGTTCTTCACCCAGTGAACCTCCATTAGATTCAAATGAAGCTCCAACACACATATCAGCAGAACCCCCCTATAGTCGCACTAAGCCTACTTCAGCCGGTCTGCCTTATGAAACACCACAGTCTGAAACTTTTGAAAGCCACATTTCAAAGTCCCCTACATCTATAGATAAGAACACAGGCAAACATGTTGAAGAAAATACAGAAACAATTCTGACAGAAGCTTGTGAGAAGAAAAATGAGGACAGTGAAGGAAGTGTGAAGGCTGGCAAAACTAGTGTACAGGAATCTTCCAGCAGTGATAAAGCAAATGACCTAGCAGGGCAGGTTAACAGCTCCAAACCAGCAGAGATTAATGCAGATGAAGTTGCCCCTCAGTCCAAGCAGCCAAAGTCAAGCCAGGCTCGCTGTCATTCATCCACAGCAAAAGTTCTTTCAAGCAGTAATCTCAGAGATGATACCAAGCTGCTGCTGGAGCAAATTTCTGCCAATAGCCAAACCAGGATTGATAGCCCCAAGGAGTCCCCTGTCACTGATGATGAGAAAGAAGACAAAGCTGACAAAAATGCCCAAAGGGAAAAAGAAAAAGGAATAAGATCACAGAGCAAAGGACAGCCAAGGTCAGATGAGGAGCGTGCGGTGCTACTAGAGAGGATCGAGAGCATGAGGAAGGAGAGAAAAGTTTACAGTCGCTTTGAGGTAGGAATACATCCATGCAATTTTTAATATTGTAAATAATTCAAATTCTTAAACTGGGCATAATGATAAACCAGTATGGGTGATACATGTTACAAATAATTTCAACGTATTGAAGGATTATACTTCTCTTATCAGTTATTTTGATTATAGTGATTATTAAGTGACAAGCTGGTGTTTCGACAGCTTTGAAACTGTTTGATGTACTAAATTCATTTCTCTCTTGTTTCACAGATGGCACCTTAAAAGAGATCTAGATAATTCTGAGAGAAGGAATGGATCACAAAGTATGTACAAAAAATTGTGGAGTTACGAGGAAACCTGAAGTGTTAAACGAGACAATTTCTCAGCAAACACATGAACCTGAGTGTGAGACGTGTCTCACAGAGTAAAGGGATCCTCTCAGACTTAATGGCCTCCTGTTGTTGAAGTTGCACAGTTGAACAGTACTCAGACTGACACTGTAAATGTGATATAAAATACATTTTTACTGACCGCATGGGTAAAGTGCAATGTTTGCTGTGCTTCTTTGATATGGCATCTACTTGTCTTTTTATCAATTTATATCCTTAATATAAAAAAACAGGTAGTTGAAGATCATAATGGGATTTGATCTACTAAAGCCAGAGTTTGTAAAACTTTATTATAATACATAGCTTATAGATCATAACATATTGTAGAATAGCTGTCAAACAGATAGAAATTTTAGGTCATATCTATGCACATCTGTTAATATTCAGATGTAAATATATCACCTTAAATGTCTTAATTTTAATCAAAGCATGTGGTAACCCAAACAAAATTGTATCAGAAATGTCTTATACCTAGATTGTATTCTCTTATCACAGCATATTACACCACAAAAGAAATCTTGCTAATTTTTTGTTGTTTTTGTAAGTGGGAACTTTAGGACATCATTATATTACAGTAGTGATGACTCATAACCTCTGTTTTACAAATAAACATGTCTTTGGCTCTGTCAATCACAGATATTGTCACTCCAACAAATCAGTGAAAGTCAATAAAATTGTATTATCTTGCTGTCTCTGCTAAATGTAATTATTAAATATCCTATTCAATATGTGATGCCAGCAGAATAAAATGAGAACATTTGGGGGTTTTAGGGTTGGAGACAACAAGTGCTTTTGAAAAACTCATGTCACACTGTATTCTACTTCATATGTGTACCTCTTTGAATAAACTGTATATTTTAACAAAAACTGTAATTTACTCCGTAGTGTTATTGATTATTGTAATCTGGTCCTTTTACAACACAATATGTGAATAAAGTATCTTTAAAGTCTGCAATTGTAAGGCTTTGTATTAGAAATATTCAACATTGCTTGGTACTGCAAATTTACTGTATTTAAAAAAAAAAAAAAAAAAAAATTGTCATACTCCAAAATGTCTTCCAGTTGTGTATGAACTTTCCTCCAGTGTTGTGACACACATCTGTGGTGCCACCCTCTGGCTGAATCTTACTTTTCTGTCCCTGTGTTATCTAACGTTATTTGAATCTTCCCTTTTCATAGTTACAGACATATTTTTCTATTTTTTCTACTTTCTTAATGTCCTCCCCATTGCTGACTCCTTGAATTACAGTGGAAGTGCTCCTCTCATTGGTTCTATTTCAACACGCAGGCAACATGGAGGCCACAAACCAAAAGTTGGACAAACTGGGTGAGTGTGAGAAAAACAATTTATTAAAATAAATGCATATTTTTGGGAATAAAACAACTGGTTATGAAAAATGAAGGAGCACTTGAGTGCCGAGGAAAAAATCCCTTAATTAACTCGAAGGTGAAACCTCACTGAGGAAGGATCCAGTGTTTTGCCAAAGGTGACCAGAATTTCCTGACATCTGCCATCAAGCAAATCCAGGATCGATGCTAAATATAGACTTTCAAATGCATCCCATTCAGCCTATTTGTTTTTTTAATGTGACGAGAATTCTCTTGCAGAACGCCAAACCTAATGACGCTCCATGCACGAAATAACCATCCAGTCACATGTTATAGAGCAGTTATGAAAGAAACTCCAGGGCTTTAGAAGGAACAGTGGGCCTCTTGTCATTTTGCCACCGCTGCCCATAAATGTCTCTATAAGCTCCTGCTGGATCGCACTAATCTTTTTAAGAACCTTGCTTGCCTCAAGTACCTGAGGGAAGAACTTGTACTTTGGTTTTGAGTTCGCTGGAATCAGTAATAAAACCGGTAATGAATCCATCCTTGGGGAAAGTGTTCCACATAGCCACGTTCAGCTGGTACGCCTTTGTCATCAAGACCCTTGCTGCCAAAGATGGAGAGGAGCTACCGCTGGGAATATTTCCTTATGGAGGACCCTGGAAGTACCTCACTTTCTTGAATCTAGTGAGTGCATAATGGAAGTTAATTGTGGAAAAAAAAAACAGCTGGCCTCTATAGAAAAAAAAAAAAAGTCACATCAATGGTTTTGTTTCAGATATTGCAAATGGTATTTTTCGGACTGGCTGCTGTGACTGATCTTCAGTGTGGTAAAAATCCAGACAGCAATCTTAGCAGATGGAAAGACCTCCTCTTCTCTGTCTTTGCATTTCCTGTTGGCACGGTGAGAAGTAAAGTTTAAAAATATCTGTACTCCAAAACTCTGCCTTTGTTAATATATAACCCCCCCCCCCTTTCCCTTTAGTTTGTTGTTCTGCTGTTCTGGACAATCTTTGCCTATGACAGAGAATTAGTATACCCAGCTACCATTGACGCCTTCTTCTCTCCTTGGATGAACCATGCTATGGTCAGGATGTTTTCATATTAAACAATCTTGGGCCCAGACTTTAATCTTAATTGTAATTCTCAGCAGAATGGCTGATGTCTGAACTTTGTCCCTTAGCACACATTTGTTTTTCCTGTCTTACTTGGGGAAGTTGTGATGCAGCCACATGCATACCCTCCGACCAAACCTGCGCTGGCCACTCTGGGATTTGTGGGCGTTGCTTATTTACTTTGGTAAGTAATGAAGCAGCATGTAGAGAAGTATTATGGTATTTATGTAAGGACTGTTATCTTCTCAGCTTTAAAAGTCATACTCACAAAGTAAGATTAATCATACAGCACTTTTCACACATACAGGATCACAAAATGATCAGAGCTAAAAGTAATATAGAGAAGACATATAAAAGGATAAAAAATACAGAGTGAGACCATCATATAATTTCTTTTCATAAACAACGCCCATTATCATAACATCGTCAACCTTCATGACATCTAAATCGCAAAAAAGGTTGATGGAAATCTCACATATATTCCACCCTGTAACTTCACTAACTATATCAGAGGGGGTTTCATGCAAAGCAAAGATACAAACTTTTTCTGGTCAAATGTTATCAATGTAACAGTATTTTTATTACTATATTATAAGAAATTACTCAAAAGTCTCCTTTAAGTCATTAAGAGGCCTAAGTAGCATTTCAAATTACTTCCACATCGGAACCCCACTCCCTCTGAAGTCTTTTTTATTTTCTGTATTTGTAAAATTTTTTGTATGTTTAGTTAAATTACAATACGAAGCAATTACAGTATTGAGATTGTGCACTATAAGCCCATTGTACAATGTCTGTTTGTGATTGGCTTTTAGCGAAAAGGGGAAAATACCAACGTCCAAAGTCGAGCTGAAATCTATTGCCTCTCACAATTCTTACATTCAATATCATAATATCACTCAGAAAAGAATGCTAACAGTAAGTTTATGAAACAAACCAGCAAACAAATCAGTTTGTTCAGTCCTCAGGCATTGTACATGTGGCCCTGCTGTTATGAAATAACATTTTTTTGGGCCATTAGGTGCAGACTATGCTAGAGACTGTTTACATACCTAGCTTTTTGAACAAGACCATAAAAGACAATCCGAACTTGCCCTTTTTTCTCTGTCTGAAAATGTTTGCAGGATTATCTGGGTCTATTTTTCAGCTGGGATCTGGGTGTATCCCCTGCTCGGACACTTCAGCCCTATGGGCCTTGTGGGCTTCTTCCTTTTCAATATGTCTGTGGTGACGTTGCTCTACCTCCTCGGAGAAAAACTAAACAGTCTTTTCTGGAGCAGGAGACTGAAGCAAGAAGTCAATTAACAAAAGTCAACTCGTCTCTAATTCTATGTGAGTGGACCTTTGTTCCTCTTCTTCCTTGTTTCATAAGGAGGGACGAAGACAAAAGCGGGCTAAAGCAAAAATGACTTCACAAAATGAAAATGGTCAAATGTATCGTAACTCCCATAAATCATCACCACATTCTAACTTTTGAAGGACCTAAAACACTCCTTCTTTGTGACCCCAATATCATTCACTTTAAATTTTCTTTTCCAAAGTGAGTGGAAGGATCATGCACAGAGGAAACAAAACATCCAACATCAGCAGCTATACTATCAATAAAACTGTCTTACTGTCAGATTGTAGGACTGAAACAAAAAAAAATATCAACAAAAGAGCCAACACCTTTTATGAGTCCGACCAGACCTATTTATTTGCAACAGATAGTACAGCATTATCTATAAAAATGCATAGATACAGGACAGGTTTGTTTTGTTTATCTCTTTGATTGTAAAAGCCCTACAGATCTGGCAGTGCAACCTTGTGTTCATAAAAATTTGCCTGGCAATGGCCGATGTCCATCAAGCATTTTCTCTGAAATGTTATTTCTTCAAAAGTGGCCTGATCTCATCACTTCAAAGATAACTGATGTGATTGGCTTAGGGCGAATGTGTTGGAATCCACATGGGACACACCCATGGACACACCCATTTAGATGAAACTTGAGATCTACAGCTTCACCCAATGAATGGGTTTAAACCACTTGTGCCTGCCATGATTGAAGGTCCCAGGTGATTTTAGTCACTAAAACATGGGTGAAAGAGAGAAGTGGAGCACAGGAGGAACAATGATGGCAGACGAAAGAAGGAGTTACAAAAAGAAATTCCTCGCATTTGTATACCCTCGAGAATTTTTGCCCCAAACCCCTACATTTCCTCCAAAACCTGCATGTATTCATATGTATTGAGGGGGAAGATGCTATATTTCTGCAGACAGGAACAAGTTTTAGTCATGACTTTGTACCAAACATGTTACATCACATTCTTAAACACAGATTGCAATAATACAACACTTAAAGAGGGTCTGCTGATACATTTGCCTAACAATATCTGACACTCACTAAAACTGCATTGTCTCACTTCATGACTCTTTTCCTTTGAGCTTTACCATTGACTTTAACCTCAGGTTTTGATGTAACTGATGGTAAAAAGATTAACACTGATGCATTTAGTATTGAAAATGCCTGAATGATGTAAGATCTGAGAAATGGAATAAAGTGAGGTAAACACAGTCAACACCGTTGTATCTGTTCTTCTTTTCATTTTTACGTAACTTTTACGTAACTTTTTTTCATTAGATTAGAAAAGCTTCCCCAATATTAGAATCACAAATTCAGGTTCATCAGAAAACAAAAACATTTGAAAACATAATGTCAATATTGCCTTTGTATTTTTTTTCTGTAGAGAGAACGTGTTTCCTGAGGAAGGTACTTATTACCATTTTGTGTGGAAGACTTGGGGTCATTCTGGCCTTGTCCTTATTTATGATAATCCAAGACATGCTTGGCCTTCAGTTGTCACCACTCCACTGGTATCTCCTGGACAAGCTCTATGTTTTCGTCCATCAGTTGCTTGAACATACATCCATTTGCGGGGATCTGGAGCCTATCCCAGCTGTGACTAGGCGACAGGCGGTCTTTACCCTGGACCAGCCACCAGGCCACATATGGAGACAATCAATCATTCACTTTCTTGGGCAATTTTCCAATTTTTCCTGTTTTGCATGTGCTTGGACTGTGGGAGGTAACCTGAGAACCTAGAGGAAACCCATGGGGAGATCATGCAAACTCAAAAGAACAGCCCCCTGTGGGAATCTATGTAGGGTTCTACTTGCTATGAGGCGGGGGCACTAACCTCTGCGTCACTGCGCATGAGATTTCTCATCCACCTCGCAAGTCCCTGAAACCTTTCAAATGTTGGAGATAGTTTGGATCTGCATCTACCAGCCCAACTGATAGGATCCTAGCCAGCAAATACACATCCTCTTCACTCAGGTCCTTCTGTTGAAGGAAACAATGCCAAGTACTGAATCTATTTGATTTAAGGATGCACAGCATTCACCTCTAGATGATTTCTTACCTTTTTGGCAGAGGATTCAGGTGGCTGGGATTTTTGAGGCCTTCTTCCCTGCCAAAACCAAACTGGTAATTCAGAATATGTAAATCTGACCTTCCTCCTCAAACTTGCTGACTCACTTTCAACCACTATACACAGCTTTTTTTGTATATCCATCTCCCGTGTTACACCTTCTTTTTTTTTCAGTGCTTTGCTGAATTACATTTTTGATAATACAAATGGTGATACCATAACAGCTCAACACAAGCAGGAAAGCTGTAAAGTCTCACCTCTTTCAGGCCTTTCGTGAACCACATGATGACGAAGAGAAAAACTGAAACAATCTTATCAAAGTATGGAAATAAAGCAGCAGTCAATGACACATCACACGTTCTTCATTTCACATACACCATTCATTTATTTGCTATATTTACTTTGATTTTAATATCTTATCCAGAATCACATAATAAACTGGAACACATCACTACTGTTCAAGATTTTCTAATTATTTAGATGGACTACTGATATGTTGACTAAATTTGAATAAGTTGATTTTTCTGATAACACACCACAAAAAGAAATAAGAAGTATATGAAAATATATCCACTTACACCCAGTAATTGTAGCATCTCCTCTTGGTTTTGTCCGGACGCTCTGCTCTCCCATACAACTTAATGTGACTGAAATAGTTCCATTATGCTTTGTGAAGGAAGACTTTTCTATGCAAATGTAAAGGGTAGACGCCCATGGAAAACCCGCATTACAGGTTCTACAGCATTTGGAATGGTGGCATTTCTCGCACCCATGTAGCAAGCTAATGTGTCGATACGCAAAACTTGCACAAAAAGCTTGTTGTTGTTGCAGAGAGTCATCTATGGCTTACGAAAGTTACCACTTCTAATTATTTTTTTCTCTTATCATTGGTAACCAGTATAACAACGTTAATGCTCCTCTCTGTGCTACCATTTCACATCACAATAAGTTATATTAAGGAATATTTAAGTACTTTGATACCCCAGTTTCCATCAGTGTCAGTCGCATTGTTAAATTAGCTTATTTCACTTTCTTTGACAATATGGCTCTGTTCAATGTCGATTAAACATCAAAATTTAAAGGTCATAGTGAGTACAACAATGAGAATAATTACTAAATCCTAATAACTTCACTTAACCGATGGAAATATTGCACAGCAATTGAAACAGGGTTTGGCTGGCACAGAGCAATATTCTAATTCTATAAATGTTATAGAAATATGGGTTACAATCCATCCATCATCTATGGTTTATCCTGCACTCAGGGTCAAGGGGGATGCTGAAGCCTATCCCTGCTATCATCGGGTGAGAGACAGGGTACACCCTAGACTGGTTGCCAGTCAATCGCAGGGCCACATATACAGACAAGCAACCATTGACTCACTCATTAGGGGCAATTATCCCAATTTACCTGCTGTTGGAGAAAACCCACACAAACACGGGGAGAACATACAAACTCCACACCGAAAGGTCCCCTTGTCGGATTTGAACTGGGGTCCTACAGGCTGTGAGGCGCTAACCACTGTGCCACTGTACTGCCCCATGCCAAAATCTGTGTCTTTAAAAAGTATTTTATTGTGGGGTATTATTTGACACCGTTATATCTTTTTTTGTGTTTTTGATCATTATATGCTGTTATTTCAAAAGAGGCCCAGACTGGATGTTGCCACTTATTGGAAAATCAGCTTCTCAGGCTGGAATATATAAGAATTTCATATTGTGATTCTCATTTTAGCCTCAAGAGTGCATTATTATCAAGAGTTCTGTAGTGTTTAATTTTTTTTTTCTTTTTTTTCTTTGTTGTAATCATGAGGCCTGTATAATGTTGAATTTGTCGAGAGGTTAACTAAAATTACTGTGTCATGATCGGCTTGACATGCATTTTCATCTGCAGTTATTAGCTTTTATTGCACTACAGCTCTTAGTTGTGGTAGGGATTCAAAGAAAGAAACATTTTTACTTTTTTTTCTGAAAGAAACTACTTAAAATACAGGTCAAATACATTTTTAAAAATTACAGTTTAAGGTTGCATTTTGACCTGCTTTCAAATATCAATATTAGGATTAATTTAGGGTGGAAATTAAAGAATATTTACTCTGGTGCTTTTAGCGCCATGCTTCAATTTTTTTTAATACTTATTATGTCTTCATATATGTGCCATTATATTATTACAATGGCCAAAATCAAAAAATGTATGCACATCTGGTGATACTAATAATGTAGCCTATTTAGTTGCTTAGGGGTATCAAAAACTGCTTATTTTAAAACTCTGCATCTATTTGGTCATTTTTACATTTTTTCAAAATTCTTGATCACCACTAAGTGGTAAAAAGTCCTGATGTTAAAGTAGAACTCCATGTTATTACACAATACATATTAGTCATAATAGGGTCAAGGGGAGAATTCATGTCCAGTTGCTACGAGAAGATTCTGACAACAATTTGGATGTCATCTTTGACTAGATTTCCAGTTGGCTCATTTTTATAGGTTTATTAGGTGTTTATTTACTAATCAGATTTGTTGAGACGAAAACACTGGCCTTCCAAGGTTACTTTTGTCGTAAGTCAACGTTTCATGTTCTCCTTCCCGTTTAAATCCTGGGGCAGCATCATGTTTACATACGGCAAAAGGCGAAATGCGCATGCTCGTGACCCATCTGGATACTTCGCAATATTTCTATACGTCCAGATGCAAACCATTGGCATTTACTACCACTTCCGTTTAGTCAGTTTGACTTCAAAATAAAAGACAAAACAGTTATACCGAACGTTTCTGCACAATCGTAACACTTAAAACAAATATTCTGGACAGAACTCGAAAATGTAGGTTTATCTAGTGAAACTGGAATGCATGCTCGCACTGTCAGAGGGTAATGACTTTTCACTCCCCGAAAAAGACACCTGGTAATGGCAAGTGTAATAACAACCATAGACTAACGTCAACGAACTTGACGGGTGTTCCTTTAGGGGGCTCAAACAGCAGTTGTCGCCTAAAACGCGTGCAGGAGTTGAGGCACTGGTTTCTTTGACGGTATTGCCAAGCTTTTCGTTCAGGGATGAAAATGAACACTGGACTGCAGTAACTCAACGTTATCAGATCTGGCGAACTTGGTAAGATTTTCTTTTTGACTTCCTCAAGTGGCATTGATAAGGTAACATAGCGATTATGTTACACACGATTTCGATCTCCAGCGTGTCTGCGTACTTTCGACGGGCTTTTGTGAGAAGACGTTTAAAATGTGCGATCTTCGGCTGTGGTATCGCTTCACTGCAGGAGCTCTAGCCAACGATGCGCCGCGTTCTGTTTAACTTCGTTAGCCTGCTAATTAGCTTAAGTGCTAACGATAAGATAAGATAAACCCTATCAATGTATTCACGTGTCGAGTCGTTTAAATGTATATGATCTTGAATAATCTGAGTGCAGTGCTAACAGCACCACAATAACGCCAAGTAATTGTCAAATGATGAGGTCAGGTTGCATCGAGTGGGGCCGATCTCGCTCGTTATCATTATAGCTAAGGATCGTCTTTAGGCCCACCAACGGTTCTTAACTGTTATCTTTACTGCTAAAAACAATACCATATCCGGTGTTGATAGCTCGAAAATTGATCACAGAAAACAAACGGAAAAAAGCTTTTTGGACATTAATCGCAGCTATGAATTCTGTATATTTGAAATAGCATTAGATCGGCTTCATAACGTTAAATTCAAACATTTGGAATAAACGTGTCGCGATATTTTCGGACATACGCCTGGAGTTTAATTTGGAAGGCGAGGCGCAAAAACGGAATTGGTATTACGAGCTAGATTATCGCTTAACGTATCCACTTACAAATTTTGCTAAGGGTTTATCGTAACTTATGTTTACATGGCACCTGTAGTCTATTTCCTTTTTCTTTTTCTTTTTTCATACCGACACTGTTAAACATGAATTTTGCAATTTATGTATGTACCTTTTAGATCTATAAGATGTCTCTTGCTACCTTGCTAGAGGCAGCAACTGAGGTGTTTGTTACCAAAACTATGTAACTGGATTCTGAATTCGATCTTCAAGGTTGTGTTGGCCGAGGCGACAAGGAAGATCTACAATGCTGTGTTGGGGCAATGCTTCCTACGGACAGCTCGGCTTGGGCGGGATCGATGAGGAGATAGTCGTTGAGCCAAGAATATGTGATTTCTTCCACGGGAAGCAAGTGTGTGATGTGGGGTGTGGCCGTAGACACACAGCCTTCTTGCTGCAGGATGGGACAGTGTACACCTGTGGCTGCAATGACCTAGGCCAACTAGGCCATGAGAAGTCAAGAAAAAAACCAGGTTGGCGATTTCAAACAAACAAAAAAAACATTCATCATCATTTCTCTCGGTTAACTCATGCTGCTCATCAATCCTTGTCATCTATTAGAGCAGGTTGTAGCGCTGGATGCTCAGATTATTATTGCAGTGTCATGTGGAGAGTCTCATACCCTCGCCCTTAATGAAAACGGCCAGGTCTTCTCCTGGGGCCTGGGCTCAGATGGGCAGCTGGGCCTTCATAACTTTGAGGAATGTGTTCGTGTGCCTCGGTGAGACTGAAATACACGTTTACATGCTGTCATCTATACAAACAACAAAATCATGTTTTTCTGCTCTTGCTTTTTTTAATGCCAGAAACATCAAGACTTTGTCGGATGTTCAAATAGCTCAGGTAGCCTGTGGGTACTGGCACTCCCATGCACTTTCAAGAGGTGAGGATATTTTCTATACACACGTTTTGTTTGTCTTAGAAGAATCACATAGGACAACTTACCTTACTCTTGGCACCAAGAGAAGTCTTTCATTTGCTCTTTTAGCACGCCCCCTTTGTCCTGAGGCTGATTGATAATCTAGTTGAAAGATGAAGAGAATAAATTTAAACAAGATTTGAACTTTGGTGTCTGTGTCTTACGACCAATAAAATCTGTCGTCACAAGTACAAAATACAATATTTCTGAAGTTCCAGACGGATCACCTTGCACATTATAGAAGATTACCAAAGTCTAAATGTAAATGTTATGAAATCCTCCATTAGTCCAGACTTCTTTGAAGAAAAATGTAACAACTCTGTCAGCTGTTGTGTGGAAAAATGGCTTATTTTTTGTTTACCTCTTTCCACAGGGGGTCACGTCTTCTCTTGGGGACAGAATCGATATGGTCAGCTCGGGCTGGGAATGAACGGACAGAGTATCTCTGCACCCCAGGTCATTCAGTCTCTGCAGGGCATTCCATTTGCTCAGATATCAGCAGGTGGTGCACACAGCTTTGCCCTCACCCTCTCTGGAGCAGTGTTCGGCTGGGGAAGTAACAAGTTTGGTCAGTTGGGTCTCAATGACAGCAAAGGTGAGCAATGTGTCCTATTGAATCCACTATTCTGGATTATCAATCACTTAATCTAAGACTTATGTTTAGAATTTGTTTTTCAGACCGGTATTTCCCCACCTTACTGAAGTCACTCAGATCGCAGAGAGTGATTTACATCTCCTGTGGAGAAGATCACACAGCAGCACTGACCAAGTTACGTTTAGTGTGTAAAAATATGTATATTTAAAAAAAGTGTGTGTGTGCGTGTGTGTGTGTGTGTGTGTGTGTGTGTGTGTGTGTGTGTGTGTGTGTGTGTGTGTGTGTGTGTGTGTGTGTGTGTGTGTGTGTGTGTGTGTGTGTTTTTTTTTTTGAGAAAGAGAGAGTTGGTGTGTGCACA